>JAZKJV010006958.1:0-480298 GCA_037367405.1 Ottelia alismoides | reverse complement strand
TACTCTCCAAGAAAATGTTGGGCTGTCCACACCTTGAGCTTCAAGCTTGGATTCCTCCTCTTCTATGGCCCTTGATCTTACATGCAATGTAAGATCCAAGATCCTCTCCTTCCCAGCTTTGATTTGAGCCCAAGAACTCGGTTTTTGGTGGAGAAATAAGGAAGAAAACTAAAAAAGAAGATGGAGATCCATGGATTTTTCAGCCACGTAGAAAAGAGCTCCAAGATTTCAAGAGGAAGAAGATGAAGTGGGAGGAAGGGGTGACGCCTATTGGAGGTTATATCCTTGGGAAAATTGCAACATAAACCCCACCAACTCCTCCTAATTGCAACCAAGGACCACCCATGAATAGTAATCACATTACTAATCATACTTAGCCACTTAATCACCTCTAGCTACAATTATCACAATTAGCCACTAATGGCATCTCTAATTTCTATCAAGCTCACTAATGATTCACCATCTTGGCTTAATTAGTCATTAGGATTTAAGGATGTTACAATCATAAAAACCTCAAAGAGAGTCTCGTCCTCGAGACTCCATTTCTAAGTTGGGTTCATCGGTCTGCCATAAAAACCTCAAAAGGTTTTTAACCCATAAAAACCTCAAAGAAGGTTTTTACCCAAAAAGTGAAATGATTTGCCATACAGAGAACTGATAAACTAAACTGCGAAAGTACCTGAGAAGAGTCGCGGGTATCTCTCTCGCATAGCTGCTTCGGTCTCCCATGTCGCCTCCTCAACACCCTGTCGGTGCCATAGGATCTTGACCAAGGGAATCTCCTTGTTCCGAAGCCTCCTGACCGTAAAATCAAGTATCTGCACTGGCTCCTCCTCGTATGTCAACTCTGGCTCTATGTCAAGGCTCTCATAGCTGATGATATGCCGAGGATCGTGCACGTACTTCCTCAAGTTCGACACATGGAATATGTCGTGTATAGCCGCCAAACGTGGGGGAAGTGCCAGTCTGTATGCAACTTTCCCAACACGTGAAAGTATCTTGAATGGTCCTACAAAGTGTGGCGCCAGCTTGCCACGAACTCTGAACCGTTGTATCCCCTTCATGGGCGATACACGCAGGAACACAAAATCCCCAACCTGAAACTCCAAGTGTCGGCGACGTCGATCTGCATAGCTCTTCTGGCGACTCCGTGCCATCAAGAGCTTCCTCCTCACCAAGTCAACAACCCTCGTAGTCTCCTCCAAGAGATCCACGGTATACAATGCATGATCGCCTACCTCGCACCAACTGATTGGCGTAAGGCATCTCCGCCCGTATAGAGCCTCCAATGGCGCCATGCCGATGCTCGAATGATGGCTGTTGTTATAAGTGAACTCAACAAGAGGTAAATGATCCTTCCAGTATCCCTTCCACTCTAAAGAACAGGCGCGTAAAAGATCCTCCAAGGTCTGTATCGTACGCTCGCTCTGTCCGTCCGTCTGAGGGTGATACGCTGAACTCATCTCCAGCTCGGTCTGTAAAGCTGACATGAACTGCTGCCAGTAATGGGAAGTGAACCTCGAGTCTCTGTCAGACACTACCTCTCGGGGTATGCCATGTAACCTCACAATGTGCTATATGTACAATCTGGCCAGCTGAGAAGGTGTATAAGTCATGCTAACTGGTATAAAATGGGCTGACTTCGTCAATCTATCAACAATGACCCAAATGGAATCATGGCCTCCTGGTGTCCTTGGCAATCCTGTAACAAAGTCCATCGAAATGCTCTCCCACTTCCACTTGATCTTGGATCTTACAATATTCGTTCCTATTCTGTAATAAATTAGTCAAAAATCGTTATGATAAATATATTGCGGATGGCATTTTGACTTCTAGAGGACTCTATGAATTGTGCATTGATTAATGTTTTATGAATGTTATATCCACTAATAAGAACCCTAAAAGATCCGGGGAGGATGAAAATATTTCAAATGAGATTTGGCATCAAAGGCTTGGTCATTTATTTGTTGATTAGATCAATAGATTAATAAATGATGGACCTTTAGATTTTCTGCAGGTTCAATCTTTACCTACTTGCAAGAATTGCATTCAAGGAAAAATGACCAGTATGACTTTCCGTAACAAGGTTACAAGATGCGAAGGTATTATTGACCTAATACATACTGATGTATGTGGTCCCTTCAGTACCGCGACTCAAAATGGATATCGATATTACTTGACATTTATTGATGATCATTCGCGATACGGGTTTGTCTTCCTATTACGTCATAAATCTGAAACCTTTGAAAAGTTCAAAGAATTCAAATCTTTGGTTGAGAACCAAACCGATAAGAAGATTAAATGGATTCGATCTGATCGAGGTGGCGAGTACCTCTCAGATGAATTCAAGGAATACCTTAATGAGAATGGAATTGTCTCCAATCTCACTCCTCTTGGAACTCCCCAACATAATGGTGTTGCTGAAAGACGCAACAGGACCATCATGGATATGGTTCGTTCAATGATGAGCAAAGCACATTTACCACTTAGTTTCTGGGGATATGCAGTAGAGACTGCAATATATATCCTGAATAAGATTCCTAGCAAATCTGTACCTAAGACTCCTCATGAGCTCTGGTATGGGACCAAACCTAGTGTTAATCACTTAAGGGTTTGGGGTAGCTTGGTCCATGCGAAGAACGTGTTGGACATGCGAGTCTACTTCAGGGTTTTATCTGATACCATCGCTCGTGAAGAAGACATCAGATCTCGTGTGTCGAGATCAGGAGATCCGCCGCTTGAATCAACAACATGGATTGCGAGAAGCACATGATTCATCCTCGCGCTCGCAAGCATCTCCTCCGTCGCATGGGACTTGAGACAGGAGGTGTCTTCATTTAGAGACTCGTTCACAACCACGCTTCAAAAGATAATCCTATTACTTGTTTGTGGTTTACAAGAAACGATCCGAGAAGTGTTCTTGGATCATGTGGTTTCGTCGCATGAAAAGCTTTTAAATTCCACTACATCGAGCAACTAGTGCGACTAGTCACTCCTCGTCGTATTTGATACGATGCTCACGCTTCCGTGATGCGCTTGAGGATTCTAACCATATCCTTCAAGTGGTATCAGAGACTTAGGTCGAAGGTTTTTATACGATCCATAAAACCGAAGGCGACTTGGGTTTCGTTAGGCTTGCGAAAGTTTTATCGCATTTTATTTTCTCATCTCAATTTAGTAATTATTTTAGGCCCTGTTTATTGTTTAAACATGAAAATAATAATTGGATTTTGTTCCCCATTAAATGAAGAAACCATAGGGTTTGAGTTTACGTAAGTTGGATTCCGTTTTCTCTAGATATGGTCATTTTAATGAACATGTATTCACTGTTACAGGAACTGTGAATCATAACGTAATTAAGAAGTTAATTACTGTTTTTATCCTCCTTGAAATGCGTGAAATATCATGTAGGTTCTGTCCTAAATTAAATTAGCGAACTTTGAAAACTTACTTTGCTTAATTTGGATTTAAATTGATTGAGATATGCTAATTTTAGTAAGTAGGGGTCATTGCTGAAATTACTTTCCTACTCAAGAACCGTGTGATTGTCAATTAGTAAAATTAATTGTTAATTTCATGAAATAATAATGGAAAATATTTGAGAAATATTGGATGATGATTATTTCCTTAATTGACTTGGCCTCAACCAATAGATTTATTAGATTTGATCTAGATCAAAATTGGAAACACAATCATCAAACTCCTTGCTTGAATAGGATTGAGAATTTGTCTAGCAAATTTCTTTATAACAAAAAATGTTTTGATTATTACTATATGGTTGATAAGGTGGAAAATAATCGAGTTTCGCGGCTTTTATTGAAGAAAGAAGTAAGTAAGTCGGTTGTAGCAAAAGCCGCGAAACAAATTTCAATCCTTAAAACCTATCAAACAAACTACGGTTTTCTTGTCGGAAAACCGTTCACTAATATTTAACCAGGTAAGTGTTCCTGGGTCGAACTCAAGGAGGCAGAATAAATTCCCTAGATTTCTCGCTTCGTAATCTTATTTTAATTCTTCTCTAAGTCAAATCACTTTTTTATGGATTTTTTTTATTTTTGTTATTTTTATTAAAAACCCTAGCGCAAGCACCTAGGTTGCAAGTCCTAAAACTAGCTATACGGCACAAGCAGATAGAGTAAAAACCTAAACAATCATCTAGAAAACCACGGAAAACCAATGAGAGATGAAAAGCCGCGGTGGGTGCCCTGACTCTCGGATACACGGTATCCGATGAATCAGGCCCCGAAAAAAAATGAAGATTTTATTACTAAGTACAACTCTCTCCCTTTCTCTCTTTTTTACAGATAAAATGATACTAACGTCTTCGCTCCTCTGCAGTCGAGTCGTGAAGAAGAAGCCGACCTCTGCTCTTTATACTGGCTCAACTTCCGAAGAAGCCGGTTGATCCTGCAGGCCCTGCAAAGATAATTAGCAAAGAAAAGCCGATCGAGAATGCCGAGAAAGCCGTAAAGAAACCAAAGAGAAACTCGAAGAAGAAAGCCGTACGAAAAACCGTACGAAAAACGAAACAAAGAGAAGAAAAAATAAAATCACGAAGAAATGAAAAATCAAAAGAATCTAACGCCTCCCCGGCAACGATGCCATTTTGATGCGGTTAAAAAAAATCGAGTTTCGCGGCTTTTATTGAAGAAAGAAGTAAGTAAGTCGGTTGTAGCAAAAGCCGCGAAACAAATTTCAATCCTTAAAACTTATCAAACAAATTACAGTTTGCTGTCGAAAAACCGTTCACTAATATTTAACCAGGCAAGTGTTCCTGCGTCGAACTCAAGGAGGCAGAATAAATTCCCTAGATTTTCCTATTCGTAATCTTATTTTAATTCTTCTCTAAGTCAAAGTGCTTCTTTTTATTGATTTTTATTTTCCTTATTTTTATTTGATTTTATTCTTTTCAGATTTTTATTTAATTTTCAAAAAGGGATTTTTTTTCAAAAGATTTATTTATTATATAGTAGGTGAGTAATATCTAGTTGATATTATATAATAGAGTGAGAGAGGTTCGAGCCAAGTACGCGAACTACACAAGAAAACAAATCAAAACGAAGCGGCTTTCGATAAAATCAAAACACGTCAAAAACTCGTCAAAAAGCCGCGAAAATTTTATACTAAGTATCTGGGGTAGTTGTGTAACTACCCTCAAGAAAGCGTCGAAATCCGAGGTCACAAGAGCAAGAAACAGCCCCAACAGCCCAGGGGAATAGCGCAAGAAAAGTTATTAAAAGTAATTGCAAAAAGGTCCTGAAGGACTGTTCTGAAAGAAAAATACAAGAAACTTTACATTTAGGTCCCTGCGAAGGGACCTAAATGCAAATATGAAAAGGTCTGGAGTCGGGATGCAATTCTGGAATTCAGCTGGGTTTAAGTTGATATTTTTCCATCGTTTCGAATTGGACGCTCGAGATTAGACGTCTGGTTGCGGATCTGAAGGCCACGCTTCTGCCACGTGGCGCAATACTGTAGCTCGGGTGTTCTTGAGCAGTTGAGCAGCTGGCGGACGACCTCTCTTCTCGGAATTTTCCCGGCCGGCCTTCGACGACTTTGGCGCTCCGGCAGGGCCAGAGGGGTGGCTCCTCCACCCCTCGAGCTCGCCCGCGGTGGAGTGGCGGCTGAGGGTGCTCCGGTCGGCGGTGGCGTCTTGATGAAGATGGAGGCTCAGTCCTCCTGGAGCTTCAGCTGAGCTGTGGTCCGACTTTGGAGAAGATGATCGGCGTTGAACGAAGGCTCCAAAGTCGATGCAAATACCTCGCGATAATCCTGAATCTGTAATGAGTACACGGGTATGCTCGATTCATATAGAATCGGCCAACAAATGTAAGATTTCAAGTCCCAAAAAATGATGAAAAATATATATTTCCAGCCAAACACCCAGAAGTGCGAAGAAGACGATGGTTTACGACTTGATTTGAATGAGAAACAAATCGAATCAATAGGTGCTTTCGAAAGGGCGATTTAGATGGATGATTAACCTATCTGAATGCGTGATTAGCCATGCTAATCGTGGCTCGCGGATCGAGAAACAAAATTGCAAAACATGAAGGAAACGGTCTGGGATTTTCAGGTGTATTACCTGGAATGATTGCTCGACGGACGACCTTTGGACCGGAGCTAGACGCGCAATGGCGGCGCTGCAAGGCGGTGGTGCACCTTAGAACGATCCTCCGACGTCCCTTCTTCCTCGCGACTCCTCCTGGGCGCTGTCACCCGCCGTCGATTGGCTGGAATGAGACTTGAAAGACTGGGGTTCGGAACAACCTGGAGCTGGGCTCTTGAGAGGTTGGAAAGTTAATGGTGAATGGCGACCTTGGAGCCTTTTTATAGAAGAGTTGGCTTGGGCTCCAAGGTTAATCTAAGGGTGGCGGTGAAGAGGCTGGTTAGGAAATGAAGATGGACGGGTTAGATAGGTCAGAAGCTTCTGGAGTGGCGCGGGAAAAAGGGGCGAAGTCGGTCGGCCAAACAGAATCCGGCTCAACCTCTTCTTGAAGAAGATGAACCAGGTGCGGACACGTGTCATCACCTGGTTGGCCCAGAAGCGAAAATAACTTATAAATTAAGTATAAAATAGTAAATTACATTATTTTAAATAGGTATAAATACAAGAAAGTTAAATAAATAAATTTTCTAAATTATGGTATAATTACTTTTAATAAATAATAAATATCATTTAAAATATAAATATTATATTAATAAATATGTATTTATAAATAGGTTTTAGATTTTTAATTTAATAAATAATTAAGTAAAAATTAATTTTATATTTTCTTAATTATTAGGCTTTTAAATAAGACTTGCGAATTTTTATAGATTTTTATGAATTAATTTACATATTTTAATAAATAAGTTTAGTATCTACATAGGTCATTTATACCTAAGTTTTGGGGTTTTTGATTTTATTAAAATAATAAATAGCCTCCAAAAATTATGAAATAATTTATATAAAAACTACAAGATCATGAAATAATTTAAAATTATAAAATTAATAAAATGTTAAATAATGTGTGTTACATAAAATAAATAGCCCAGAAACCCCTTTGTCTTTTGGTCCCAAAACCGTCTTTTTGCAAACGGACTCCGAATTCGATGAATTCACTTTATTAATTAGATAATATTATTTTATGAACTTTAAAGGTGAGTAGAGTGAAATTTGATTCGTATGAGGAAGTTATGATGTTCGGAAGTTGAGTTTTTGACAATTTGTAGGCTGGATTTCTTGGCATATATACAGGGTAATATTTTTAACTTATTTTTATATTTTTATTTACATTTTTATGAAAAATTAGGAGAAGAGTTTGGTGAAAAATATGTTCATATAAAATAATTAAAATTCTTTGAAGTTTTTTATTTATTTGAGAAATAGTAAAAGGTGTATGTACATGTGTTAGATTATTTTTTTCTGGTTTTCTTTCCTTATCTCCCCTACTTATTGGTTTGTCGACCAATCCATGCTGACTTGGTCTCGGGGGTTGGGCTATAAATATATCTTATAGCTATATTTATACTTTAGTCATATTGCATATATTTACATATATTCCATATGCCTTTGTCTTTCTTTTCTGGTTCTTTATTTATTTACATGAGTTTAGTGGTTAAAAGTGAATATTTACACATGAATGGTGTTTTGTTAAAGTATGAGAATTAGTGGGTATTTACATGTATTTGTTAAGGGTTTTAAGACAAAATGCGACAGAAAAGTTAATGAATCATGGATTCATCAATGGTATCGGTTGAAGAACCGATGATCATCTCAAGTACAAAATGATTGACTCGGCATTATTTTTTCTCAAGGCGGATATGGTGTCTAGTCGGGGATCGCTGGGGTAGCGGGTTGCAACATATGCGGTCCGTCCCACTCTCGCCGGTACTGGCCATGACAACAGGTAGGGAACGACTGATGCCAGAGAGATCATGATGTAATTTTCTAATTATTAAAATTCGAACTAATACGTATTTTGAGATAATACCAAATATTCAAGTAAAATCAAGTTTGTTGATTGAAATGGATTGAAAAATAATTTAATATGATTAAGTTAATTCTATCCAATTAAAAACACTCTATTATGAAGAGATGTGTATTTCCCTTGGAAGAATTAATCGTAATAAATATGATTCATAATGATTAATTAGAATTTGAATATGATATGGAGGATCACATAAGTGACATCCATTGTCTCCCATCAAGGCGAAGGGTTCCGTCGCCAGATATTTTATGTAGTTGATGCCTGTCCGAAGTGACAGCTCCTGCATACGATCCATTTGGATCGGGCTCGTCGCTTCTCGAAAGTGTAAGGACGTATGCGTAGTGACCCCAATATCAAGTCCTCATATTATTGGGGTAATATTGGATTGCGCATATCGAGTTGTATATCTGCTGACGGTTGGTTCAATTAATGACGGGTCAACACCACCTTAAGGGTGGTGGGCCCGGGTGTTAAAGACCGAATTGGGAGATGAAAGTTGGACTTGCAAGGAGGAATGTGTTTCCGCTTCTTTTTATCCGAGTTACAGGTTCTCATATTATTGGGATGTAACAAAGATAAGGAAGGAGATCCCAGATCTTGCTTGAGATATAATGGTAAGTATATCTCTTACATTGAAAGTGATTAAGGGAATGAACTTTCATTGTTGACATGGCAAGACAACTTTGATATAAAATTTCCTAAATCAAAGTAAAAATATATATTTAAATATATTTACACAAATTTCTTATTTTAGATAATCCTTCATTAAGCCCACTCAATATTATACTCAATAATAACCAGTAAAATATCATGGATTGGACATTGTACTTGCAATTGGACACATAATGTATGTGGTTGC
Source organism: Ottelia alismoides (assembly GCA_037367405.1). NCBI lineage: Eukaryota > Viridiplantae > Streptophyta > Magnoliopsida > Alismatales > Hydrocharitaceae > Ottelia > Ottelia alismoides. The sequence goes on along the minus strand of JAZKJV010006958.1, from coordinate 471,466 downwards.
AATGTGCAAGTTTTCTCATAATAATGAGGAATGATAATTAAATAGACAATAAGACTAAAATCGTAGGGTTTGTATGTCTCTATAAGTCTTGATCTCATCGAATGTACTTTTGAAGTAACATGTCGATAATGATCGTAATTATCAAATAATCATTATAAAATCTAAGAAGATGTTCTGGCATACATATGTGCTCTCGACATATAATCATGAATGACATGGTTCTTTGCAATATGCATAATGGTAGCCTTATAGGAGATGATGTATTCAAATTGTTTGAGTACCTACCTGAACCTAAGTTTTAAGAGTTTAAATGGATGTAGATACGATGAGTGTCATCATTCTACTATCTTTACTCTAGTCATTCCTGAAGCTTCATAATATTCATATTATATGAATTGAATGAAGCATGCATAAATGTTGAATTACTCTTATATTGAAATTTTTGATTTTAACATAAGAGATCCTTTGTCTTGAGCAATGGTTGCTTATAGATAAAGGGAGCGCAGCGGAAGCATAGATTGGACCCAAGTAAGAAGTATAGTCAAAAAGTTGACTGTACTTCTGTGACTGCCATATGACATCCAAAGAGTTGGATGAATGCCAGTACTGCAATAATTTGATGTGTTGATGATATGACTATCAAATCTATCTAGAATCCTTAGACAAGGAATCAGATAGTACATCAGAATAATCTACATAAAATCATTGAAGTTGACTAACTTAATAAGATAAAGTCTAATAGTTGTATCTCAATCTTGTAATGATACTTGCAATTTGTTGCATCTGTATTCGAATATTAGAAATTTCATCTTAAGGTTTAATGGTCATCCATGTTGGAAGTAATGCAATTGTTGCAACAATTTCCATTGGATCAGTAGACTTCATATTTCAGTGGGAGCCCTTAGTGTTAGAGAATGTCTCTGTGACCTGGATATTAGAATATAGTCATAGTTCATTTCTAAATGTTGGAAATAAACATGAATTCTGGAATAAACCTATCATAGAGAGTTATGACGGAGATATTTCAGATAGTAATCTAACATCTAGTGGAATCCACTAAATTAGAAAATTAATGAATGGTTCATTAAAATTTCTAATACTGAAAATTAAACCTTTAAAGATCAATAGGAGGATAAAGATCATTTGACAATGATCTGGCATGATGTTTTGGACATATGTCTATTGATGAGATCAATGGACAAGTAAGAGATGAAACTTTAGAATGTCTAAAATTTCAAAACTTACATACTTATGAATATTGTATTCAAAGTAAAATGTCCAATACACCCTTCTTTGGGAAAGGTGTAAGATGTCAAGGTATTCAGGATCTCGTACATATTGATGCATGTGAATCATCTATATCATAGTAAACATTATGGATATGTGATATCTATTAATGATTATGTATGATATGAGATTTCTTCTCTTCACCTAAGAAACCTTTGAAATGTTCAAAGATTTCACAGTTTTTGGTTTGGAACCAAAGTTTGAAGGAAGATAAAATGAATTTGATCTAATCAAGGTAACTTTTACCTATTAGATGAATTCAAGGAATACCTTATGGAGATATGAATATCATTCCTATCTCAATTCTCATGAACCTTAACTCAATAGAGTTGTAGGGAGATGATTTGATCAATGATTAATCTTAGCATACTTATCTCTTAGATTCCAAGTATATATAAAGGTGGTAGAGACTACATTATATATCCTTAATAAGGTTCCATGTGATTAAGCTGGAATCTGGCACTGAAGAGTGCTACTTCATTAGGAAAATTAAGGATGGTATTGTATACCTACTTTATGACCTTGAGATTCTTAAAGGATCTCATCTCTGAGAATGTGATTCTTAGAGGATGACTCTCTTAAGAATCAAGATGAAAATGAAGTAAAGGAACTCATTTAATCTTGAGAAGATAATGAGGCTCCTGAAATCAGAAACTAATAGAATAATTGAAGATGAAACACTAATACTTCTTCAAATAAGTTTGAGGTTGTATTCCATGTGTCAGTTAAGTCTGAAAATGATCGGACTTCATGTGATGAAACTCCAGAGGATCATGACATGGAAAGATGGATGTTAGCAATAAAAGTCTAATGTAGACTTCATATACAAGTCATGTATATGGACCCTCGAGGATCCACCTATATGGGTAAGACCCATTATGGTGTAAATGGATCTTCAAGAGCAAGAGGGAACCTGATGAGAAGGTAGAGACCTTCAAAGCACGGTTCGTAGCCATGAGCTACACACCGAAGAGAAGACATCGCTTGCAATGAGACTTGCTCTCTAGTGACCTTGCTTTAACCCATCAGAATATTGCTAACTCTAGCTACACAACTTGAATATGACATCTTCAAGATGTGAGTCAAGATTGCATTCCTCTATGAATACCTCTTTGAGGATATTCATATGAAGTAGCCCCAGGGCTTCATGGTTGAGGAAAGCAAGGTGTGCAAGCTAAAGAACTCTATCTTTGGACTGAAATAAGCTTCCGGTAGTTGGAACATAAGATTTGATGAAATTATAAATGTTATGATTTCGGATAAAATCTTGATGAACCATGTGAAGCTTAGTGGGAGTGCCATTGTGTTCATCGTGCTAAATGTGGATATTATCCTAATCATTTGGAAATATCTAAGGATGATAATAAAAGGTGTTTTATAATCTGGTTATCCCATACCTCGAGACATAATCTCAAGGATACCTCTTAGATCTTAGTTCTGAAGTTGTTCATAAGTAAAGAGAAGAGGATATTGGAACCATCACATTATTAGTACACCTTGGACTTATTCCAATTTCTAGAAAAATCCAAGAAAGACTTCCTTCCCTTAAGATATGGTGGTAACCTATCTAAAGGGATAGCACCTCAGAGAGTTGAGGAAGTGAATGCTAGAACTGCTTGCACTTGTGCATCGGTTACGAGAAGCTTAGTGTATGCTAGATGTGCAAAAGAACCAGATATCTGCCATGCAGTGGGAGTAGTAAGTTGTTACTAATCCTACTATGGAACAAAACACTTGATAGCAGTAATAACAATATCTTCAAAGATGGTGAAACTTAGAGATAGTGATCTCAAAGTCTTATCTTCAAAGGTTTAAGACCTTGTAGATAGTGATCTATAAGGGTCTTAACTGTGGATACCTTAGGAGATAGAGATCTCTAGAAATAAAGGTATTCTGATAAGGATGATGGGCGTATTGGTTATAATAATTATCGAGCTATAGTGTCAAGGACACTATAACAAAATTGAGTATTGGTTGCATAAGATGCAACATTCGCATTGGATGCGAGTACTGTTACTAGGGGATATGCAAGTACCGTAAAAGGACTTGGCGTAGTCTACTGAGAATAGAGTGACTAATCAGCTTACCTAGCTATTTTTTAAATAGCCTATGATTGTCACATGAGTGTGGATTTAAATGATTATCCCATTAATGGCTCTTTGGGCTAGTGGGAGATTGTTGGACATATGAGCCCACGACGAGCCATTATGCAATAAATGTTATTGAAAATATCATTCCCTAATCTGAAATGAAGAATAAATAATTTGCATAATAGGTCCCTTACTACAATTAGGGTTATGTACCATGGCCATCTTAATGATCATGCAGCTGTTGATTCAAATATTGAATCATAGATGATGGTGCTTGGATGAACATCTAATGAGTTAGATTGAGGACTCATCAAGCACCATCAAATGTTTGTTAAGAGATGAACTCCAGCCTGAGTAGTAGATGGCAATCCTTTCTCAGTTAGACTGATATCTGACCGACCTATTGATGCAGGTCCTCTGCATAGGAATATAGATTCAGAGGTGTCAGATTAGTTAGGTCAAAGAGTTGACTTAACGAGATCGAGATAACCAAAGTCCTACATCGTATGTTGTCATGTTATAGGCACGCATCCTCTGACCGGAGACAGATGTGTTACTATATGTCTGAGTATGTATATTTGGCAGACCAATAGGTTGATGACCTAATCAAGGTCTATACACCGGCGCGTTGGTGTGCATGCAAGGGCATATGAGTAATACGATCTCTAAGGGATCATATAGGTTCATTACTGAACCGGAAGACATGAGCTCACTCATGAGATATTGGGAAGAATCAAATTCCGTGTGGACGGTCATCTCGCTTTGGAAGCTTAAATGAATTTGTAGGTTTAATATTTACTTTTGGAAAGTATATGATCAAGACCTAGGTATGATATATGCTTTTGGAAAGTATATGATACATACCAACTCCAAATGATCAAAATGAGAAACTTACTTATAAAATCCTGAAGTAGACAGTATAAAGTTGATCTAATATTTCGGGTTTATTCTGAGTCTTCCAGTATGCCATATGTACATGTATTGGGAATACCTGAGGGTGATGTGATCATAAATGATTGTATAATCATGACGCTTCCATTCCTAGGGAGTGATTAAACGGATCTGGATTTTAGTGACTCCTCTCAGTAGAGAAGTAATCTGATCTTGATCCAAATGTTGGACATTGATCCGAATGTTATTCAGATGCAATAAGAAGATTAGATTTGCGGTCTTGATTTAATCAAGCATCTATGGGAGGTCCGAGATCGGGATTTGAGATGTAATCTCAATATCCAAGTCACTATACGTGGAACAATGCAATCGCGATGTCCTTATCTCCAAGTATTCGTGGAAAAAGCGCATTATCCTTGAAAGAGTTGAGGATAATTTCGTTGTTGATATATGTAACCGAGCATTGAGAAAATGGATAATTATATGTGATTTAATTATCATGAATAATATGAATTTGATTCATATTATAAGGAGAGTTATCTTAGATAATTAAATGTGATTTGATTGTCAAAGATGTGAATAATGTGAATGTGATTCATATTATTTGGGAACATGAGAATAGAGATCCAAGATGATTAAATGTGATTTAATTATCATGGATATTATTAATGTGGATAGCACTATCCATCTTATTCATAATATATTATAAATGTTATTTATAATGTATTAGAGAGAGCTAATTATAATTTATATTTGTTAATTAATTATTGATGTGTATTGGATACACATTGTGTAATTAATTGAAAATGTAAATTATATTTTGTTTTGGGTTGTGAATGTGATTTACAATTTTCCAATGTCAAGATTGCAATATTCTCAAAATTAATTATGAATTATTTTTGAAGAATAAATCTCGACAAAAGTTGTTGGAAATTATGGGAGAAATTCATGGATATATGCAATCTCATGAGATTGCCTCCACCATGAGGGCATGGTGGACGGCTACACATTCCCACAAGGATTGTGGTAGCCGTCCCCCCTTTCCTTATGGGTAGTAATCTCCATGCTATTTTCTCCTTAATAGCTTTATCTAATTTAGGATTGATGTATATTTGATTTGTCAAATATATTTGATCTAAATTTAATCACAAGTTGTTTGGTATTTACCAACAACAATCTTGACCATTGGATTAGACATAAATCAATCTCATCCATATATTTTATATGTCCCATGGATTGAGATCCATGGATCCCAAAACCCTATAAATAGAGAGGTATACTATGCTCTCAAGAGGACACATGCTATTGTAGCACATCTCTCTCTCTTCTCTTCCCACACGCCATCTCTCTTCCTCTCAAGGTTGTCCACCATGGATGCCCGAGAGAGGTTCTCCATCGGTGCAACGTCGTCGTTATGCTGCCCGATCGTCTGCTCGTCGATCTCCGTCTCCTTCGGTGCGCCTCGCTCGTGAAGAAGATGTAGGATCTCTGTGTCGAGATCAGGAGATCCACCGCTTGGATCATCAACATGTATTGCGAGAAGCATGCGATTCATCCCCGCGCTCGCAAGCGTCTCCTCTATCGGATCATACTTGAGATAGGAGGCCTCTTCGTTTAGAGACTCAATCACAACCATGCTTCAAGAGGTAATCCTATTACTTGTTTGTGTTTTAGATGAAGCGATCCGAGAAGTGTTCTTAGATCTTGTGGTTTTGTCGCATGAAAAATTTTTAAATTCCGCTGCATCGAGCAACTAGTGCGACTAGTCGCTCCTCGTCGTATTCGATACGACGCTCACACTTCCGTGATGCGCTTGAGGATTCTAACAATATCCTTCAGAACGTGGACGCAAGTAAGCTAGAATCTCGCTCTCGTGAGTATTACTTCATTGGGTATGTTAGAGATGGTATTGGATAGCAACTTTATGACCCTGAGACTCAAAAGGTTTTTGTTTCTAGAGATGTGAAATTTCTGGAGAATGATTTCCTTAAGGGTCAAGATAAATATGAAGTAATGGAACGCATTGAATCCCCTGAGGATTATGAGCTTCCTGAGCCAGAAACTGAAGTGATAAATAAAGATGAAACACCCATACCTCTTCGAAGAAATTCGAGGGTGGTTGCACCACCTGAAAGGTATGGATTCCATGTGTCAAGTGAAACTTACAATGATCCTGCTTCATTTGATGAAGCACTCGCGGATCATGGCTTGGATAGATGGATGCTAGCAATGAAGTCAGAAATTGACTCCATGCATAAGAATGGTGTATGGACCCTAGAGGATCCACCCAAAGGGGTGAAACCCATTGGGTGTTAATGGATCTTCAAGAGAAAGAGGGAACCTGATGGGAATGTAGAGACTTTCAAGGCACAACTCGTACCTAAGGGATACACATAGAGAGAAGGCATCGACTACGATGAGACATTCTCTCCTGTGGCTATGCTTAAATCCATCAGGACTTTGCTAGATTTAGCTGCATATCTTGACTACGACATCTAGAAGATGGACGTCATGGCTTTCCTCAGTGGATACCTCGAGGAAGATATCTATATGGAGCAGCCCCAGGGCTTCATAAGTGAGGACGGCAAAGTATGCAAGCTGAAGAAATCCATCTATGGGCTCAAACAAGCTTCTCATAGCTGGAACATCAGATTTTACGAAACCATAAAGAGTTATGATTTTGTGCAGAATCCTGATGAACCTTGTGTGTACAAGAAGCTTAGTGGGAGCGCCATTGTGTTCATCGTGCTTTATGTAGATGACATCCTTATCATTGGGAATGATACATGGATGATGACCAGTGTGAAATTTTGGCTATCCCATACCTTTGAGATGAAAGATCTTGGAGCAGCCTCTTACATCTTGGGTCTGAAGTTGTTCAGAAAATGAGAGAAGAGGATATTGGGATTGTCACAACATGGATACATTAAAAAAATTCTTGAACGATTCCGTATGGTTAGTTCCAAGAAAGGATTCCTACCCTTAAGGAATGGTATCCACCTATCTAAAGGAATGGCTCCTCAAATTGTTGAGGAAAGAAAGCCATGGCTGGATTCCCTTATGCATCAGCTGTAGGATGCTTAATGTATGCCATGATGTGTACTAGGCCAGATATCTGCCATGCAGTGGAAGTGGTAAGTCGTTATCAATCCTGCTATGGAGAGCAACACTGGAATGCAGTAAAGAACACATTTAAATATCTAAGACGGACGCAAGATTACATATTGGTTTATGGAGTTGGTGATCTTCAAGTCTTGGGATATACAGATTCTGACTTCCAATCGGATATTGATGATCGGAAGTAAACATCAGGGTTTGTATTCCTATTGAATGGTGGTGTTGTGAGCTGGAGAAGCAAGAAGCAGGACACTACAACTGATTCAACAACAGAAGCTGAATACATTACCACATTGGATGCTGCAAAGGAGGCGGTGTGGTTGCGCAAGTTCGTGCTGGAGCTTGGCGTAGTTTCCGCTGATACTCCCATCCCGCTTCTCTGTGATAACACAGGAGCCATTGCCTAGGCGAAGGAACCCAGATGGCATTAGAAGAGCAAGCACGTAAAAAGTAAATACCACATCATCCGCGAGATTCAAAAGCGTGGTGATATCATCATCACCAAGGTGGCCTCTGCCGACAACGTTGTTGTTCCTCTTACAAAAAATCTCTAACACAGAAGGTTTTCGACCAGCATGCAATGAGTATGGGTTTAAGGATTGTTCCTGAATGGTTCTGAGGGCTAGTGGGAGATTGTTAGCAATGTGAGACCGAGGCGAACCATTCCTACAATAAATGTTATTGTAATAAATGATTTATCAATAAAAGTTATCGATTTTGTTTCACTCCCTTTCTGACATTGAATGAGTGAATGCACTATAAGGTCTATCTGTACAAAATGGGTTATGTACCATGGTAGACTTGATAATCATACAGTTGTTGATTCATTAATTGAATCATAGAGGCTGATGCTTGGATGAATATCTAAGAAGCTAGATGAGGACTCATCAAGCATCATCAAATGATTGTCAAGTGATGATCTCCATCCTGAGTAGGAGATGGAAATCCTTTCTCATTAGGCTGATATCTGATCGACCTCTTGATGCAGGTCCTCTGCATGGGAATAGTGATTTGGAGGTATCAGATTAGTTGAGTCAATGGGTTGACTGAACGAGATCGAGATAACCAAAGACCTATGATGAATACTGTCACATCATAGGCAAACATCCTCTAACCAGAGACACATGTATTGTTATATGTCTGAGTGTGTACATTTGGCAGACCATTTGGTTGATGACCTAACCAAGGTCTATACACCGGCGAGTTGGGGTGCATGCAAGGGCATATGAGTAATACGATCTCTCAAAGGGATCATACAGGTTCACTTATGAACCGGGAGACATGAGCTCACTCATGAGGTATTGGGACTGATCAAATTCCATGCATTATCATCATGCTTTAGAAGCATGGCATGAATTTGAAGGTAAGATATATGCCTAGTGAAAGCATATGATCTGTACCAAATCCCAAGGACCAAGATTGAGAAACATAGTGATCACACCCTGAAGATGACAGTGTAAAAGTGATCTAGATCTTCAGGATTATCACACATCTTCCAGTATGCAGGATGTACAGGTATTGGGAATGCCTAAGGGTGATTTGATCATAAACGATTATATAACCATGACGCTTCCATTCCGAGGGAGTGATGAAACATGTCTGGATTTTACTGACTCCTCTCAGTAGAGAAGTGACCTAATCTTAGTACATGTGATGGACATTGATCTGAATGAGATTCAGATGCAACGAGAAGATTAGGCTTATGCCCTTGATTTAATCAAGCATCTATGAGAGGTCCATGGGATCTGGATTTGAGATGTGATCTCAATATCCAAGTCACTATACGTTGAACAATGCAATCGCCCTGTCCTTATCTCCAAGTATCTAATGAGAAATAACATTATTCTTGAAAGGTTCAAGAATAATTCCATAAGATCTAAGCATTAAGAAAATGATAATTAAATGTGATTTAATTATCTTGATGTATGTGGAAATTATCCAATATAATTAAATGTGATTTAATTATTATGGACAAGAATAATGTAGATAGTAATATCCAATTATTCATAATATATTATAAATGTGATTTATAATGTATTAGAGAGAGCTAATTATAATTCATATTTGTTGATTAATTATTAATGTGTACTGGATACACATTGTCTAATTAATTGAAAATGTAAATTATATTTTATTTTGGGTTGTGAATGTGATTCACAATTTTCCAATGGCAAGATTACAATATTCTCAAAATTAATTATGAAATATTTTTTGAGAATAAATCCAAACAAAAGTTGTTTGATTAAATAATGGAGAATTTCAAGGAGATGTGCAATCTCATGAGATTTCATGAGATTGCCCCCACTAGGTAATGAGTGGACGACTACCAAGTCCTATATGGAATTGGTGGCCGTCCACCCTATTACATAGGGGGTCAAGATCTCCATTGAAATCATCTCCTTATTTGATTGGTTTAATTTTAGGATTGATGTATATTTGATTTATCAAATATATTTGATCTAAATTAAATCACAAGTTGTTGGTTTTTGCCAACAACAATCTTGACCATTAGATTGACATAAATCAATCTCATCCATTGATTTTATATGTCTCATGGATTGAGATCCATGGATCCTAAAACACTATAAATAGAGAGGCATACCATGCTCTCTTGTACATGCTATTGGTAGCACATCTCTCTCTCTGTTTTCTCTATACACGTCAACCCTATTAACCTGCAGTCACCTCTTGCGTGCGGACCCTTCTCCTTTAACATGCTAATATATAGTAGACCTCGCCCTTTCCGCCGATGATTGATAGTAGATTCCGGCCACCCCGTTCTCCATAGTCTCCCTGATATATAATCGGAATTGCTCACCACATACCTGAGTTCTTCTATCTCGCTACGGGGAGAACTGGAGGCGCGCACATGGTTGCCGGTACAAAGGAAGGGTCTATATCAAGAGCAAAGAATAGCAGCTTTCCCGGGTCCCACTTGTATAATGAATTCGGCCTAAGAAAAGAAATGGTCGGACATTTCTCCTTCCGTCCTTGAATCACATATCTATAAAAGCTCGCTCCTCAACCTCATGCAGGATAGACAAACCTTCCTCCTCCCTTATTTACGTCGGTTTCATAACTAAGGGGCTACTACTGGGCGTGCGGAGCTTTCATCAATGGTTAACTAAATCATCCTGAACCAGCCAGCCTAACTACATCCTTTTCTCCTTTCTTTCTGCAGTCGTAGTGGAATCAAGGAAACCATCAGTCTTTCCATCTTTGTTTTGCATGACACAGGAAGACAACTTGTATCTGGCATTCCCTAACGGTTATATTCTAGTTATGGCGAAGAAAGAGCTAAGAAAGGAAAGGAGCATACATCAAGAGAGAGTTGAGCTAGGTCTGGAAGCGGCGAAGAAGAGTCAGCCCGCAACTAGCAATGCGATAGTAGCAGGGAGCCCGAGTGGGTATTAGCAACCATTGTCTCCTCCGCAACTATATATTCCAAGGCTGGGGTAGATAGAGGAAGAAAAGATTACAAAAGCATTCTGCCGTTATCTGCGTCTCACACCCCCACAAACCTACTTATACATATACATATCTGAACACACACACACCTCTTCCACTCCTATGCCCCACTCTTAAGACCAAGTAGCTCCAGCCTTAACAACATCTAGATGGCTCTTCCATGCTAGAATAGAAGGAGGAAGAGCTCTATATCGAGTGATTACTACTCAGATATAGGCATCGGATGGTCGAGAAATGTAAAATCTCAACAGGTTTCTATTCTCCGGAGAATTGATGTCTCTTCACTTCCAGTATCATCCAGTGCTTCCCCACTTTCTGTCCTGATTATGACTATTGATAAGGGGACAGTCGTACGTTACCCGTAGAGTTCGTGGGCTAGGATTCGCACTGTCGAAAGAGCATTGACTTGTTTACGCAAATCAATGAGGGTCCAACTAATTCCAAATTTCATTGACCGATTATATACTAGTTGGAAGGAGGGAGCTTTTAATAGATATATAAGTTCGCCGACTTTGAAAGATTTGCTCTTTCTGCCCAGGCTCAAACCTAGGGCCTAAGCCTCTCGATCTATCCCATAGAATCGCGATGGTGAAGCCCAATCCCTTAATTATAATAGTTTTCCTCCGGCGAATGCTAAACTAGTCTCGGTAGGACCCATCAATCAAGCACAAAGGAAACCTAAAGGCAAATGCAAAGGCCACAAAAGATAGTCAACCTCCCGTAATGAAATCGCGATATCTAGAGCGAGTTCTCCTCAGGTGATGTCTAAGCGAAGGATCACGAAGGAGGCTTGCCACAATATATATATATACACACACACACACACACACACACACACACACACACACACACATACACACACACACACACATATATATATATATATATATATATATATATATATATATATTGGCCCTCACATAAAGGACCATCATAGATAGTCAAATAGATACGACTCTTAGCCTCTTGAGAGCGGGGCTCGCACCTCCAGAGAGCGGGCATCTTTCAACTCTCTCTGAAAGTCAGGGAATGCGACTAAGGCTTGAGTCCTACCTAGCACAAGAAAGGGATAGCAGTGAGGGACAGGGCTAAGTTGGAACATGATTTGAGGCTGATGCAGACGCTCTTTCCCCCTAAGCTCAGGGGTGCGTCAAGCGGGATAGAACGGAAACAATTCAACATCCAAAGCCAAGCTCATCCTCAATTGGTGCACTACTCTAATAAGAAATCGAAAGACATAATCTATACTCTGTGGACAGTCTTCCGCAGCTCTTACTTCTTTCTCGTGGTCTCATCAGTAAACGAGTAAAGTCCCTGGCCTTAGATCCAGAAAAGAGGACGAGAATCGATGAGCCTTCTGAACGTCCCGAACTACATATGCAGTTGACGACTGGCTCATCAGGAAAGGACAAGGAAAAAGGCATACATAGTCTTCCACCTCGAGCAATCTTAGTTATTGGAAAGCCGTGCATCAGAGGTATATTATGCATGACTTGTGGAAAGATGCTTTGAGGGCCAAGAGAAAGAACTCTCTCTTCAGCAAGAATGAGGACCCATAGCCTTCAAATCAAATAACTTCACTGGATGATGGCTCAACGAAACAGCTCTAGAAATGGAGATTGCAGGTGCTTAAACAGCCCCGTAGGGAATCCTTCAAGCTAGTTTCCAGAGAGATCTTCCAAGTCAGAGAAGGATGCAGGGAAGTTGACGGGCCGGTCATGCGAGTTCACCCCACCCAGTTGACCCAGACCAGAGGGGGAAGCGAATCCTATCTCTTTCACTGGCAGGGAAAGTCAGATTGAGGATAGTTTCTAGTGAAGTAGAAACCAAGCGTAGCGCTTCAGTAGACCCCTGGAATTTCTCTAGTATAGCTTCGAGCCTCTCTTGAAAGCACGACAGTGTACAGAAAAGGGCCTTCTCTTTCCTTTTTCGCTAAAAGGAAGAAGCTAATGGAAAGAATTGTAATAGCTCTAAGTGTGCTTGTAGGTAGGCATTTCTTCTCTTTCTAGCCCAGAATATATAATATAATCGACAGTCTACCGAAATTATATATTATGGCTTAGGACATTTCCTAATACTGATCTTATTGCCTTTACTCCTAGCACCAGGAGCAATCTATATACGGGCCGCTTCGAAAAGAGTACGAAAAGAGCTAAAACCAGCGGAGAATAGAGCAACGACAATAGCTAGATTGTTCTCCCGGGAAGGGGCAAGGGTAAGAGGACAAATCGTGCTTTGCAGTACGCGTCAGCCTTCCAATTCGCCAGTTTACGGGAAAGAGATCACATTAGCTCAAGGTAATATTGGCAGGCAAAGCCTTTCGTCAGCCTTTCCCTTTCCCCCGAGCCCCTACCCCCTTATCAATAGTTGCATCACATGACTAGCATAAAAGAAAGACTAGGCCTTCTCTCCATCTGAAAGTCAAATCCCAGATCGTCGACTAGGTTATGATTCTTGCATGGGAAAAGTGAGTCGGCCCTGCCACATTAATTAGGGTGGACCAAACTAATTTAAAAGAAGAGTGGAAAGAGGTAAGCATTCAATGCAAAAGCAGTTCATGAGATATGGATATGATTATATACCTGAATTGAGCTAGACTGGAGGATTATTAGCAAGTAGAGCTGAAGAATTGGCATAATGAATGCAGTTGTAGGCTCATTAGCTCGCATCCACTCCAAGGGAAACTAAGCCAGACCTTGCGGAGTTCTTGGTACTTTGACTTGTCAAGGGAAGCCGTAAATGGAAGAGTCAATTGCGCTACGAGCTTTCTGCTTGGCGTAGAGAGAGAGAGAGAGAGGTGGAAAGTCAAAGCAAAGTCAGCAAGAGGCGATTCCTTGATCCATTAAGATCTTTCCCGGGAAAGGAGAGGTAGAGGCAGGATAGGCATTTCCCTGCTTTGGTTGTCAGAAGAATCATGGAACTGCCATTTCCAAACCGACAATCACGGGAAAGCCAATCAACCACCACTTGCCATGTCAACTTCATCCTATCCCTCGATCGAGCAACCTTCTAAGTCAATAGTTAGCATTTAGGCCGGGTCATTTATTATTTCTTAATGTAGAACTCATTGAACCGCAACTATACAAATCTATATAATGAGAGTTCGGGGGTGGAAACTTAGTCCATATCTCACCTCCTTTAGTAACGTTGGTCTCGAAGACTATTAGGATAGTGGAATCATCGCTTTTGATGGCAAGGAGGGGGATTACAAGAAGGTGAGCCGAGGCATTCTCAAATCAGCTTTCTGAATGCGAAATGTAGGGAAAACGGGGATCGAACCCGCGACTTCTGGCGTGACAGACCAGTACTCTAACCAACTGATCTATTTCCCCTCGAAGGCTAATATATAGGACATTATTCTAGCCCGCTCCAAATTTGCGAGGCTTCGCTCTGGGGATCGCTTCCCATGACTCATCAAAGGTCTCACTCCTTTCAACTAGCTTATATATAAAGCGAGTTGAAGGAATGACTTTCAACTGGGGCAAGCGGGAAATAGCTCCTTGGATCATCGAGACCCTTAATATATACTCAATATATACTAAATATATAGTAGCGTAGCGAAGCACTTTATGAATCAGGCCTTTATTTAAAAGGGAAGTTTCTCAGTCTTCTCCGAGTAAATTCAAGCTCTTTGCTTCCTTTCTCTATATAAGTAATTGATCACATCGAATCTACAACCTAGCCCCTCTTATCAACCTCTTTGAGTGCCCTCGACTCTGCAAAGCTCCGGTATCGCTCAGTGTCGATTACCACTACGTTCAGTTCCCTGGAAGAAAGAGGCCTAGGATATATAGTAGAAGCTTTTCATAGGTCTCATCCTAAGATAATACCTGAAAGCGCCAATGGATCAATGCCTTTTCTGCCCGACCGGACTTTTCAGGTAGTATGTATGACTTGGAGTGACTTCTCGGACATTGAGGTAGATACGTGGGCAGTCCCAGAATCAACGCATGCAGTCCTTCAGGACTAGTAGTCCTCTTGACTTCTCACCCACTTACCGCCTATTATCTGCCTCTTCTGCTTCTATCAAGGATAGGAAATCAACTACAGGAGACATATCGCGTGGGGCGTAGGCAGGGAATCAGGTCCATATATATAGCTCGAAGAAAGAAAGTCAAAGATAAGATGAGAAATGCAATGTCAAATTATTGAGTTGTAGAACTTCCCCCATTTTGTCCCTTTCGTCCAGTGTTTAGGACATCGTCTTTTCATGTCGAAGACACGGGTGAGATTCCCTCCAGGGATAGGTACTGGAATTGAGGAAAAGAATATCGCGATTATTAACTTGCTGAGTAATCTCTCGCTTTCTTCTCGACTGCTGGAAAAGGTTGCTTCCTCCCTCTCTGCAAGCCCATTAAGACCATACGTCATTTGATGGGCTTCTCCCATTCTCTGCTTCCCCACTTTCTTTCAGGAGGAGGCTTCTGAGACCTCGACTTTGCGCAACATCCCACCTCTTGCTTGCAAGTGGCAAAGATCAGAACAAATAATGAAATAGCCGTTGACAAATAAAGTCCATTAAATACAAGTGAAAAAAGAATAATAGTTGCAAATAAAGCAAAAGAGAAAAGAAGGTCGATCTGCTGCCACTTTTTTCTATCGCGATAAACACGATAAGATAGGAAGGTCGGCATAGATGTATCTTGCACACAGCAAGGGGATGTTGTTTGTTACTGGATGTCACGGTTTTGAGGTGACATGATCCTTCTCTTCTCTCTGAAACAATCAATCGAGTCGCATCAATCATTGCTCAGTCTTTCTGCCACCAAAGGAGCTTCGCTTGCATGCAAGACGGCAAGGTAGATCCCTTATGCACGGGCGAAGGCCCTTCCCGGGGGTACTGGACAAGCGTCGGGGGGAATAATCTCTTTCTTCTTTCTTCCTTTCTTTCCCATTACGACTAGGTGCGGGCAAATCAAAAATTTCACTTTGAATTCCGGACTTCAACATCTTGCTACTCATGGTGTTTCACGATAAGTATGGAAATGAACGGAGAACTGGTGGAACGTGCAGAACCATATATTGGATCACTCCAGTGTGGCTCGAAGCTGTTGATGCAAAGGGGGATACCCCGCCTAAATTCATTCTCCCTAGAAAGGTCCCCCTTTAAAACCCCCTCCCGTTTTGACTTGCACGTCATGACGAGCAAGAGGCGGGGCAGTTGAGCAACTCAAGCGAACAGGGTTGGCCACACTTTAGGCCACGGAGCAGAATATTAAGTGAGGGAGAAGGTTGTGAAGGTGGCCTCGTTATCCACACATCAGGTCAGGGAGGACCGACAGGTTTTCACGAGCGTTGGCGGGTCCTGGAGTCCCCGTCGACTTAGCGCATACCCCGGGGTGATTATCACCACATGCACCTCACATCTCGGCATAGTGGAACGTGTAACCCGCCTGCTGTCCAAGTCAACCACTAAATTTCTTGGGAGACAGGGAGCCTTTAAGAAAGAGTTGCGAGGGTGGGACAACCCCATCAATTTATTAGCACCAGCCGGTGGGGAGGATGGCACTACTGGCAAAGACCGTCTGGCGAAAAGGCCGCAGGCGCGAAGCGTGGTAGGCCTGCACTGGGGGAGCAGGGAAAAGGGGGAGGAAAGTGAGCCCAGATGGAGGAAGAGACAGGGGAGGCCAGGTCATTTGAAGGAAATTCCAGGTTAGAGGGGGGTTTAGGGCAGCTTTTCTTGAACGAGTCAACGGGGGAGGATTCCGGCAGCCTTGCCTACCATCATTCCTGTATCGAGCAGCGGAACCCCCCCTTTCCCCCCTCTGGACCACCTAGAACGGCATGAGCCGCATGCGGGGAGACCCGCACGTACGGTTTGGGGGGGGGATCCGGTCGGCCGGTGCCCACCTGACTAGTGGGACTGATAAATCAATAGAGTACAAAACTTATATTCAAGCTTTACCTTATTTTGATCGTTTAGAGGGCGATCATGGAGTCACTAAATGAAGTCCTCCCTTTCTTTCGGAGGCGCTGACCAGCTGCGAAGCAGATATGACTAACTGATATATTATATATGGCGACGACAACATAATGCCATGGAAGGATACTTGAGGTGGTGCCAACGAACCCCAGAGACGAACGTATCTACAACAACATCCCCGAGCGACAGTCAAACAGGTGCGTGAATGCGAGATGCGCTGAATGATCGGCCGGACGGAGGCGGGGGCTGCTTCCTTCCCACCGCGTCTTGACTTCTGTGTCGGAGATATAAAGCGAGTGCACCGGAAAAGAACGGGAACTGGGTCGACTATGGCGAAGCATCCGAAGCAAGACCGCACTCTCTTTTTATCTTTGCTGAGAGACCGGAGCATTCGATGGAACCAGTGAACCACACATAGCTTTTGTACCGATGTGTGGGACAGAGGGCTCGTGGTACCTGCTGCCCACCCATCCTCCGCTTTTATAACCATGTAAATGGAGAGTGGGCAGATTTCTCAAAGAATGAATGGGAAGGAGGTCCTCATACGGAGTCGCACACGACGAGCAATGCGGGATACTGGAGAATGGGGAGAGGTCAAGTCAGGGTCAGCAACAAAGAGAAAGATAAGGTAGAAGCCGGCCGCCTATTATATATCGCGACAGACGATAGGGAACTTTTTTCGAGAGTTACAAGAAAGATTGGAAAGGAGGGCACCTGGTCCCCCCACAAGGCACAAGGGGGACAACCGGTCAGGAGTCTTTATTCGAATCGTTAACAGACTTTGGCATGCTAATGACTTATAGTTGGGAGGGTAGATGACAACACCTTTTTCTCCCCTACAGGAGAGGCCTCTCTTCTTCTTCTTGCATGAACCTCCCGCCCGGCCCTACTTTCGAACTCCAGCTGCCATGCCCCCGATCTAAGGGAAATATATAGTAGGGCTCCAGACTTCTCCCTTTTCCGATGGGGCCTCAAAAAAAGGCTGCCATTTTCTGGCCTAGGTCCCAGGTCACTCAAGTGGGAGAGCCGTGTTATGGGTGACCTTATTGCACAGTTCGGAGAGCACTTGTCTAAGTGATGCAAGTTAACGTGTACGAAAAAGCTTTCATCAAGTTTCATTGTTCGTTCTGTCGTTGACCCTATCTACGTTTCTATGATGGCCCAAGAACACGCTTATTCTTTAGCCGTAGAGAGACTTTTGAATTGCGAGGTACCATTACGAGCTCGATCTATACGTGTCTTATTATGTGAAATCACTCGAATTTTAAATCATTTACTTGCTTTAACTAATCACGCTATGGATGTGTGAGCATTAACTCCCTTCCTTTGGGCTTTTGAGGAGCGGGAGAAATTGTTGGAATTCTATGAAAGAGTCTCGTGAGCCAGGATGCATGCCTGTTTGATACGACCTGGTGAAGTGGCACAAGATCTGCCTCTTGGCTTATGTCAATATATTGATTCCTTCACACAACAATTTGCTTCTCGTATCGACGAATTAGAAGAGACGTTAACCGGCAACCGTATCTGGAAACAACGATTAGTGGATATTGGTACTGTCACTGTACAGCAAGCAAAGGATTGGGGATTCAGTGGTGTAATGTTAAGAGGTTTTGGGGTATGTTGGATTTGCGAAGAGCAGCACCTTACGATGTTTATGACCAATTGGATTATGACGTACTGGTAGGTACCAGGGGAGATTGCTATGATCGTTACTATATCTGCATCGAAGAGATGACACAAAGTATTCGAATCACTGCGCAATGTCTGGAGCAAATGCCGGGGGGCCATGATCAAAGCCGATGATCGTAAGTTATGCCCTCCATCATGATCCCGAATTCAACTATCCATGGAATTGTGCACCGTGTGAAACGTAGGTCATTACCGTTCTTAACCGATACTCAGGTTAAGCTCCGTCTCAGAACTAGGGGTTAGGAGTCAAGCATCCCGAGGTTGACACATCTCGTTGGGCGTGTAGAAGCATTGGGAACAACAATTGATTCGGGTTGTTACTTTTCTTCCCTTTGCAACTAGTATATAAGATGATTCTGATCTGAAAAAGGTGAAGGATTTCTCCCTGAAGGGGGTCATAGGGGGCTTCTGGGGGAAAAGGAACCCATGTTGGGAAGCTAGGCATGGTTGTGGCTTGATGAGTACCACTAAGCTGACACACCGGAGTTGGCTGTTGGCATAACTGGGTGGTGCCTTACTACACCGCCGGCGCACACGCAATAGCGTTCGTGGTGGTGCTTTGAGATTCCAATGTGCTGCGCCCGACGATCAGAACGATCCTGCCAGCAGACCACTGCCGTCCCATTCATTGAGTGAGCTAGAGAGCAGCCATCTTATCCACTTTTCATGGGTCGAAGCACTAAAAGAAAAGGATCGGGAAAGGTGGCGGCATGGGAACCACGAGACCCAGGAGGAAGAAAGCACTTAGTACGGGATACGGCATGGGACCAACATCCAGCCGAGAGAGGGCACCCTTTAGAAGCTGAAACCAAGACCTTTGATTCTTCCCGTCGGAGTAGCACAAAAAGAGGTCTCCGCCTACACTCCATGAGAATGCAAGCACTAACACCTTCTTCATTGGGGTGGGGCTCCGTGCACCGGGAAAATGCTTCTGCGAGGTGAGATCGCGGCCATGCTTGACGAAGTGAACATCAGATAAGGGGTTGTCAGGTGCAAAGCAATTTCCCCTGGGAGAGGGAAGAAGAAAATGGCTTATTCCATTCGCCACGCACCCATTCACTTACAACTCGTAGAGTCTGTAAGTACACACCCACCCCCGGTGAAAACACGACCTTTCTTTCCAGTGGGATACTTTTTACGGAATGCAGTAAGATTAAGAGAAAGATGGAAGGACCACTTTCAGTCTTTTATTGCATTTAGAAATGCCCGCGATCGCCGGGTGGCGTCAACTAATAAAAAGTGATGTTTGCGGGCATGGTGCTCTTTCTTGTCCTTTGACGGGAGGGGCGAAGAACTTTCGCTACTGAGAAAGCTTGATTATTTATATATTTGGCGCAAAGGTTCGACGAATTAGTCAACCATGGGAGAAGCGCAAATGATAAGGCAGCTCGGGGGAGAAAAGAAATCGGTGCAGAGCACTTACTTTTCTGTTAAGCTGAGCACTGGAAGCGATCTACCGGGGCAAGACAAAGCTTCACTAACGTGATGGACTTCGATTCCGTGAAGCGCTTCAGTGAGCCGTGGGAGGATGAACCAAGGACACGGAGCCTGATCGATCAACTGAGCAATATCATGGACTTCACCTTCACATTCGAGAAGATAGGGATCCTTGGCAATGGCTCAATCTATATACCGAAAGCCGCATGATGGGGGACCAGCGCCACGACTTTTTCATTTCACCACAGGCCTCAGTCTACTCTACCTCAATTCACCATTTTGAGCCTTATACAGAGGGTTTTTTCCGTACTAGCTCCTTCTACTTATACCTTAGTGGAAGATCCTAAAGGAGAATTTGGTGTCTTTCTGGTCAGTAATGGAAGCAATCGTCCCTACCGTCGTTAGATAAGAGCACCTGGCTCTGCCCGTTCACAAGGACTTGTTTCTATGTCCAAACATCACATGCCAGCGAATGTATTCACCATCATCGGTACTCAAGATATTGTGTTTGGAGAAATAGATAGATAGTCCCCCGCGACGATCAGGACCCAGTAAAGGGGGCCACCCCGAAGTCCAAATGGATTGTTGTTCGCAAGGTCTCCTTGCTGGAATATTAGACACCAGTGTTTGGAGAATACCCTTTCTCCGCGAGATAAAAGGCCTAGTTCACTCTCCCGCGTATCCATGGATGATTGGTTAAAGCACCCAATCCCAATGAGAGGAGGCCGCTGGCCCACTTGAGCCATAAGAATGAGAAAAGAGGCCGAGAAAAAAGGCGTATGCCTAGAAGGGGGGCTTAACGAAAGAACTCCCAGCCTCCACTTGACTTCACATTTCTCATGAACCAACTAGTTTGATCTATGTCCAGGTAGGGCTTGCGATTCCTATGATGTCAATTAGAGAGGACTGTAGAAGGGGAACTTGCAAGGGTCCTCGGACATCGGGGGCCCATGGGGGGAAGGGCGTCGGGGCTTCGGGGGGTCCTACGATCAATCAATAAGGAGGGGGTACATCCTCTTTTCTAGTTAACAGTTCCAAGTGAGTGGAGTGAAGAAGAAAAGAGAGAGCAAAGCGGCTATCCGGAAGAAGGAACAAAGCCTTCCATCATACCTCGTAGCTAATGTTCCTACTATTAGGTTGGCCAGGAATCTCTATATCCGTCCTTACCTATTAGTAGTTAGGAGTCAGACCTTCTTGCTATTGGTGCCTACGGCAAGGAAGGTGAGACCGAGAATAGTGATAGGAATCGACTTCTTGCCTTCTACTACTAAAACTACCTAAACGACTCTTTAACTCCATCAATCAATGGCTTTGTCTTCTTATTTTCCCGCGAGGAAGTCCTTCTCTCTACTCACTGAAACATCTCAATCAATCAGATAACGACGCGACAAGGTCTTATCTCTTGACCCTCTCTGAGAGTCGCCAACTCGCACTATATATCCGAGCGACGAGCTAGGAGTTGACAAAGGAGAGCGGTCTTGGAAAGAACTAAGGCTTCACAGGTCAGCGTTCACTATTTGGCCATGCACTCTTCGAGCTTAGATATTTTGATCCCGAAGTCATCCTCAGATGCGACTCCTACCACCCTTCTTGCTCATGTCGACTCGGCATACCTAGCTCCCTTGTACAATAGAGGACCATAGATCGCTCAGTCAACTATGGATTTACGGACACACGGAAAGAGGAGCCCTCTATAATAGGCTTCGATCTCAGTCGTTGTGTCCTTAGAAAGCTTTCGCACATCCTAAACCATGCTCCACCCCTTTTATATAGTATTTCAAATAGGTTGACGAAGCAAGGATGGAGCCCTAATATATAGTTGGGAGCTGTAGTCCAAGACGAAGGGAGGGAGAGGGAGGTATGAAGCCTTTATGCAATTATGAAATAGACTTTCCCCACGACCTTAAGCAAAGCAAAATTCCCTGTCCTCCGAATTCAAATCAAATAGAAAGACATCATTATAGGGGGGCCAAGATAACCCCCGAACTTGAAGCTATAATTTCAGTTCAAGCTATAATCTAATTGAAGATAATGGTTTCTTATATTATCTAGTTGAGTTGTTTTATATCGTTTTTCAAATAAGGAAATATAGGAATGAAAAGGACATATTTAGGGGGATGAAAATAGTGATAGCTTTATATTCGAAATTATATATTCTAGTTGTCGAAAGAACTCAGTAGTGTTTTTTTATAACTTAGATCAAAGCTAGATCCTTTTTCTGTATATTTCATCTTGATATTTAATAAAGTAGAGAGAGAAAATTAGTCACAGGCGATCGGGGAAGGTTCAAGCAAGAAAGGAGGCAGGAGAGTGATACTAGAAAAACCTGCCAGACCAATGTGCGGACTTCCGGTATTAACTGCACATAACCTGGCTAGGAAATGTCCAGCAACTCAACATAGGTTCATTGAGCTTGGATATATTGGTGCTTATATATTTAGAAAAATGGTTAGGGATGGAAGACTTGACCATCGAGATCACCCTCATGCAAGTTCTTGGAGGATATGATGACCTGACGAAAAGAGCCAAAACATTGCATGGTACACACATTTCTGTGTGGTCCCTTGAGTGTGAGGGTGCTCTAGAGCTCCAGCACCTGAGCGCCTGATTCCTTGACATGAGAAAGGAGTTCAGAGAAGGAAGAGGATGGGGATGAAAGTCTTCGCTCCAGAAGCAATCGTCATATAAGCTTCTCCTTCTTCTTCAGAAGCTTATATCTAGTTAGTTGCTCAAACGTGGATATGAGGCTGAAGCTCTAGGTCGAGTCCCTGCAAAAGTGAAAAAATCAACAATTAGACACTGCATCTTCATATGTTTAAGATCAAAAGAGCTTTCTGAGTTGAGTAGTAGGCTTAGCAAGTGCATTCTTTTGTGAACTGAGGTGCGCAAGATCGAGATTGAGAAGAGAAAGTTCGATAGTTGAACTCTTGAGATCAGAAAAAACCAAGAACATATGCAAGACCGTAAGAGCGGTTTTAAGCCAACTAAGATCATGTACTAATTTTTGCGGGTTTTTTAAAAGAAGAAAATGATACGGTGGAGAGTACGAGCTGTTCGATGGTTCTTGCTTTCAAATCATGCCTAAGGTCATTGATCGAGTCAAGGCTTTCGAACTGAGACGAAAGACCATTCATTTAAGAAGAAAGGAAAGAATAACCCAGCTATCAAGAAGCTCAAAAAAGGTTGGAGTTAGGCGAAAAATGGTCCTAAGTACGAGAAGGCAAACAAAGGTCAAAACTTTGTCTCTGTTTGTGATAAGCTAAATTGTACTCTTCCTAGATATACTTGGTGGATTGACTCAGGTTCCACTTGCCACGTGCACCTTGCAGGGCTTCAAAAGCCACAGGACTCCAAGTGAGAGTGACGCTTTGTCTACTCAGGCAATGGATTACCTTCACGCGTGGAGGTAGTAGGAAGATGCAGTCTTCAACTCGGTTCCGGATTGACTATAGAGCTTGAGAACGTATTTTCGATTCCCTCTATAAACTGCATTTCTGTTTCAAGATAGGAGGTTGACGTTTGAATTTGAATGACTATGAGGTTTCCATAATCACTATATAATAATTGGTGGGATGTTCTTGCAGATCCGGAATGGTGGTTGATGATATATAAGGTTCATTTAGATAATACAACATATAAGGAATTCTTAACTGAGGGATGAAAGAGGGTCAATGAAAAATCAGATAGTTAGGACGGCTTGGTCCCTTCTCAGCCAGGTTGGGGCACATTTCAGAAGAGAAGATTCGAAGGCTAGTGAATAATTTTCTTCTTCCCAATTGAGATTTCACTGATCTCTGAATCCGCGTGGACTACATAAAGGGAAAACTGACCAAGAACTTCGAGAAAAGAGAAAAACGGTGTAATGGAACTTTGGAATGAATTCATACAGATATTTGTGGTCCACTGTGGTGAGATCATCACATTTACTGATGACCACTCCAGATATGGCTACATCTACTTGCTATCTGAGAAAGAAGAAGCACTTGATGCCTTTTCAATAAGGTCTTTAAGGCGGGTTATTAAAGTGGTTAGTCAGATCGAGGTGGTGAGTACGAAGGTAGGCACACTGAAACAGGAAGGATGGTAGGTCCTTTTGACCTTGAGGTCATTGTCGCACAATATTCCATGCCTGGTCGACCCAGCCCTATAGTCTAGTTAGAGTAGCTCAAAGGGGAAATCAGACTCTTGGTCAGAAGTATGATCAGTAACACTTCTCTCCCTTTGTTTCTGTGGGTCGAAGCCTATTATAGAGGGTTCCTGACAAAGACTAAGAGCCTTTCAAAGATCATAGGGAGATAGATAAGTAAGCTAAGGTTGTTCAAAAGACTCCGACTTGTGGACAGGAAGGAAGCCTAATTTGACCCTTGGGGATGTTCGCGTCATTGTACAACCCAAAAGAGAAGAAGTGAGATCCAAGGATAGTGAGTGTGTATTTGACCTTCGACGAGGGTTATAGATTTGATTGTCCTTCACTTCCTACTCGTATCAATGAGACCAACATTGCCAGGTTTCTTGAGGATGACTTAATCCGTGGGAGTTCTGAGCAACTTTTGATCAAATGACAGAATCCTTCGTCAAATGACCAAAGAGTTCTCCCATGCATACCGATGGGTATCACAAACATACATCAAGAGCTACCTCATCAGGTATGTCAAGAGGTAGCTGAAGAGCATCCTCATCAAGAAAGCAATGCCACCCCAACCTCAGGTAGTAGAGATGCCAGATGGTGGGTGGAAGTGGGAAGAGCAAGACAGACTCCAAAGGCAATATTGAGAGATATCAGGTTGAGGGTGAAAAGGTGATTAGACTTCGACCTTCTCTCATGTGTCTCAGAAGGACTCTTTTAGAGGACGTCATTATAGGGCATTGGTGGCTCATTTTGACTTAGAGCTTCATTTCAGATCTTTTCATTCCTAATATTCTACATTAGGGGATCTTGATGTTTGTGATACTTGAAGGTTTCTCAGAGGTATAGGACCTCATTTGCAAGTTCAAGAAATCAAGTTATTGCCCTTCTCAAAAAATCCATCCCTCTCGACTTTTGATCTTAGCACCAAAAAAGAAGAAAATTTCATCATGGAAAACACCGTTGTTTAGTGTATATATCTTCAGGTCAGTGGGAGTCAGTTCAGCTTTAGGATTCATGATGACATCTTTCTTGCAAGAAGTTATCTTGGGTTACTGCATGACACTAATGATTTTCGAAAGCTCAATTTTGAGATGAGGGTGAAGCCTCTGATGTCTTAGGCATAGAGATTCACAGAGATAGATCGGCTTCTATAAATATTATATAGTTTCTTAGAGGTCTTAGTGAAAAGTGCTTTTTTAGCTTTTTGGGGGGTTTGTTTTATCTCTGAAAGCTGACATCTCTAAGGTGCGTCGAGAGATTCGCTGCAAGCCGAACCCTACGCCTTTCTCTTTGTCAATGATTATGTACCTTTCTTCGTCTTTGATACACTAGTATTTATAGTTGCCTATACAGCATCCTCGAGTTGAACGTATGGTTATCGCTACACCCTGGATTAGACCACTCCACTACTGACTGGTCAAGTAGCATCCTGCAGAATCGTATAGGCACCCGGGAACCAGACGACTCAAAATGTGCTCGTGATAGCATAAGATGAGGTCAAAATTCAGAGATGAGCAGCTTTGCCCCTCTAATCACCAATTGGATCAATACTATATAAGGAAGGGAAGAGAATCTCGTCTAGACAGCCTCGAAAGAGGTCGTCTCCTTGATCTTTGCTTCCTTGCTTAGTTCGAAAAAGCACGCTATTCAAAAAGAAGAGAGAAGGCCTAGGTAGACCTGTTGAGGGGTCGACTGACCTAATATATAGTCATAAGCCTGAAACTAGTCCTATTCGTCAACATCTTGACCTTCTTTTCGCTTTTAGTTAGTTTATTATATATTTACAGCTCGAAATATTTCATAAAGAAATCTCTCTTACTATGATTAAATGCAAAGGCAGTGACCGAAGCCGTACCTATTGTAGTCTCTGCGCACTCACACACTCGCAATTAACTGGGGCTTTGGCTCCTTTGCTTGATTACCTTTTTCTTACTACTTCTTTGCGTCACTGAACCAAATTAAAATGACATAATATTATGAATAAAAGGATGCACTCTAAGATAGAATTTAGAGGCTATTATATATCTTCTAGAGTTTAGCTCGTGATTAGCGCTTCTGGGCACGATTGAGAAAGTCTTCTTGCCCTCAAACTGATATGCAGCGAATGCCGACGTCTTGCCTACGACCCTTGGTCTAGTGCACTCCTCCAGCATGTACCTTATGGTGAAGCACGAGTCTAACTCGATGGACCATAGAAGGAGCAATCCCTACGTCTAATCACCGAGCGGAGCTTGGACCGACTTGGTAATTGGTTCCCCTTTGGTCCCTGCAAGTCTATCTGTCTACTTGCCTCTGGTTGGAGGCCTTTCTTGGGCTATCTTCGTTCTCCTCAGCCCACAGAGACTAAATGCTTGCTTGAGGACAGTGTTCTCCATCCTCTGTTTCTTGTTCGAATCCTCATCCAATGACTCGAAGCGGAGTGTAGAGGAGGAAGAAGAGGACTTGTGTTGAGGCCATCTTTCGATCCTAAAGCACACTTCTATTGATAAGGAATAGCGGCCGTAGACATAAGCTAACCAACTCCTAACATGAGTTTCTAATCGCTTGATCTGTGGTATGACACTGGCCTTCTCAATAACGCTACACTAAGATGGAGGAGAAGTTCTAGCCGCTTCCCCCTTTGCCTATCTTCCTGCTCCGCCAGTATACCTCCTTGCCATCCTTCCCATCCATACTAGGCCTTCCAACTAGTAATGATCGTCAGAACTATATTAAATTAACTTTGAGATGAGCATGTAAATAGCTTCTTCCCTATCTTCATAGCTCAGGGCGAAACTCTGCTTTAACACTACGTGCCTCAGGTTGCTGGATTGAATTTTGTCTGGCCGCTGGAATACCAAGCGCTTGCAAATACTGCACCTACATCCTTGGACATACTACCCTACAGTGCTTCCTCTTTTTGCCCGGAAACAGATCCATCTATCGACCCCTCACTCGCTATGACCAACCGCTTATAGAGTTTGGAAAATCATGACATTGACCAGAGAAAGACGTTGCTGAAAGACCTGACATGAAGTTTCAGTGGAACAGATCGACACCCCTTTCCTTGGGGGGAAGGTTGGGGGGCAACCTGAAAGTCGTTGTGAGCCCCCCTTAAAGAGTGGAGTTGAAGATACTAGTACCAGAAACGAAAGCAAGATCCGAGTGACTTTTGAATAATATGTAGACATGGTGCGAATCATAGTAGGTTAGGTAATATGCCCGGAGGATAGTTCCCTTGGAAGATCGGACCGATCTGTGCCTTGATCTGCAGCCATGAATCAAAGATTCCTCCTGGCGATATGATCAGGGCCCTGCCGGAAAGGGCAAAAGAGGTTGCTTGCTCCTTACTCAAATAGGGGCTCAGCCCCTGACAAAAAAAGGTTCCTTCCTTCGTAGAAGCCAAGGAAATTTCTCGATCCTCGGAATAACTGAATAAAAAGAGCTATTAAAAAAGAACCAAGGCAAATGTATTGATTGGTGAACATAATCTACCAGGGAGGGATGTGAGGGATTTTGGGGGAAAGAGGGGAAGGTCGGGGGGGCAGTCATTCTTTGGAAAAGCCTATATTTTTGAGAGAATATAAACTCAATCCACTTATTCTTCCTTCTTTCATATACCTCTCCACCAATATATTCAGACAAATGGGACTAACCGAACCAAGTCTACAAAATGCCAGTACCATGCAGCTGCTTCAAAGCCAACGTGATGCTCCTTGGTCATATGACCAAGATATTGGCAAATACCACATTTGATCAAGAAAAGAGTACCTATAATCACATGAAAAGCATGAAAGCCTGTTGCTGAGAAAAAAGTTGAACCATAAATACTATCAGAAATCGTGGAGGGTGCTCGGTAATATTCCATTCCTTAAAAGCATGAGAATACTAGAGCCAGTAAAACGTTAGCTACTAAAGCATAAACTGCCCCTTTTTCCTTCCCTACATGGAGGGCATGATGAGCCCAAGTTACGACAGCTCCAGATGAAGGGTGAATAGGGGTATTTAAGAAAAGGGATTTCCCGAGGATCTAAAACCCCAATTCCTTTTGGGGGTCGAATACCTCCCATCTCTACCGTGAGTGCCAAAGAAGAATGAGAAAAAGCCCGAAAAATAGAAAAAAGGAACATAACCTCCGATACTATGAACATAATAGAACCATATCGAGGTCCTAATTGTACCACTTTTCTATGACGTCCTTCCAACGTGGATTCACGTAGAACATCGCGCCACCATATAAACATTGTATATAGGAGAAATATGAGGCCCAAACGGAGAAGTGTTGCACGCCCTTGAGATGAGTGATTATACATCACACCTCCAACGGTGGTTGCCAAAGTCTGAGTGAACCCGAAATAGGCCATGGACTTCGATCTACCAAATGAAAAGAATGCCTCTGAGATTCAATCATAAACCACTTTGTCCCGGTTGTATGTAAACCGCCCCTTCACCCCAGCGAGACTATTATATAAGTCATTTTGTCGCCAACTCGTACTATATATCCGGGCGTAGAAGTGAGAACTCCCAAGAAAATCAATATCATTATAGAATGGGAAAAAGACAAATAACATCATATAAATGTCGAGCGAGCTTTAAAGTGAAGTGCCCCCTAACGAGAAGTGGTATAGAAAGCTTTTTGGTCTCATTTGAAATAGGAAGGGATGGTTCTTTCATGGCATTTCTAGAAGTAATACCAGAAAATATTGGACTCTCTCTATGACTTCACGAAGAGGAGAATCGTTGGTTTGACCGATGAACTATGTGGGAAAATTGAGTAGAAAATCACTCAAAAAAGCAACATCCGACTTGGCTTACAATAATCCACCTCAGAAGCCTCAGAAGGGAGGAAAGGGGGCACGGAAGAAAGAAGAAAAGTGCGCCTTCTATTAAATACTTAAGGCCTCGAAGATAGGCCGGAGCTTTTGGATTCCCATTGTATATCCTAGTACGTGCCTTCCCCCCGTTATGAGATAGTCCTCGGGGATGGGAGGGGTCATGTTCGGAAGCCCCTGCTTCCCAGCCATGGAAGGCTTTTATAGTAGCTTGCGGACGTGCGGGGACACACCAAGCCTTTTCAGTGGTCATTTGCGCGCTACCTCCCCCCTTCTTCCTCCAAGCGTGACGTACTTTTGCCATTTTTAACAACATATTTCTTATTCAAAAACGAATATATTTATAGTAGCGAACATTCACAGCTATATTTTGATAATAAAATATGTAGTTTTGAATCAAATGTCGAGCGGAAACCTTCGCCTTCGGCTCCATACGGCTGCTAAAATGAGCAGGGAAGCTTGCCATTCTTGCTATCTTCCCCTGGTCGGATGGATCAAACTGATATACATAGAGCAGGTCGGCAAAAGAAAGTTGGTCCGATTCATCCCCTCACCTTTTCAGTGAGACGACTGAAAGATCAAGAAGCAGAAGATCTCTTAGTAAACAAGAGCTCCTTCACCCGTCAGACGGACAGCGTAGCAGAAAGGGTGATGAGAGGAAAGAAGACGAGAGAGCGGGAAAAGAAAACGTCAAAGAAAAAGCATCTTGCATTGTTGTCCGGAAAGGATTTTTGATCAATGAATGCATGACCCACCCCCTGGATTGAGCTCTGATTGACTTCTGTTGTCTGTGTGTGCGGCTATGAGAGAGAACCGCTCAGCTCCCTCTCCTCGAAAGATTGGAGCCTATGCCTTAGAGGACGAAGGAAAAGGGCATTTAAATTAGAAAGATAAGGCTCAAATGGTTTATAGGGCAAACTTAGTAATAAACACGATAAGCCGAGAATGTAGGGAGTCTCTATCAATAGTTTCATTCCCCTATTCCCCTGAAAAAAAGACAAGCCCATTTACCAACTCCTTATTTAGTACATCCTTTTCATCCTACTGCGAGAACTGAGAGGCGGACCACTCTACTTGCTTTTTGGACTACTTTCTCGATCGAGCATGACCTTCCCACTATATATCTAGGGAAATCCGGATTCTTGATGTGATATATACTATAAAATATCTCATCTTCTCAGGGCGGGAGTCAGGGGGGTTCGTCTACGTGCAAGAAAGAGGATGTGAAAAGACCTCTTCCAAAGATGCTTCGAAGTGCATGGTGGAAGGCCACGCGCTCTGGTCTTGACTTCAGGCAAGAACTGCGCGTTGGGGGTAGGGGGTCCTAGTGTGCACCTCCGGGAGAACTCTTTGGGTATGGGTTATACCGAAGAGAAATTGAAAAGTCCCTCCGACTCTTCTTTTTTCTTTGATAGATTAAACAAGAGAATGAGGTGCTCCCCCACCCCTTTGTTCTTTCTGCTGGTGAATGTGCATACGCCTCTCACTAAAAACATGGAGTGAGCTTCTCCACAATTGAGATGACCCTTCGGAGGTTTGTTTAAGTTGGAATAGCAGGAATGCGTCCAACTAGTATATAAGCTGGCCGGGAAATGATCTCATTACACCCTCTGTGGCTGTGGATGTCACTCTTTGGGAGGAGCGAACAAGTTCACTTTCAAGATGGGAAGGGCCTTTGCTCCCTTCTCGGAATATTGAGAATCTCGAGAACATTGACAATTGACATTGTACAAATACTAGCCCTACCAGGGGCTGGCCCCCCATCCCCCAAGCGTGGCGTACCAGGAGGGATTAAAAAACAATGCTTCCTTGGCCGTGTGGAACATGGATGAGCATTATGCCATTCCTACAAGTCAAAAGACTGGAAGAAGTGCCTTCTGAGGACTTCGAGATCAAATATAGAATGTTTCTTTCCATTCCTCGTGAGCCACTGATTTCTCCGAAAGAAGAGATCAAAGTTCTTTTCCTCTTTTTTTCCCAATAAGTCGACGGCATTACACCATTGGGATACTTCAATGAAAGTTGAGGACATATAGGAGACACCGGTGCTAAAACCTTTGATCGATACCTCTTCCAATTTCTCTTTCTGGGGAAGGTCGTTGCTCCGGATCTTGTTCCCCTGATCTGAAAGCAGTTGGTTCCGTAGTTTGAGAATTCTTCCGATCCAAAGTACTCCATATCTATCATTGCATATTGGAATATAATAAGTCAAGACTACCAGGCATGACCAGAAGAATTGTGTGTAATAAGTGAATTTATCCAGTTGAGGCATTATTGATTCATCAAAAATTCTTCCCTCCAGACAGAAAGAGACTCCTTCCTGTACGAGTTTTGAAGAACTATAGAGAGCTGTGGTTGGTTGTTGACCGACGGAAAGCATGGGAGAAAGACAAATCGTCTCCAAGATCAAGACAAATTCTCATTCTATTTTTGTACTGGATTGAGTTGCTCGCCATTGAACTATAGAGAGTTGTGGTTGGTTGTTGACCGCTTGTGGAAAATTGGAGTGCGAACTCTATAGAAGAGAAGAAATATAGAAGAAGAAGAAGAGATGAATCGACTAGATTATCTATATTTTGGGTAATTTCTTGATAAGAGAAAAATAGTCTACTTTTGATCCTGGGTGGTCTAGTCGGGAAGATCAAATCGTGAAATGAACGCCAATGATGACCATTGCAAAAGAGTATGAAGTCTCTAAACTGCTTTCTTTCACTCCGGAGGTGGGCGAAGGCTTATCCCAGGGCCATGATGTGAGTCGTGCGAAAGATTCTTGCTTGTAGCGAAGGTGGCTAAGATTAGCTAAGGAATAGGTAAGCTATGGACATTTGTGGCAGGTCTCCGAATGAAGCCTTCTCCCATTTGTTTAGTCTACTTCCTAAGTGCAGAACCTTAGACTTTTTGGGCCACAGATGCTTAAGACAACTACTCTGGATAACTAAAGACCAAAGAGATGCTTCCCGGACAAAAGAAATAGATAGTGACCACTCTTCTCCTGTCTATTCATATATCGAATCACATCCGTCGCGTGACGGAGAAATTCCCCATTCTTGCACTGAGTAGTCAAGTTCTGGGAAGCTCCCTAATACCCTCTTATCAAGCCCCTATATGACCAGGAGGCCCTCTTTTGTGATTCCAACTAGTTTGGAGAAAATTCCGGACCAGATCGACGTGCTCGAGACCTTTGATGTCGAAAACTATTATATCTTTTCTGCTGTGATCTTATCTGCTCTTTGATAGAAGACTTCGAATCCCCATCCGCCAATTGAATCTGAATAGGCTGCACATATTTCTATAAGTTGGGTGAGGGCTTTTGGCTAGTGGGGTGAGCTGCGTAACTAGTGGGACTCTTTCTTCTAGAAAAGTAGGGAGAGCGAAGGAAGAAGGATCGTCTCCTCTCTGAGAATCTGATAGAAGTTGCTATCTGATTTGTTTATTTATTTTAGCAACTATTAGAATATTACTTGCTAGCAATATTTGTCTGGAAGAAAACGTCGTACTTCAATTGGACCATAGTATAGACCTTGCCCAAAGAAGGTTTTTTGCTTGAAATCAAAATAGTTAGCCCACTAGCAACTTTCTATCTCAGATTCGAAGGCAGAAACAAGGGCAAGCTGGAAGGTAGTAGGAACAGCTTGCCATTTTCAATAAGTCAAGATATAGTTTGGGCTGGCTTGTCTTGTAGGCTTGGAGTACCGGGAACAGACGAAAGGCATCACCACCCTCCCCCATTCCTAGCCCATTTGAAATTCCTGCTTATCCTTTTTCGATTTTGGACAGTGCCCATTTACTAGTGAGGGCGAGTGGGCCTTTTGCTTGCTTGACTTCATCCAAGCACTGACAATAGATGCCTTTAGACCGGTAGTCATGCTATTGCTAGAAAGACCCCCTGAAAAACATAGGCCCCATCCCAGCTCCTTTTATATATATTTCTCAAAAATTGCAGAGACGCCAATAAGATCAGGGTCGAAGTGAGAACCCCCGAACTTGAAGCAATAATTTACGTAGAATATATATATATATTGAAGTTCTCAAAAAATCTTGTATTATTTAGTTGAGGAACTAGTTTAGAAAGTATATACATAGCCCAGGAGAAAATCAAGAAGACGCCCAGATATATAGTACGAGTTGGCGACAAATTGACTTATATAATAGTCTCACCGGGCTAGGTCTCGGGGAGGAAAAAAGGACCCGAAGCTCAGTAGAGGGGAGGTGGCTTCGGCCATGTCTCACGTGCCAACGAGAGACGATTTGGGTCTAGGGATAGGGAGCTGGAGTTAGGAAGGAAAACAAGAAAGGTAGAAGGAAATGTTGCAGGGTTTGGGGAATGGGGCAGGGCTGACTACCCTCTCCTTCTCGTCTCTCTTCTTCCGGTCATTCCTTTCGGGGAAAGGTATTCGTGGGCAATCGAACTGTCCTAAACAAACCCAAGTGTCTTCTCTGTTCTCTGTACTCCGCCTTTTGATTATTGGAGGACTATATATTTAGGGCTCCTTCATCTCGATAAAGTAGTATGAGGTATTCAATCCAGTATCGGTAGGCACAGATCACTGGTATTGGATGTATCTTCCGGTTGTGCCGAGTGAACATTTGCCCCGCTTTTTCTTTTTTGTAGCATAAAAGAATCCCTTACCCACGCTTTGAAAGGAAAGCAACGTCACGTTACGGGAGGCTGCAGGTACTATGGATCGTCTTACTCCTGAATGTTCTTTTTAATAAGGTCGCCTTCCAAGGTCTCGCCGGTCTTGCCTGTAGGGCGTGATGTGCCACGAGATGGTCGTATCCTGTCTCCTTGCCAGTGGGGTGTTGGACATGCGAG
Source organism: Ottelia alismoides (assembly GCA_037367405.1). NCBI lineage: Eukaryota > Viridiplantae > Streptophyta > Magnoliopsida > Alismatales > Hydrocharitaceae > Ottelia > Ottelia alismoides. Next base: position 437,808 of record JAZKJV010006958.1, on the reverse strand, counting down.
CCCACGGCGAGCCATTATGCAATAAATGTTATTGCCAATATCATTCCCTAATCTGAAATGAAGAATGCATAATTTGCATAATAGGTCCCGTAGTACAATTAGGGTTATGTACCATGTCCATCTTGATGATCATATAACTATTGATTCAATTATTGAATCATAGAGGCTAGTGCTTGGATGAATGTCTAAAGAGTTAGATTGAGGACTCGTCAAGTATCGTCAAATGATTGTTAAGAGATGATCTCCTGCCAGAGTAGGAGATGGCAATCCTATCTCAGTTAGGCTGATATCTGACCGACCTCTTGATGCAGATCCTATGCATAGGAATAGAGATTCGGAGGTGTCAAATTAGTTAGGTCAAAGAGCCGACTTAATAAGATCGAGATAACCAAAGTCCTATATCGTATGCTGTCATGATACAGGCACGCATCCTCTGATCGGAGACAGATGTGTTACTATATGTTTGAGTATGTACATTTGGCAGACCAATAGGTTGATAACCTAATCAAGGTCTATACACCGACGCGCTGGTGTGCATGTAAGGGCATATGAGTAATACGATCTCTCAAAGGGATCATAGAGGTTCAGTTACTGAACCGGAAGACATGAGCTCACTCATGGGATATTGGGAAGAATCAAATTCCATGCGCATGGTCGTCTCGCTTTGGAAGATTGACTGAATTGTAGGGTTGATATATACTTTTGGAAAGTATATGATCAAGACCTAGGTATGATATATGCTTTTGGAAAGTATATGATCGATACCGACTTCCAATGATCGAATGAGAAACTTACTGATAGAACCCTGAAGTAGATAGTGTAAAATTGATCTAATACTTCGGGTTTATTCTAAGTCTTCCAATATGCAGGATGTACATGTATTAGGAATACCTGAGGGTGATGTGATCATAAACGATTGTATAACCATGACGCTTCCATTCCTAGGGAGTGATGAAACAAGTCTGGATTTTAGTGACTCCTCTCAGTAGAGAAGTAATCTGATCATAGTCCAAATGTTGGACATTGAACTGAATGTGATTCAGATGCAATGAGACGATTAGATTTGCGGTCTTGATTTAATCAAGCATCTATGGGAGGCCCACGGTCTGGATTTGAGAAATGATCTCAATATCCATGTCACTATACGTGGAACAATACAATCGCCTTGTCCTTATCTCCAAGTATTCGTGGAGAAAGCGCATTATCCTTGAAAGAGTTCATGGATAATTCTATTATTGATATATGTATCCGAGCATTTAGAAAATGGATAATTAAATGTGATTTAATTATCATGAATAATATGAATTTGATTCGTATTATAAGGAGAGTTATCTTAGATAATTAAATGTGATTTGATTATCAAAGATATAAATAATGTGAATGTGATTCATATTATTTGAGCACATGAGAATAAGTGATCCAATATAATTAAATGAGATTTAATTATTATGGATAAGAATACTTTGGATAGTGATATCCAGTTATTCATAATATCTTATAAATGTGATTTATAATGTATTAGAGAGAGCTAATTATAATTTATATTTGTTGATTAATTATTAATGTGTATTGGATACACATTGTCTAATTAATTGATAATATAAATTATATGTTGTTTTGGGTTGTGAATGCGATTCACAATTTTCCAATGTCAAGATTGCAATATTCTCAAATATAATTGTGAATTATTTTTTCGTGAATAAAATCCCAACAAAAGTTGTTGGAAATAAATTATGGGAGAAATTCATGGAGATGTGTAATCTAATGAGATTACATGAGATAATCTTCACCATATGGAGATGGTGGACAGCTACCAATTCCACAAGGAAATTGGTGGCCGTCTCCACCACTCCTAATGGGGAGATCTTCAAGCAAATCTCTCTCCATAATTGCTTGATCTAATTTAGGACTAAAATATATTTGACATCTCAAATATATTTGATTTAAATTAGATCATAAAGTTTTTGTCTTTTATTACAACAATCTTGACCATTGGATTGACATACATCTATCTCATCCATTGATTTTATATGTCCCATGGATTGAGATCCATGGATCCTAAAACCCTATAAATAGAGAGGCATACCATGCTCTCTCTTTAAAACACATAATACTTGAGAAGCACATCTCTCTCTCTCTCCCTCATTCTCTCTACACATCTACTCTCTCTCCCTCTCTCATGGCCGTCCACCATGGATGACTTAAAGAGAAGTCTCCATCACCGTAGCATCGTCGTTATGTTGCCCAATTGTCTGCTCGTGGATCTCCGTCTACTTCGGTGCGCCTCGCTCGTGAAGAAGATTTCAGATCTCTTGTGTCGAGATCAGGAGATCCGCAGCTTGGATCATAAACATGGATTGCGAGAAGCACACGGTTCATCCTCGCGCTCGCAAGCGTCTCCTCCGTCGGATCGGACTTGAGACAGGTGGTCTCTTTGTTTAGAGACTTGATCGCAACCACGCTTCAAGAGGTAATCCTATTACTTGTTTGTGGTTTAGACGAAACGATCCGAGAAGTGTTCTTGGATCATGTGGTTTCGTCGTATGAAAATATTTTAAATTCTGCTGCATCGAGCAACTAGTGCGACTAGTTGCTCCTCGTTGTATTCGATATGACGCTCACGCTTCCGTGATGCGCTTGAGGATCTAACCAAATCCTTCAGGGGTCCGATTGCTCCGTTATATGCATGCTAATGGGGCAAGTAAGTTTTTCATTGTGGTTTACCTTCATCTTTTTCGAGGTCTATATTATGCGAGTTATAGCAGTCCAAGAGAATTAGTTTGGTGTATCAGAGTTGTCATATTCCTCTTAATGATTGTGACAGCTTTTACGGGATACGTACTACGTTGGGGTCAGATGAGCGTTTGGGCAGCAACAAACATTACATGCTTAGCTAGCACCATACCTGTAGTAGGAGATACTTAAGTGACTTGGCTTTGGGGTGGTTTCTCTGTGGACAATGCCACCTTAAATCGTTTTTTAGTCTCCATTATTTACTCCTCTTTATTTTAGTGGGCACCAGTCTTCTTCATCTGGGCGCATTGCATCAATATGGATCCAATAATCCATTTGGTGTACATTCAGAGATGGATAAAATCGCTTTTTACCCTTCTTTTTATGTAAAGGATAACATCGGTTGGGTAGCATTTTCTATCTCTTTTTCCATTTTTCTTTTTTATGCTCCTAATGTTTTGGGGCATCCCGACAATTATATACCTGCTAATCCGATGTCTACCCCGCCTCATATTATGCCGGAATGGTATTTCCTACCGATCTATGCCATTCTTCGAAGTATACCAGACAAATTGGGAGGTGTATCCGCAATAGCACTCATTTTTGTACGTCTGTTGGCTTTGCCTTTTCTAAAAAATCTCTATGTGCGTAGTTTCAGTTTTCACTAGATTTACCAAGGAATCTTTTGGTTGCTTTTAGCGGATTGCTTAGTACTAGGTTGGATCGCATGTCAACCTATGGAGGCACCATTTGTGATTATTGGACAAATTTCCTCTTTAATTTTCTTCTTGTTCTTTGCCATCACGCCCATTCTGGGACAAGTTGGAAGAGGAATTCCAAATTCTGACACGGAAAAAAGAGAAAAGTGAAGGAACGACCCCTAACTTTGTGAAGGGGAGGTGAAGACTATTAAACCATGAATTGACAACCATTTCACTTTTCGGCCTTGTTGATTTAGATAGGGAAAAGTGAGACTATATATGAGGAGGTGTGCACTTTCCAATCGGGGAGCCTTCCCAACAAACACGGGATATACAGGACGACGACTTCCTGAGGGTCCCTCAGGAGTCCTCAAATCCGGTCCTCAGGCTTCTGGCTTTTCCAACTTCCTGATTTGGATACCGCTCACAAGCTCTTCCTGAGGCAGTTGTCTTCTCAAGCTTGCTTATATATACCCTAGGAAAGCTCTGGATCACGATATAAGGCGAGTGACAAAAAACAAGTGAGGCACCCCACCGGAAAGAGTCTCCTTAGGGTCCTTGTCTCTCATCCTTGCTTACTCCTATTCGCTCGTGGTGCTTGCTTTAAAACCTCGCTCGACCCTCAAACTATTAACATCAACCTACTCTCGCGATATATTAGGACAAATAGGGGCTTCTAACCCGGGGCTTTAGAAAGAGATTTGATTAAGAATATCAAGAAATGAAACTCAACTATATAATACAAGATTTTTTATAGAATTTTAGATATTAGTCAATATGAAAATGGCTTAAAGGGGGTTATCTTGTAGATATCGGGAAATAGTTGCTCCTACGTCAACCTATGGCTCGCACCTCTGCCCGCTGGAAAAAAAAGCGAGAAGAAACAAAGAGTTGGTCGCCCACGTCACTCTAACACAAAGGTGACAAGAAGCGAAGAGTTGGAAGCAGTTATATTATATTGTTTGTATTTGAGAAGTAAGATTTTCTTTTTTGAGGTGCAATATATTGAAGAAAGAGAAAATCTATATTATAGGGGTTGTTGTCCTCGCAACACTAAGACCTCACTGCAGTTCGCTGGAAAATGAGGTTCTTTACTTGCCCTACTGCTCCTCATTCCGATCTTTTTTAGCCAGGTCATCCCCCTGATATATAATTGCGGTAGACGTGCATTCAATTTGGACAGGTCAGCAGCAATCTAGGACAAAGGCATTTAGAGGCAAAAGAAGAATGGATTCTTTCTATCTATCTATATTAATGGGGAGCAGGAAAGCGTCAAGCCAGGGCTCGACCATATGGGGTCGGTGAGGAGGCTATATCTCTTTCATTCAAAGAAAGATGCGAGTGCGTCGAAGCCTGCAAGATCTAGCAGGGCAGAGTCGAGAGAGCCTTTGACCCTCTGGTGACTAGTCTTATTCAGTTCTGTGGACATCCTTGTATGGAGACACAATAAAGAACGTCGACTCTAGGAGATTTGAGGTCTAGTTGATAACTAATTTCTTGTATTATAGGGGGACATGCCCTTTCTTTTGCAATACTGGAGAAGGCCAAAATAAAAAAGTTATGAGAGAATCACGCTTTGTCCTGCGAGTTCAATCCCTCAGTAGAAGAGGGAAGACAAAGCCCCGATCATCTTCAAAGTCTGTTTACGACTCTGTCATCTTGACCTTCTGCCACCCTACCCGTCAACCTGACTGCTTCAGCTGATCCTGACTCTACCTGACTGGGCTAGCCGGGGATAGTCTTGCTGGCAAAGAATTCGTAGTCCTCCGCCGCCGAACTTCCATATCCATAAGCGCGTTAGGACTAATTGCACCTGAAAGTCCGAGGTATTCCATTAAGGGTAGTATTCTAGTCTTTCTATATAAGAAGGGAATGAAGGCAAGACCTGTCGCTGGCAATTCAGGCTTGGCGAGAATCAAGCCATGAACGATAGGAAGAGAAATCCAATGGGTTGGCTTGGATTACTTAGTGTTGCACACCCTCCCTCAGCATTCATAGGTAGAGGGGGTTCCTTTTCTCATATATATATATGGGGTGGAGAAATTCCGACTATATATTTACCTTAGCTTCTCTATGTCATGCTCTTGTTCTTTTCCTTGAGTCGGTTTAGTTACAATCTCAGTCCACATCTCGAGCACCATTAGTCTCACTATCTTCCCTTTCCTTTCATCTCTCCACTTTCCCAGCGCGTCAATCAGGCCTCTCCCTCAGAGTCGACCACCCAGGTCGCAAGCCCTCGATGAATTGTCTCGTCGAAGAGAAAATGGACTCCAACCAGGGCCGAACGGGCGTGTGTCTCCGTAACCAATGGGACTTTCTTTCCAGCGAGGGCGAATGACGAGGATTTCACCTGCGCGTAGTGGATTCACAATCCACTGCCTTGATCCACTTGGCTACATCCGCCCCTACCCCTGCTTAGGGTTTCAGTCTCTATCTACGATAATCTCCTTTCCCTCAGTTTTGCTGATCGAGATCGACCCTAGCCTGAGAAAGAAGAGGCATCTTCCCTGGCTCCAGTATTGAGCCTTGGATAACGCCCCTAGGTTTGTTTTTTTCTGGAAACCGCGATCCACTATCGCGATTAGGAGGAAAAAAGGGCAAGCGGAAAAGATCAAATGAGAGAAAGGAAGAGAGCCAATATGGAGTACGAAAAGAAGCCTGCCATAAGGCGTAGGAAAAAGATGAGGGTGAGTTTTCGAGGGAAATTTGAAAAAAAAGAGTTCATTTTCCTATTCATCACGAAAGGGCATTTGTCAGGGAAGGAAATGCTTTTCGTGGGCCTGAGCTCTCTCACAGAAGCAGGGGAAGCAAGCAGCTAGGTCTCGAGATAGTGGTAGACCAAGTTGGACTTGTCGACATCGGAATTCCCTGGAGTTGGACTACCAGGCTACTCCCCCAGTTCTGCCTCCGATAACCCTTCACTCTTAGTCGACCCAAGGACTCGCTCTATCAAAGTCCTGGCGACAAACTTTTCGAGGGAAGAGTACAAGCGCAGACTACCTTTTTCTTCGACTGCGAACTACTCTTTCACATATGGGGGCTATTATATCATCTTTGGAACTAAGAACCTATGAGCGAGAGGACAAAGATTTCCAGAGGCTTTGAGAACTCACTTTTCTATCTTAGATTTCAGTCATTTCATGGGTCCATAAATACTCAAGGGTTCTCGTTCTAGTAGTATTAGCACTAAGAAAAGAAAGACTGATCATTCTACGCTCAGAGAATGAAGACTAAGAAATAGCACTTAAGAAAGCTTTCTTTCTATAGTCAATTAAAGCAAGTTTTTTGAGAGTGGAAAAGCACTTGGGCTCAACAGCCCTGATTCTACAGTTGGCTAAAAAGTCCTCGCATGAAAGGAACTGCACTCAACTGCATGCCCTTTGGTCACCCAAGAGAGACCTAGGGGACATTCCTTACATTAGTCCGAGTCCTTTCCCTTAGGTTCTTTCTCATGGGTAGGCCATTTTCACTAGGTAGTCTCCCGACGTCTTAAGTGATCGAACTAGTGGGCCGGAACATGCTCTTTAATAGAAGACATTCAGAACAGCGCGAGTAGATTGTAGTACCGAAAGTCAGCTCACGTCTCGAAATCTCGTGGAAGACCTATACAGCCTCGTGTTCTGCTAGGAGAAAAAAAGACCCTGTACTTAGTTCATCATTAGCGACCGCCCTAAGATTCAGCTTCTATAGTTCGGGGCCCGACTTCCGACCCTCGATGCTTCGACCTGTCGAAATATGTAATCTTTCCTCATGTCCCCATTATGAGTCTGACTTCTTTTTGAATTTGTCCTGCAAGTCAGCTACATTTGGTCGGGGATCAAGCATTGTAGTTCTGACTGTCAGCTATCTTTCGTGAATCGTCTGCAGGAAGAAGCAGCTAAAGACAGAGGGGGCGAAGACGAGGCAGAGTGAAGTCGAGAGTGAAGCGGAGCGGGAAAGTGAAAGGGGACTAGGGATAATCTATACATAGTGTTCATGAATTCCGGCCACTGAACCCTGTACTTAGTCGGTTAAGGCTTTAGACTTCTCAAGTCAAAACAGGAACTATCTCAATCTGCAGACTTCTTCCATCTTTCTTTCCCGGAAAGCTTCCTGCTGAGAGAGAAGTAGAAGGGGACCTTGTAGCTGAGCCCTCGGGCTCTGGGGACCTTGACGCTTTTGATCCAGGTAATAGAACTGCTCTACCTAGTTCGTAGCTTCTCATCATTGCACCTCCTATAAGGAAGCCGAGAGTAGGGTAGCCCGGCGTATCTGAGACCTCAGCCTGATTGACCTAAGTGCATATACCTGAACTTTGACCCTATGGTTAGATTGGAAGATCAGCGGGCACAGAGACGTGAAGGGAAAAACAGTTATATCACCCACGAGTGTGGGGCGGAGAGGTCGACTGTGGTTATCTCACCCTCTTCCAATAGTAAGTACAATTCATACCCTGTGGCCTATCACATCTGTCTGCAGTTTTCTTTCTCATTGGACAAGGTCAGGGGTCAGATCATGAGGTTCTCAGCAGCTCCCTAGTAGGCTCAAGTCACCCGCTAGGGAAAGCAAGTGTGATATAATAGGGCAAGAGCGATGTCTTGGTCTACAAGCGCAGGCAGACATCAAGAGTGAGAGGGCAGTGAGAAAAAGGTCAAGAGTGGCTAACTGAGGGCTTTAACTAGAATCTTCTCTTGGTGAAGCAAGGTAGTCAGCTTTGGAGTTCAGTTGTGTCCCTCGGACTTTCAGCTGATTGCTCACCTTTCTGCATTCTCCTTGTGCTTGAATTTTTCCCTAAAACGTAGAAGCTGGTCATACATGTGAAAGCTTGTAGGTAGGCATTAGTTCACTTTCTAGGAGTTTCTATATATAAGTACTTTAACAGGCTATTCTAATACTATTCAAACGTCGGATATAGTGAGAAAGGTCTCGAGTTTTCGGAGGGAGTCAAACCTTTGATTTGGTATATCATCGGGCCTATATGTCATTATAGCTTCACGAGCCTCGCCGCTTGCTTATAGGCTCTATGTTTAGCTGCTTACGGGAGGCTCTATGTCTGCTCAAGATAATCCCAGCCTCAACTGAGGACCACTGTCGGCTTTCTTCTGATTTCGTTTGTAGCGTAGTCAGGCTATGAGTCGCCGGTCGTACTTTTCATGAAAGTAGGCTCCTAACTTAAATAAAGAAAGAAAAAAGAAAAGAAAATGGTGACCACATTCAGAGTTCAAAGCTGGGAAACTGCCACCTCTGTCTACGGGCCACCTATAAGCGCATGTAGGGTCTACTACACGCATTCTCTAATTGTGCCTGATTTGTCGTATGTCCCTACTCCGATAAAGCACCACGAAAGGAAAACGCATCAGTGAGCAGAGCAATGGAGAAAGGGTTGTCCTCTTCTGTCTAAGAATGTTAGGAATGAAAGTAAGTAAATGGATCTCGGAAGGTGGGTGCCTCTCTCTGGTCGAAGCGGTCGAACCACGGGCGGGGCAGGAGGTCGACGGCCTTATAAAGAAGAGTTGACTGAAGAGTCAAATATGAAGCGGAGAGGTAGGGGGAAGAAAGCCCCTATCATTAAGCTTTGGGCAGTCTCCACTTTCTATATAATAAGCCGCTTCGGATCCTTGCTCAGTGCCTAGGTCCTATCCTCTCAGACCAGACTCGCTTGTTAGCTTGGTAAGCTGAACCATCACTTCCTACCTGTCTGGAAAAGACCCCCATTTACCAGAACAATTATCCTTCATGCTTCGGCTTTCGCTGCCAACACGGATCTGATGAGAGAGGTTTGCCCAGCTATATAGTGGGGAGATGAAAGGACAGTAATATATAGTAGCGGAAGGATGAAGATTGCACCATTGTAAGGAAAGTCACTTTCATCTGCCCAGGAGGGACAAGCTTTCTGGGTAGAGACCAGGCCAGGCACCTGGACACCTTGCAGCCTCCAGCAAAACACGATTGACGGAGGATAAAGAGTGGAGGGACTATAGCCTAGGAAGCTGTGTGACTTCAGCTTTGATATCGCGTAATTCTCATCGAGGCTACCCACATGATGATAGGTAGCGCAGGTACTTGTTGACAGAGGCCCATAGTATCAAACTACTCATTATGTCCACCCGCACATAGATCTTTCACCTAATTTATAAGATGCAGAAAGACTGAGGCAGAGGGATGTCCCTTCTCAAGTGAACTGATGTGACGTATTCCGCTATAGAGAAGTAGTTTACCGGGCCTCGCCGCTACGAGAGTCCATTTTTCCCACGCCCAAAAGAGCTAGAAGTTCGAGCGTCATCATTCCCGGAATATATAGTTCTGGCGGAATTCTCAATTCTCTCAACTAGAATGAGGCCTTAAGAACTAGTCGCTTTCTTAGCATTACCCCACTATGATAACATCCTTTACCTAAACTGATCACTTTCACGAAAAAGCTAGGAAAGATGTCATCTCTAATCCCAACTCATGTACCGGCAACTAGATATTGTGATTTGGAGTGGGATCGGTCGAATGAAGTATACACCTTTTGTTTGAGACCTTGAGGTGGGGAGTCAGAGCCCCGACTGGACGACCGTAGGCAACTGCCGAAGGAAGAAAGGAGTGAGCTCAAACCGCAATAAGGTGGCTAATGGTTTTCCTTCTTCTTTAGCTATGGACTATGACTTTGGGGCCGAGGTCAAAGCACTCTTCCTACCTTCTCTAAAGGCTAGGAATCCTACCAGTCCTGCTATAAACTATCAGTGGTGTGATCGAGGGCATTGCTTGTCTGCAGGTAAGTAGAGCGATCGAGGTTTGGTTGTCAGCATTCCACTACAGCCTCAGGCTAAGAAATCGCCAGAATAAAGAGGGAGAAGAGTTCCTACACTCGACGACTTGTGGTCTGACAGGTCAGTATAGGCCTGGAGATCTGATCCTGCTCTTCTGGACTTTAGTCTTCATAGGACAAGGGACCAGATAAGTCCAAGGTTGATTCTCCTCTTCTGCCAGACAGAGACCCTAACCTATTCCATCTCTTCCAACTCAATTGAAGTTCTTTTTTCTTGTTCTGTAACTAGAGTAATGTGTCAGGATTCACACTAGATGTTCATATTAAGTTAACAGACGAGTAGTCAAGCAAGGGTTGTCTTCAGGCTTGGAGAAAGAGCAGGGGCAGAAAGCCATCAAAGAAGAAAGTGGTTAAACAGACCTCTTTACTTGTTTTTAAAGTATTTTCTTTCTCATAGGTCGACAAACCCAACACACTGAAAGAGAAAGAAAAGCGATGCCCGAAGAGGTGAGCTAGAAAAGCCTAGATGAGCGTGAGTGCGGGTGAGCATCAAAGGGAGGGTTGAAAATCAATACTTGGGAGGAGAGCTGGTCGCAACCTCGCACAAGTCAAATCCGCCTTTAACCAAAGAGGGTGGGCTACTTTTCCCTCACCAGACTCTAATTCAGATATATGTTGAAAGTAGAGCACTGTAGTCTAATTGTTGGTGACTAATAGAAAGGCATATGGATCATCCGCCTGGCCTGACTGGCCCTGATCCGATAGGGGCGAGCCTTCTCCGGAGGTGTCTAAGTACTAGAATAGGAGTCCATCATCAGTCAGAAGTGAGAGATGAAAGAGTAATTACGTTTCGAAATCTTTAGCCGCTGGTATCGATCCTTCATCTCCCAACCCTAGGACTCATTCACGCTTCGCTTAGATTGGAGTCCAGAGCGAGAGGAAGAGGGGTGGGGCCAAGACATCAGGATAGGAAAGGTAGGTGAGATAGGACCTGTTTCCAATAGAAGAATGAATGTGGAATCCGCTCAAACTAGGCGCATATATCGCGACTGCCAGGAGCGGGCTTCTCTTATAATCCACCAGAGAGAGCCTGGATCAATTTCGAGCGAGGAAACAACTGTCCCGGGCTAGGACTAGTGCTTCTTGTTTTTTGATAATCTTGAGTGCAGTTGACTTATATCCGGAGCCCGTCTAGAGTGTTGTTTTTAGCGTCGAGATATTTCATCGGGTTATTGAGACTTAAAGAGACCTCTTTCTGGCATGTGCCTCCCATTCTGAAAGGTCATGTTCGTGGGTCGGTACCCCCGAGCCCATTCAAAAATGAAGCAGATGGCTTTCCCACGTATAATAATCACTGATGATACCTACCTTCCCCCGTACCACCTGCTAATACTAAGTCCTAGCCTCCTACCTCCACTGACGCTACGTCATTCACAACTACTGCTACTTTGACAGAAATAACATATTACGAAGACCGTACCCACTATAGTCTCTGCGCCTCCATCTCACCTTAGGCTTAGCAGCTCACCTTCGTCTCGAGCTCTGGTCACACCTCCTTTTGCCTCCTTCCCCTACTCATCTTTCGAGGTGAGATTGACCGCTCAATGCTTAGTAAACTATACTAGCCTACTTCCTAGCCTTCCCTCTTCGGCAGTCTTCCCCTGGCATCTGATGACTTGTCATCAACTAGACTACGGGGCCCTCTTTGACTCCTTTTTTGATCTTTTTTTTCACTAGCATTGATCTCGATTTTCATCCTCCTAAATATGTTGGTTTTCATTTGGGTGACATACCACCAACCAAGTTGAGAAACAAAACCCGGAGTTCAAAATAGTATATATAGGGACACAGCTTAGGAATATGGTAGCCCGATCTTCTTTCGCGAAAGAATTTGAAGAGAAGAGAGTCTGAACTCCCGTCTTGAGTACCAAACAAGGTGCAGTCTCAAAGTTGGAGGCGAAGATCTTTAATGGTAATCGTCAAAAGAGAATCAAAACGATATGAAAACACATATACAAAAAAGACCCTAATTATTTGATATAGTTAATTAAAGAAGAGATTCAATCAAGAAAGGAGGCAGGGAGTGATACTAGAAAAGCCTTCTAGACTTATCCCTTCACATACTTCTAAGGCTCGAACTCGTCACTAAGTACGAGTAAAGCAGGAGCTATTCTCGCCCAGCTCCAACAATCTTTAATGGGATGGGGACCTAGAATTACTACTGACATAGTTTGTTCCAACCTCTTTCCCCAATTATATATTATGAGTCAATAGACTTTGACATTTGGGACTAGTTTGCCCAAGCTTTGGGAAAGTTTGTTTATATTGCGAAAGAAAATGATTAGATGCAATCTAGGTACTCGTTCTCCTCATCTGAGGAATGGACCAAGCAGATCCTGGCTCATAAAGTGCGCTAGTTAAAAAGATGATACTACTACTTGATATTCAACCTATATAGCTCCCGGCTTCTGGTTTTTAAAAAAAAGAAAATTGATGAGCAAAGCCTTCGAAACTTATCCATCGCCTTACGTAGTCTCAAAGCGATGCCAACATCTCGCTCGATTATTAGGATAAGCATGGTTATCAAGTTAGCGCACCTTTGAGGTCAATCTTCTTAGGCAAAGCCCTTTGCAAGGAAGGAAAGAGATAGGCTAAGTAAAGTGCTCGAGTAAGATATTCTAGTGTTGACTCGCCACTGGTTGAACCTTCTTTTCATTTGTATGCCTGTGATGTTGGAACTTGATAACCCCAAGACTACTAAGTAGGTTCGGTAGGGTTTTTCTCTTTCACGTTAGGAGGGCTGGTGGAATGGCTTTAGCTATTGACTCGGAGGGTGACCCATCATCATACCAGTTCCTCTCTCTTTCCTGCTTTATGGTGTCAGGTGCGGGAAGTTAGGTCTGTCGACGTCTGATCTAGGAGGAATTCCTATTTATATATAGGAAGAGAACTAGCTTGGCTCGCAAGGCCAAAACATAGTATGATTATCTGCCAATCCGGAGTTGCATATATAGAGGGCCCTATAGTGACCTTGGTCCTTGAAGAGGTGGGTACAAAGTCCTCTTCAGGGTCAAAATGTGGAATTAGCCGGAAGAAGCGCGCTCTGACTCTCCTACTAGATATTGGACGGGAGGGTGCCCACTCCAGAAAGAAGGGGAAGCCCACTTTATAGGGGCTCGGTCAGTCTAAGATCTATGTCGAGGGGAAGTGAATTGCCTAGTCAGAAGAGGGGATCAAAGATCAGAAAAAGAGACTAGTAGGAGATGTAGTCAGGAGTCCACGATCCGATGCACATTCTGAGAAGAGATTTCAGGAGGTTTCAGAATTATAGAAATAATTGGTGCGAGTAATTAAGAGAATATATAAATTGAAGCAAGCTATTACACTGGCAAATCGAGAAGAATGACCATCATTGTTGCCGCTCCCACTACTCTATGACTACTTCCTCAACTATATATGACGTTGCTGCTTCGACGACTTTCTCTCATCCTCTGCGCATTGACCGCCCGTCCACCACCTTCCACAGCTAGGCAATTGCTTCTACGTATAGAAGGAGACAAATATTTATCTATATCTATAGGTATATCAGCTTTGCTTCCGGAAAAGTGGGACTGCCTAACTAAGGCAAGAGCAGCTAGTCCCACATCATTTCCTTTCAACCTAACTTCCATCTTCCGATCCTCTAACTCACGCTAATAATAAGCTCGACCACTTTCTCAACTAGTGGTCAATTGAATGCTCAAATCATCTTTCGGCCCCTGACTTCTTCTTCGATGTCAATTTCCCCTTTGACTTGCTCTTGGATGTACATTTAGCTTACCCTCGACGGATGAACTCTTTCTCACCCCCTCCAGATCTCTGATTCCCCTACTAAGAGTGGATTTGACTTCTTCTTCCCACGCAAGAAAGCAGCCCCTTATATATTACGAAAGTACCGATCCTGACCCTAATTAAATCTAGGTTCGAAATCCTAGAAGAGAATAAGGCATGTAGACTAAGGAAGCCGACAACCCCCTTTTTCATAGTCTCTTCCCTCCTGCGCTGCCTTCTTGTCCATCTATACCCTCCCACATTTACACGCACTACCTGCCTGCATCTTTCCCACTGCGAGATCAGGAGGTAGTGGAAGGTTCAAGGGTGAAATAGACACCAGCATCCCATAGCCCCACCACCATCAGCTGGCACCCCCTCGCTTCCTGCGTACTATCCGATAGGGTCTTGGCTTGATAGAGCAAAGAAGAGGGAGGACAATGCTTTCATTCCAGGTGACTTAGTGGGAATTCACAATTTCTCTAGTCGGGAAGGGAATAATGTGCTTATCTAGTAATCCGAGAGAAGAAGACACAGCTAGCGCATATGAGGTTATATATACAGCTAGCACGTGGCCCTCTAATATAGCGATTGGGGGTGGGATAGAAAACTAGATATATAAGCCTGAGCCGCACGCATGAAGTGCTTAGACTTCCTCAAAGGTCTAGCCATTCTTTCTCCAGTGAAAGATTCTATATATATTCCGATCTCCAGAAAGCACAGACAGCGCTCGCCCCTGGACAGAAGAAAGAGCATCGACAAGCCTCCTCTCTGCTTCTAACCTCATCTGGAAGCCTTTTGGGCAATCGAGGAACTTATGAGCCCTCAAATCGACTTTTCATATCTAATGCAACCAAGCCCTATTAGAGCCTAGTTCGAAAAAAAACTTCAATAACGTGTGAAAAACGACATTTCCCGACTTCTATACTCGACTTCAGCAAAGGAAGAGCGCGAGGTGAAGAGCTAAGGCCAGATCAACAGCGATATTCGAAAGTTTAGTTGAAGTGGCAAGACCAATAAATAGGGAGAGGTACCGAAGCAGAGGTGGGATAAGCTAGAGAGAGTAGGCTAGGTCGTGCTCGCTCGCCCCGGATATATAGGTGTCATTCTATAAATCAATCTAGATTGAAAGCCGATTATGCAAAATGAAGAAGAATCAAGCCTCTAATATACTATCAAATCTTGATGGTACAAGGAGACTAGGGGCAATTATATATTTGAGGAATATATTGAGAAAGTAGAGAGAATAGTCAAAGAGAAAAGAGCTAGGACTCGATAGTCTTTTCCGAGAAAATGGTGCGGAGTTGACTGCACGAGCGAGTTAGGCGGAGGATCCACAGCGAGGGTCTAGTAGACATTCTGTTATTGCGTAGGAATGCCCTAAGCAGGTGGATACTAGCTCCCTCTGGCTCTCCTTCTAGAACGGAGGTCACAAGACACGCAGCAATAGGGCTTCCTTAACATAGGCTTGATCTGTGATGGGTTGTTCACTTTCGATGCGGGTACAAGGGACCCTCGGAACAAGGTGGATCTAGAGACAAGGATAATGACCAAGCCTGACTGAGGGCTTGAGGATGGAGGAAGCAAGGCAGGCGAAGAAGTGAGGATCTCCACTTTGCTGACTAAGCTTCGAGTGCAACGAGGGGTGCCCAGGTATGATAAGAAGAATGGGATAATAGGACTAGCTAACTGAAGAGAGGGAGGAGGAAAGAGTGAGTGGCAGTGGTCATAGCTTTTCCTATCCATCAATGATGGAATTCATAGATCCCATTCATGCCCTTCCCAACTCCATTCATGTGCTTCTTGCTTGCTCCTCTTTCCCATCTGCCTTTCCAGATGGGAGTGAGTATGAGTGGATGTGTGGACTCCGGGAAAGAATGGATGTTGTCATCCTATAATCAGATAATAGAATAGAGAATCCATGACTTCCCTAGCCTTGGGGTGGAATGGGAAGATCACAGCCTGTCAGCTTGACTTGACCCAAGAGAATAGAATGAGGGATAGGATTGGTGGATTTCCCAGGTTATCATCCGTCCTTAGCTCCCGAACTGAAATAGCCTGCGAATGTTGAGGGGAGCAAAAGAAGCAAGGTGCTTGGAATTAGAAATGAAAGTCCTTATTTGAGCCGGCCTTGATTTATGGTCAGCTTGAGAAGGCCCATTTAGGTCACGTCCACGCCCGTTGGCTTGGGGGAGGTTTGGAAATGGATGTCCCCTCACATCAAGTGGAAAGGTCGGGGTGGGCAACATTGATTTCTGGCATGATCTGTGGATTGGTGATATCGGTGTGGAAGGGGCAAGATGAGAGGCTATCGTAATGGCACTTAAGTGGTCTTCTGTGTTCAGAAGTTGTTCTGATCCCTCTTGGAATGCATTGATGAATAGGGAAATAGACTTTGTACTTCAAAAAAGATCCTCCTTTCCCCTCTGCTAGCCTCACCACTATCTGACCCCCCCCCCCCCCCCCGACATCATATATTTCTAGAAGAACCAAAGGACATTTTACGTCCCTCGGGGACCGGCCTTGAAACGGCTCTTTTGGGCGAGGGGCAACCCTGCTAACACTTGGAAATAGATGATGCCACTACCTCCACCAGGTCAATGAAAAAGAATGTGCCTTTGTCCTCCTCACGACTCTCTTCCATCTTCTCCCCCGATCTCATATCTTTCAAGAATGAAGAACATTTTACATCCCTCGGGGACCGGCCTAATAAGTCTCTTTTGGGTGAGGGGCAACCATGCTTAGCAGGAAAGATATGAGACAAAGTTGAAGCCAAGAAAGCCAGATCACATACGATTGAAGGAGGCATGAATCCAACATATTATCTACAGCAGACCTAGGAGAAAAAAAAGATGATTTCTGAAAGCCCCCTCTGACCATAATCATCGCTGGTATGCCTAGATAGGAATCTCATCAATCAAGCAACTAGATGCAAAAGACGGACTTGCTGGCAAGTGAAGGATCAATACTATTCCTAGGCAAGGCTACCTAGCCTTGGACGCACCAACCATGCTTACCAGGAAAGATATGAAACAAAGTGAAAGCATAGAGAAGTCCACATGATTCGATTATACCATAGGTCACACTCTACGAAAACCTTGGTACATGAAATGTTTGTGGCAGGCCCCACCTCTCTGCTCCTGCCCCCTCCCCACTTAAGAAGAGTGAAGAGGGCCTCACGAACAGCACTATATTGCCGAATTTGCCCCATTCGGCCCTATGAAAGGAGTGACACAGCAAGAAAGGTTGTTCCATTCTTGCTGTTTGTTACCTGGATTTGAGGGCCTACTTCAATACCCTTAGAGGAAGGCAGGCCAACCGTTCCTTCGGAATCTACCTCTTTCCGGAAAGAAATGGACCCTATAGAGTACATGATCCCATTTGAGGCTCAGATCATTTCCCATTGCTTTTGAGGCTCAGACCCATGATCATCGCTTTTGAGAAGACTGTCGTCCCCTCTTATCTGTACTTTCCTATGAGAAATCAAAAAGAAGCTGACAAACAAAACAGTCATCCAGCCTCTTCTTTGATCCCTTTCCTGAGGCCCCTCATATATAGTATATAGTATCAATAATGTTCGAGAAATGTCAAGTCCTTGATCAAATATCAAGGTCAGCGAACCAACCGACGATGTATGTCGTCCAAGCCTACCACTGACTCTTTCTTCCCGACCTCGTCTGACTCCACTTTCTGGCACCCTCCAGTGGTATCCCCCTTTCAAATAAGCAAGAGGTGCAATTCCATACCTTTCTTTGCCTTTTTCCAATTCTCGACGCTCCTGACGAAGAAATCTCTTCTCCTTAGTTTCACTGCCAATCTTGAATAACATAGCCATGTACTGTTCCACAAAGGGCCTATTATCTTCACTAATTCACTTTCTAAGCTAGTGGGCAAGGAAGGGAGCAAGTCGGTCTCGCTGACCCGTGAATGGATAGGCATAGTGAAAGTAGCGACAGAAGCTCACGAGCCATTTCGTCGGTTGGCTATCAGGAGCTGCGGCTATTCGAGTCCTCCACTTACGGTACGGGGGAAAGAAGGTCACCTTTCCTTCCACGTTCAATCGCACATCTAGACCTAGGATAGTCAAATGTTGCCTTTTTCCTCTAGGAGTGGATCCCCGACGTCTGTCTTCAAAATTCATACACAGTTTGAGGCTTTGAAGGCTTTGGCAAGCCTCTTTCTGAGCTGTTTGACCCGTTGAGACATCCGATTCTCTATACTCTGATTTCTTTCCAAGGGATCAGAGACTATCCCAAAGATCATGTCATCAGCATATCTACGTATCGAAGCCAGCTCTAGCGAGAGAATGTCGCTTCCATTTTCTTGTCCAAAGCATCCAAATAAATGTTCATGAGAAGAGGGGAAATGGGGCTGCCTCGAGGTATCCCAATACCCCGTAGTGTATACTCATTCCCCTTTCTATCGTAGATCAGTGTCGCTAAGAAGCTTCTCACAAGTTGGACTATCCCTTGGTTGTCTGAGCCAAGCTGCTATTGAAGGGCCACCATCAGGAGACTTTGATCAATACGATCGAAACACTTGACAATATCACTTTGAACCAGGGCATCTAGCGGGACCATCCATTCATGCTATGATGCAAGGTTTGCATCCCTCTACCTAGGCGAAAGCCGTGGGAATGCACTGAAAAGGTACCATCAAGCAGAGTGGTCAGAATCTGCCTTAAGCTCCCTAAGGCAAGCTAGTCCTTTAGGTTGGGCTGGGTTATAGGTCGCATCTCCCCTGGCTTCAATGGTTTGGGTAAAAAGAAGCGATCCATGGGGGAAAGAGAATATTGACGAAGCATTAAGGCATACAACTGGCTTTTCAATTCTCGAACCTGGGGGCGAGACCCCTTCTTTTGACACTTTTGAGTCCATTCCACAATCATTTTGATCATCACTACTTTGCTGATATTGAAACCGGTATAAGAACTAATATCTAATTGATTACGAAAACACATTTGATACATGTAAACTCTACTGGAGTGAGGGAACAAACTAACTAATCTCCGAGGGAAAGTCCCCTGGTAGATGATTCCGTTCCCTCAGAAATTCTGAGAAAAAGACAAACCGAAAAGGCCTGATTATAGGCTGAAGCCCTCACTCAGAGAACTCCAGGTCTTTTAGGTGGCAAGCCTGAAAGATGAATATATACTTGATGGTCAGAAGTGTGATGCCCGAGGACATGATAGGGCATAGAATTGAGAAATTCTTGTGTTAAGCACCTCAGGTTTAGGCTGCCCCCTCATCCGTGACGGGGGTGAATTCTTTTGCATTCTTCAGATTCCGGTAACAGAAGACTCAAGAATTATCCTCAGAAGGTTTTTTCTTCCGCGGCGTCAATTCAATATACATTTTTCTTCTTTCTGAGCAAGAAATCAGACCTAGGGACCATGTGATAACGGAACCAAGGCCATCTTTGAAACCAAAGGATAGAACCCCTCAACCAAAGGCACAAGCCAAGACGAAATCTCTATCTATATCTATATCATCGGAGCAAAAGCCTGATGGTAGAGTTCGGGTACATCCGATCAAAGCCGAAATCTCAACTCAGGTCTGAACCCGG
This sequence comes from Ottelia alismoides, assembly GCA_037367405.1. NCBI lineage: Eukaryota > Viridiplantae > Streptophyta > Magnoliopsida > Alismatales > Hydrocharitaceae > Ottelia > Ottelia alismoides. Next base: position 418,269 of record JAZKJV010006958.1, on the reverse strand, counting down.
AGGGTCAAAAGCCTCTCGGAAACTCTCTCAGGTCCCCAAGGCCACAGACAGGCCTCAAAACCAAAGAGAAATTGGAACGGAAATGGTCCCCTAGGTGAAGCACGAATGAAAGATCAATGGGAAAAGAGGCAGCCCAAGGAGCGAAAGCCCAAGAGAGCCGAGAGAGCCCTCTAACTTCGACTTCGAGGGGGAGCGGAGGGAAATGAAGGTATGGTAGTAGGATCTCCATTCTTTATACGTCATTTATGTCTCTCTCTCAATAGGAGTCCAATCTATATACGTCATTTAGTTCTCTCTCTGACTCAGCGTCCATTCCAATTACGTTCTTTCTGTCTGAAGCCTCAATCCACTTCCTTCATCTTCCTACCCAGAGTTAGATCCCTCATGCGCTTCGAGCAACTGGTTATAAGCGTCTGCATCTGCAGCATAGAATATAGCAGCGGAGAAGAGACAGGTATGTTCATTCGTCTCAATCACGAGTGCAATTGTCGACTACCTTTGATTCGTCCAGAATCAGGTAAACACTCTACGACTGATCATAGTGCAGTCATACGCAGGTCTTCCTATCATCTCCTAGTGGAAACCATATAAGCAGCGTCGAATATTTAAGCAGGACTTGACTACATTCTACAGTAGATGGCTACATGCTCATAGGACGTGGATACGGCAGAGATGAGGCTCAACCTTACCACTAGCACATGGACATAGGTAATATGAATCAACTGCTTTTGCCCACGAATCTTCCAAGCTCAGCAGCCACGGGACTATTTGCTCTAACTCTACTAGAAGCGAAGCAAAGAAGGGAGAAAAAGTCGGAAGAGGTGGCCAGTCTCAAAGTCCTTTCATTGTTCCCGAGTCTTCAATCAACTTCATTCTATGCTATCTTGTTGGTCAGGTCACTACTACGACAAGATCTCCATAACTAGTCAACTATCTGATCATTGTCAAGTCAGAAAGGTTGATTTATATAAATAGTCGACGATGAAGAAACTGACCGCTCGATCCTCGCTTGAGAAGTAAAGGGGAAGGGTGGACGAGGGAGAAGGTATGTTCCACTATCATCTGCCAGGGTTCTAGAATATGCTCAGAGGAGCAGAGGCCCATAAGCAGATCATCTTGTTTTCATCCAGTCGAAGACGAAGGAGTCTAGGACTATGGGGATCGATTGAGAACGGAAGTGGGAAAGAGCTCAAAGATAGAAGTAGAAGAGTCAAAAGAGGAGGAGGTGACTACTGGAGTTCGCAATTTCTTCCTCTCCTTCTCTCACTTCGAATTCCAATATTATGAGACGGGCCCTCTGGATCCTCTATGCATTTGAGGAGTTGGCAAACGTGGCTTCTTACTAGGATCACATGGATCCCGTTTTGCATTTGTCTTCTTCGTTTTGCTTGCTACTACTATGGATTCTTATAAGTCCGGTCAGACCTTCTTGTATCCATCGATTGGATCAGGGTGGTGGAAAGTCAGCCCGATAGAAGGTCACACTGATCAGCCAGCTTGAGGTCGATACCTCGCTTCCCCTATAGGGTAAACATGATGAGTGTTAGGGGCTTCAGAGCTATGGAAATGCTATGCCGTCTTTGCTTACGGATCGTTCTTTCCACCTACTCCGTCCCTATCATCATAGATCAAGTTGCCAATACGAGTTCATATCTTCTTTCTTTACTAGAAGTCAGAGAAGATTCGTGGAAGAAGAAAGTCTGAACCGAAGGTTGAAGCTGATCTAGCCTTTTCTGATACACAGTGTGTGAGTCCGTCCTATGAAATCCAGGAGGCCGACCATCATGAAATCGGTTAGATCTATAGGTAGCTACGTGACCTCTGCCAATACTAGACGGGAGTCCCAGGTGCGAGAAAGATATTCAGTAGTATAAGTTTCATCAGTCCCACCACCGGGCATTCCTGCCTATCCCAATTCTGAAGGGATTTCATAATCCATCATTAAACTACACGACCTTTGTTTTCATCAGTCCTCAGTCAACTAAAACAATCAGTATAGTAAGGCTCGTAAACTCTCGCGATATTGGCATCGACCTTTCTTTTAATCTTTCTATTGCTCATCCACCTTTCTATGTTGTCTGGGCAGCGTCAGCAGGAAGAAGAAAACCCGTCCTCTAGCTCAGTGAGTTTTCAATCCGCCTTGCGAAGAAGAAAAGAAAGGGAGGTCAGCGGTGAACAAGAAGTGCCTTTTTCTCTTGATAATCTATTCTGGGGGCTCCCACAAGCAATGTTTTTCCTTTGAGGCCCAAAGGAGCCTAATCTCATCCTCACTTTTGCAAAAGGAGCATTTTTTATTTGCAACATTTTGAATCGCCAAAAACGAAAAGCAATTCTCATTATATATCAGTGCCCCGTTCTTCCCAGGTGTCGAGAAGGGGTGCGGACTTTTCTAGCCTCTGCTTTGAGCAGGAGCAGAGAGCTGCTTTGATAGAGTCGGGACAGAGACTAGATGTGACCGGATTTCTTGCTCTCGAGCCATCTACTAGAGTTGCCCTACCAGCCATTCTAGCATCCTCCATCCGGCTCTAGACTCCGGGAAAAGATGACTCCCTAACTCATTATAGGAGCTCTTCGCACTTGTTTATATAGGCAGGATGACATTGATCTTGTGGGTCTCGAAAGTCTCATCTCCCTATACTGGGACGTCTGGTTCTCTAATTTAGTCTACGTCTCATCGGTCTATTCTGCCCCACCCCTCACCTCATGCTGTCCCTCCCTCTCCCTCACCTATTGACGCTCTACTCCCCTTATGCTCTCCTTCGCATGCTTCTCAAACTCGAAGTTACTATAAGCATACATACAAGCTCACTGCGTCTGATAAGTTCTTGTATCTACTCCTCTCGACAACTAGTAATATAAAGGTCTTCATACTCATTACGCTCTATCGGTATCTTGCTTGCCTAACCCCTACTGCGAGCCACACATAGGCAACTATCCTATCCCCGAGTGCAAAGAATGTTCAGACTCTACAACTCCTACTCTTTGGAGTACAGTAATGCCTATCGAAAGCTGCTTTTCGGGCTCAGCCATTATGCCTCAACCAAAAACAAGCGTTGATGGGATTTGAGTTGAAGAGCTGACGAAATAGAGCTCTTGAGGAAGCTGTCAGAAAGCAACGTGCTATTGGCCGTGCATAGAAGCGCTGGGAAGTCCAATCTCGCGTACGCAGGGACATACTGGATTGGCTAATCAATCAGTCAGTGAAGCAGTTGGTGAGAGAGCACAAGCGATGGTGCTTTCGTTAGTAGTAGCGAAGCACCAGTCTTTCGGAAAAAATATGGTAGACTTGGGAAATGAAAAAGATCGACGCTTTCTCTTTGCTTTTGAGGATAACATTGAAGAGCCAGAGCCGAAGCAACCGATAGGGAGTTAGGTAGGGACTTGTGTAATGGGAGCAGCAAGCCCACTAGTCACAGAGTCAAATAGGCTCCGAACTAGTATATAAAAGGTCGTTCTGAGGACAGCTTTTGACTATATCTCTATCGCGCACTAGTGGTTTATGGCTTTCTGTAATCCTACGAAATGAGGCTTAATACATAGAACAAACCATCATTGGTTAACGATATCCAGGCTTTGGTCTTTGACGCACATTTTTCTCGTTCGGATTGTGGGCTCATAGCTCTTCGGGTTTCTTTTTCATCTAAGAAAAAGTTGGGAGGATTGAGATGATAATTGCATTCTTCCCCTCTGGCCACGTGTGTATTTGGAAAGCTATGATATCGAAAGCCCGGTGAGAGATTATTTTGGTAACTATATGGTTGCATCAGAGCTGACAAGGCAATCTACTTGCTCTAGGAGCGAAGTTCTTGTACATAACCCTCGAGTAAGCTGCACGAAAGTCGGATGAGAAAGGAGTGGAGGCGGGCCTTGTCACCCATCAAATCTTTTCTTAGAGTCGAAAGCCCTTGAGAAGTGCTAAGGGGAATCTCGAAGGTGAAGAAGACAACCTAAGAAAGTTCATTCGAGATCTTAACATGAATAGGATGACCACTCTCCCGAAGAAGGAGGAGCGATCCTAGGGAGGCGATAGGTAGAGGGAGCTGACTTGCTAACCGGGAGTTTGATATAGTCAAATCGGTTTACGTAGTTGATGGAGAAGGGAGCTGAGCCAGTTGTTTGCTTCAGGGCACTAATTCTAAACTATATAAAATAATTGCTAATATAATAATACTAAAGCATAGTCGAGGGCTAACTGACTTGAATCCGGAGTGTACCGGAGAATGTACGAGTTCCATCCAATGGCGGTAGTGGTGGAGCTTACTTAAATGAAAGGTATGTATTTATTACCACCTTAGCCCTACCTAAAGGTATGTATTGAGGCACCATGGGCGCCCCCATTATATATTAGGGGGAAAGGGTGAGAAAGACGACTATATTATCTATTAGCCAAATCCTAAGCAAGAAGATTGATTTATATAGGATTGATGAACGTCAAAAAGTGCTAGAATTAAGCGAAGGTCGATCTATCTATTATGAGTTTGCTGGAGAATGGTCATAGACAGACATCATTCTTCCCCAGCCTCCTGCCCAAATGATGAACCGACCCGTGAATCCTAACCGCTCACTTCCCAACTAGATATAAGCCTCCTGCCAGCTTATACGGACCTCGCATTTGTTAGTAGCCGTCTACCTTTTTCTTGGTAAGCAGAAGCCCGAGTCAAAAATGATCTTTTTTCTACTATGTTAATAAGGAGAGGAAGATGATCCACCGGGCCGGGAGAAAGTCTAGTATTCTAAGGGCTCATGCCTCTAGGCTACATTCAGGAAAGTAGGTCTCCGGTCTTTAACTCCCTCGAGAGAGATCGGTTGTCGAAGGAGTAGGCACCGTTGGAGTCAGAAGAAGAATGCCAATTGAATGACTTGAGACCCTAGGGCCTGTGAGTAAGTGGCCCAGAGTGCAAGTTGAAGAATAAGTGCATGTGGACTAATCCCCTATCCCGATCTCTGCCTTCCTGCTGCCTCGACTCAAAAAACACGACGAAGGATCTGAGTACCTATCTCATTTCCGCACTCTGACCTCCGCCCAGCTGGTTCGTAAATTGGAAGTACCCTCCCTTTTTGTTGTTCTTTCTGATTGTGCTCGGCACCTAGGGTCCTCTTTCATTATTTGATTGCTTAGGGCCAGAGAGGAAGGTGGTCTCAAATTCCCTTCACCAAACAATCAAGACAACTGGCGGGATACTAGCACAATTTTCCATAAGAGGGGTACCGGATCCCCCATCCAAAAGCTAGCGATGGGCTTGGTTAGAGTCCCCCTTCCGCTTGCGAGACCCCCCAAAAACAAGGCTCTGATTCCACAACTAGATATTCGGGGTCCAGTACGCACTGTAACAAGCCCATTCCATTTTCAACTACAATGCCCTGGGCTCGGTATTACGGGACAATCTTTCTTCTACAAACAAGAAATGCACTACATATTTTTTTCTCATTATTATATAGAGTTTTTTTCCCTATTTTTTGATAGTCGTGACGGTTTCTCTTGGAAAGAGAAAGGGGCTGTCGAGGGGGTGGAAAAGCGGGGTAGGTAGACTTTTCTTGTTTAGTGTGAGAGGAATCCTTTTTTAGGAGATGACGGGAGGAAAGGCAGGAACAAGATCCTCTGCTTAGTGGGGGCAGCTTCCCTATCTATAGGGCCCGAAGAAAGAAAGTCGACGCGTAAACAGCTTTCACAGATGGATGAGTCAGCTACCAAGTCAGAGCCTTGACTCCAGTCGGAGCAACCTTTCTTATTTGGTGATATTGGGAGCAAGAAACAGAAAGAGAGCGTCAAACGTAGAAGTGACCAATTATCTTGTACCTCACTCACTTTTTTCAAAGGAGGCCTGGTCGATTCCCTGAGTCTATTATATTCGAAAAGCACGACATTGTTTTCTGCGGCTTTTTCTCTTGCTCCTGGATTTGGACGACTGGAGAGAGGAAGACAGGGGAAGGCCACCTCATTTGCGCTTGCCATGATCCTCCAACAAAGGCTACTCCCCACCGCTCTGCTACCACTTGTCACGCACAGTTTTCGCTCATCGAAAGAAAGCAAGAACAGAACTAAGCCCCTCTCCCGTCAAAGTTCAAGAGAGCTTCTTCGCCCCTTGTTAGTTCGACGTCAACCAACCAACCCACTAGCACAAGACTCAAGCTAGAAGAGTAGACACAGACTCGATTTTAGTCTAAATCTAGCAAAAATCCAGATGAAATAGAACTTCTCTGACTCAAGAGATCATCTTTCTACAACTGATGAGGATGCCCCTCCCCTAAATGTCAGATAGAGGAATTGCTTAACGTAAGGTAGTCGGTCTTCTAAGGGGGTGGGGAGGGAGCCGAGTGGTCAAAAAAAGAAGAAGTGTTAGGCTTCAAATCAATAGCTTCATCTATTAAAGAGCTTGGTTCGATTGGATGGGGAAAAACCACTTTGACTAATTTCATTACCCATATGAGGATACTGTACACTTATCGCATGTTGTTTTTTCGAACTAGGCTAACTAGGGCTCGGGCAAGCGAATAGAAGTCGGGCATGAACTCCACGCACCAAGTGTTTGCAAACCACTTCAATTCGTAAGTGCCAATGGAATCGCTTAGAGTGGACGGTCAAAGGCCGCGCTGCCAGCCTCCCTACTTCGAGTGGTAGCGAACCCTCAACAGTGACTGTGTAAATGCGCCGATATATAGTTGTGGTCGAACGAGGCTAATAAGTCAAGTAGTAGTGCGAATCCATAATAGGAGGAGTTAGAGTGCCTCTCCTCAGGGACGAGATGCGGAAGATGGAGCCTGGGAAAGATGAGATTCCAAGCATGATAAGAGTATATGAGAAAGGAAGAGCACAAGAGCAGGATCAGAGCTATTACCCAAGGCTTCCAGGTGAGGGGCAGAGAGAGAAGTCTCAGGCGAGTTCGACAGTGAAAAGGAGAAAATGACAAGGGAAAAAGCCAATGACTTATAGATGGTCGACTTCCTAGCTTAAGTCACTATCCTCAACCCTCTTGCCAAAGGGCTCTGTTTAAAGAAGGGAGAAAGCCCTTCCACCTATTAGAGTCAGCCACGATTGCGAGGGACAGTGGGTGTCGGGGAGGTCTGAAAGATCAACAAGAGGTCAAATGCACTTTAAATTCAAGAAAAAGGAGGAGTTCCAATTTTCTCTAAATGAATGTGCTTGGGTGAAAGCTGCTTTATATATCACGACACGTAGGCACTGAGCAAAGATCTGAAGCGAGACGGTCTCTCTTACTAGCTAGCTACTGAACTCGAACCCCAGAAGACGTAGAAGCAAAGGCTATGGACTAGGTGACTGAGGGTTGTATACTATCGGCGAGGTCAGATATAGACGTAGTTGACAAAGCAGAGAGTCAAAGAAGAAGCACCATTTTCCAGGGAATCTGATAGGCTGAATAGAGGTCTCTGGTAAGCACTGGTTAGAATAGCATCCGGAAAAGCTGCTTAGATAACCAGGACCCTAGTTTTCTCACACTTACTCTCCTTTGACCTGACCTCGTTACTTAAAACGACCCTCCCTCATTGCCTATCTCTGACTCGTCTGCTCCATAGGACCATGATGCGAGGCTGGTTGTTGAAGAGAGGAAGGATGTCCAGATTAGTGCCTCTCTTAGGCCCCTGATATATAATTGTAGTTGAGTGGAAAGTCAAGTGCATATATTCACGATTGATTAGTCCGCCCTGCTATAACTATACATCTTGACGTACGTGTATGTCTGCCACTTTGAACATGGGTGGGCACGGGTCTTGTGCAAAGCCCTCATGGACGAAGAGAGCATGACGAAGTACGCTTGTCTCCGGATGCAGCTGGTCCGCGATGACTTGACAGTATAGATATCGCGTAGCGAGGCCCTAGACTCATTCTCGGGGGTTCTTCCCCTCTTACCTCCCGTGCATCTACAAGATATCAAGATATATAAATGCGGGGGGAAATCTTTCCCTCTGGTTGAGCGACGGAGCGGAAGAGCTCTGGCTATCGCAAATATTCTCATGCTTTCATCAACCCAGAAGATGCTAATCAGTCCCATAGGCAGACTTCGGAAGACTCGACTACATAATGAATTAAGATGCACGGAATTGAGATTTGATAGTGAGTTAAGCAGTTGAGTAGGAAGTTGGCTATCGAGCTAATCTAACGGACAAGCAAGAATGCAGGAAAGGAGAATTTTCGGATTGTTGCTGACTAAGAAGCTTGTACAAGAGCCGAAGCGAGATTAACGTGACGCTAAATTCATTCCCAACTATATCAAAAGCATAGAAAGATCATAAACTATCAACTCCCTATGAGCCTGCCGGAGATTGTGCGGGACCGGAAGAGTTGTAGACGAAGGCTTTCTATAATAAAGGGAGAAGTGAAGGCATGAAAGCCAGAAGCCGAGTTTCATTCACATGTCACTGCGCCCTGGGGGATGGTTGTTGTTATCTTGCTTGTTACATCGAGTAAAAGTAGACATGAAGACGAAGTGAGATTGATGGAATTGAGAGACCGACGGGTATTCCCTTTCTTCACGCACGGGCCGATGTGAGTTGGGAAGGTGCGTAGCGATTGTTGCTTGCTTCACTCACAGAGGGGCGAAGATGCTCTCAAGCATTGGGTCCATTTGTTGGCTCTATCCAACGTTATCCCATAAGCCCTCTCTGAAATCGAAAATGGTAGAGAAGGGTTGACAACTGGATTTCTAGATACTATATCAAAGGGGTGAAGATAGGGGACTCTCTTTCCTCATCAATGAAAAGGTAAGGCAAAGAACCCTCGCATCTTTCCCCTTCCCATGCCTCTTCTTCAAGGACAAAGATTTCCTTTCCTAGTCTTCCGATCTGCATCCGCAGTCAAAGAACATATGCTAGCCTCTTTCTCACTCTGATAATGAATAAGAACGGGCCTGTGGAACATCTCCTTTACCCTCTTTGTCCCAAATCTCTAGACTAATAGAAAGCAGCTTTTTTCGTAATGGCCTTCTTCATTTGTTCAGTGCTTGGTCTTGATCAAAGGTACCGGTTTCGGAATAAAAAACATCTCTGTCAACATCCTTTCTCGAGAAAGCAGCTCAAATCTAATCTCGCCTTCCATCCAGCCATTATATCTATTATACAAAAGACAAGGCAACCCCTTTCCGCAAGGGCATGTTTGAAGCCCTATAGCCTAATTCCCAATGCACAAGAGCCCAGTCCAGAAAGCTTGTCTGATAATCGACGAAAGAGGTGAATTTCACTTTCTCCCTGGTTTCATCTAATAGGCTACCCAGGCATGTAATAGGTACACAGAAAGCAATCACTGTCAGGGATTCCAAGAGAGACCAACCATCTCATAGACAGGTTCTCGTATACCATAAATTGAGGCTCAAGTGAAAGGTAGAAGGAAGAAAGCGAGGATGCTGCAGCCGCGGAGGTAGCGCAAGTGATGAGATGCCATACACACCTCATAATCGCAGTGATGACATTGACCGAACAACTTCCCTCGTCACAAGACCCACAAGCATGTCCAAGAAATCCTAAGGACGAAGAATTCCCATTTTCGTTTAGGGGGCAAGAAAAGATATAATATCCGTACGGGGGCAGTTCTTATTTCTTTCTCTAGGTAATGTAGTGGAGTTCCCTCCCGTTTGCTGAGCTCTTTCGTCCTCTTGGTGAACCAGAATCGGTACCACTACCACGTGAAGTTCAGATGATGAATCGACAATTCAACACTTTCACTCACTTTTGCTTTCTGAGTGAGACGATTGGAAGTTGCATAGCCTCTAATGTGCGGAAAGGACTATTAGAATAGGACAGTGTTCAGATAAGAGGATTCCCCAGGCTGAGGGTGAGCTAGTCGGACGGCTCAGATAGAAGACTTTCTACACACTTTTCTTTCGACTCTTTGGCGATCGTCTATTCACGCGGAGTATGATTGCGTAGGCAGGAGAATGTACTAACTACGAGCCTGACTGCGCACCTTGAACTGACCCAAGCGCTTTCCTTTCCACGGAAGCAGGGGAAGAAAGGTGTTATTTTGACTTATAGTTATAGTGAAAGCCCAATCATCGAGAGTCTTGACCAACCGGTTGCCAGGACTCCGGCGAGGTGAGGCAAGCATGCACCTTGTACTGAGCAGGCGTGCATCGAGGAAGAGGCATGTGGAGAGGCATCTTCACCTGGGGATTTCACTACTCAACTGGTCCCATGGTCAAAGGTGGGATAGGGCTTTTCAAACATCACACTGCTACTAATTAGCAGAGAAGAAAGCTACGGATGATTTTCCAAGGTAGGTCCAATAATATACAACATCTGTGTTGGACGTAGTAGCAGAGTTCTACAAACGAAGGGCAAAGGGGCTACAGAAACGTGACATTAAAGACCTCAGTCTTCTGCAAGAGCTTCCTTAACTAGACTATAATATCTATAACCCAATAAACGTCGCCCTCAGAAACTATATCAAACTACTTGATGCCCGATACGCTTGCTGGATAGCTCAAAACAATTCGGAGATAAAGCTGCTTTGATAGAAGCAGGAGACCAGAATGAAGTGACGAATAGGCTAATTTCCTTCTTTCCATTTTATAGGCAACTTTATTAAAGGAAGAGAGCCTACGGAAAAGCTTCCTTCCATCTCCCTACGGTCGAGCATTCATCTTCCCTCTTTGAATGAAGTGATGAATAAGGAAATGAGCCTGCTGCTCAAAATCTTCCCTCTCCCTATGGTCGAGCATTTATCAAACCTCTTCTTTGTATGATTATATTAGCATATTCTAACTTTAAGGTGATATTGCATCTCGAAGTTGTCCGGCAATTCGAAGCATAGGAATGATTAAGCACCCCGTTACCGACCTAATCAGGCTCTTTTGGGCAGGAGACAACCCTGCAAGCATCATTGCTGGGAAATAAAGATCGCAATATCAAATGCGCTAATTCCGCGGAAAGAAGAAGCAAAGGAATGATTACATCCCTCGGTTACCGACCTTGAAAAGGCACTATTGGGCGAGGGGCAACCTTGCTAACGAATTTCCGTATAGAATTGCTTTTTTGAATCAAGTATAGAAAAGCATTTATATATGGAATTTTGATTTGTTATTTATTTAATTAATTTGCATATTGAAAATTATCAAGCAGGTACTACTGAAATGATTGGAGAAATTAGTGAAATTTGAGTACCTTCAAAAGAGATTTCTCACTTATGAATCATCGAGGGGGACTCGTTTCCAGGATGAGAGTCAGATGATTCTTATCAATGTGATTTTGACCTGACTTTCGCTCGTTCATTCGAAATTCGCATTCCTCCCACGCATTAATCGACGTCCTTGACCTTCCCCGGGGGGCCGGAAAGAAATAGGGGTAATCGACGTGAGTGAATCTTTGGAAAACAATGATCTCATATAGTAGAGCATGGGAAAGGAAGGACTCTTCCCCCCGCTCGCCGGAGCTAGGAACGAGCCTGTAGATGTTAGTTATCACGTTGCAAGGTAGAATCTGAGTCCAGGAAAATCGACGCCCAGATATATAGGAAGAAATAATGTTGCTTTCAAGGCAAGGCGCAAAAGCTATCATCTTTTTTCTGAGAAATCCTGAATCTGCTAATGGCATTCCGCGGGAAGAGGAGCTATTAGCAAGATCGCCTGCATTATATCTTCTTGACGGTTTTGAATCTCTTTCAATTGCTTTGATGGTTTAGTCATAAAGGAAGTCTAATCATCTCTCAGCTGGAGACTGTTTTGATCGAGCACCTACTGTCTTCTATTCCATTGTACAAAATTGCGTGCACCACTATTCTGAAAGGTTTTTATTCACTTATTTAAACTACTCATGCTATGGATGTGGGAGCATCAACTCCCTTCCTTTGTTTGGGGAGCAAGGAGGAAGGCATTGGCGAGCTAGATGTCTGCAAACAGGACGTCGGAGGGGAAAGGAGAGCATAGACTGATCGGCCTTTTGGGAGACATGGAATTTTTGATGAGGGTGAAGATGTTGTGGAATGCTATTGCCCCCACTAGATAAGCTCTCTCTGGTCCAATTCAGAGCTCAGTATTTCAGATCCGCTTGGCTAGCATGACTACTTTCTTTCTTCCCGATTGTCAAAGGGAGAAGACGATAGAGGAAATGCTTGTTTCTGGTTGGATACATGGTGCCTAGGGAGACCTTGAGACTCATACCTGGAGAAGGATGCGCTAAAAGCAAGTCAAGATTAATGAAGTGTTATAGCGATAGGCATCATGCATCTTGGAGACAAGTTAGGAGTAGGTCTCACCTCTTGTTTAGGCTATCGTAACCCATCACTGACCGCAAACAACAGTGGAAGAACTAATTAATAGGGGTGGTCTCCTACTTCTTCTGGCATTTTCTCGTACTCTTCAAAAGAAGCATGGAGAATCATTTCAGCATCCTCTCCTGTGAAGAACAACATTCCTAAATGCACCTCCTTCTTCTTATGTTATGGCGATTGGCTAATCACCCCATGTTCAGCGTATGGGAATCTCAGTTGATGAGGTAGTCTGACTTTGGCCTGGAGTGATCATTCTTAGGATTTTCTTAGTCTTAGTAGCACCTGATCTTTCTCTTGACTGCCATTTTCAAGAAAATCTTATTCGCTATTTTCTATCCTACCTGAACTCGCAGCCCGCTCCTCCCCTCTTTCAAGACAGAGATAGGTGAACTCATCGAATCCTATGATGAATTTCCGAGACCTCAGTCTGGGAAGAATCCTCTCACTGCCCTCTCTGTCTCGTTTCGCCTGTTACTTTAGTCTATCTGCACCTCCCTGCTTGGTAAAGGTGATGACTAGTCAGAACGATGACTTATGCAATGCCTTTTCGAGGTGCAAGACGTGGAGGAAGGAAAGCTTGAGAAAACCTAGGGCAGATGTTTACAAGTGTCCACAATCGGACTTTCCTCTATTGGTTGGAGAGAGGATAACCATAGTGGTAGTCTGATAATAGTGGTGGCAGTCCGGAAAAGTCGTATCCATATTGAGATTCCCTTCGTACAACCTCTAGCTGAGATCTCTATTTCTCCGCTAGTAAGTACTACCTCACAATTTCCTTGTTCTTCAGCTTCGGGCCTAGGGTGATAGCAGAACGGAAATTTCCACCTCTGCTATTTCACCTACTAGGCTTAATCAGACATTCACGCAACCTCTCTTACACTCACTCATGAAGCTCTCGCTTCCGTCCTCTCTCTAGTCTGACGTACCTCTACGTGATCTCTTCGAGGTTCCAGTATAATAAATAGTCTATGAGATGATGGAAAAAGAGTCGACTTCGTCTCTGACCTGTTGATTCGAGCACGATGGAGAATACAAGGCTCAACTACCAAGCTGTATACACCAGCCACTTCGCTTTGAGGCTCTGCCACTCACCTTCACCCGCTCTGCTTCAGTTTGACCTCTATGAGTTCGGCTTCATGCTATTTCTCAGTCTTAGCCGCAGCGGGGCTCTCCTAACTGTGAGGGCGCTTATCCCTAGCCCGCAAACATACGATAGAGAGCACTCACTCTCGTACTAATTATCTTAATAATCATTCTCGATCCTATCTTTGCCTCTAACCTTAGGCTCTTCGACCCCTTTTATATAAGACTTTTTAAGGTATACCATACAGGTGAGAGTGACATTCTTATGCACTCCACTCCTTCTCCAGCCACGCCTTTTGATTCTAGTAGTAGGAGGGCAGGGGCGAATTCATCGGCTAGACATGTGGGGTGATACTCGGCTTCCGAAATACCATCCTGACACAGGCGTCTGGACATCTCCATGTCTCTTAATTCAAATAGAGATCAAAACCTCTGCATCCCCCTCTTATAGAATATATAGTAGTTGATTGACAACAATGAAATCATTCGCGTTCCATCTCTCATTTCCGAAGTCGCATTTTCGACAACCGACTCGCTCTACCTCTCTCTCCCGTACGAGGCCAGCTCGCGATATATTGCGGCGACCCTCCGAGTCCTTCTTCTGACACTGCTGATAGGAGGCCTTCTGACATGGCTTATAATTGTCTTGCAGAGACAACTTCTACTTTCTAATAGTTTTTTGAATCAACTACACCTCAAATCGAATTCGGGGGGTATAGGGAATGTCTACTGTGCCCTAACTCGATATTTTTGCTGACTCCGCGAATGATCGAGGAATCTGAATCAAGACCTCATTGCTCAGGACTGATATATAATAGTAGTTGACTTGACTCTTTTTAGGTCTCTGACTCTTTCTGCTAGGTCTGAGTCAGCAGTGTACGAGGTCTATGACTCAGGTCTGTCAAGTCGGTGTCCTAAATCAGCCTATGGTATCGCACACAATCAGACTAAAGAAAGAAGCCTACACTCACTCCTCACTAGACCTTTGACTACCGTACTATGACTGACATTTATCTGAAAGGTGAGGATCTACGGTGAAGCAGAAAGAAGGTCTCGAAGGAAGAAAGATCATAGGTCTTCTTGAAAAGCGAGGATGCCAAGGTATGTCTACGAACATGAGAAGATAGATTGCCGCCTGCCATGAGACCACTAATCCAGACCTAGTCGATGCAGTGGTTGACTCTGATTCCAACTCAACAGTGACCAGTCTCACTTGAGATAATAGTTACGTAGAAGGTGAAGAAGCATAAGCAAAAAAGGCGATGCGGTACAAGATAGAGCGGCGGACTCGAGAGGGATAAAGGTACGGGACAGAGCAGCGGACTAGATAGTGGTCAGGTATGCGGTAAAGAGAGTTGATATCGAGCGGGCAAGATCACGCGAAGGGTAGTAGTAGGATAAGCAGGTAAATAGCCGTATTGGATTAAGCTGCAGTTATTTTCATAGTCTTGATTTGAGTTTGATTTTCTTTTTGATTATATAGTTAGTTGAAGTTGATAAAAAAATGATGATATTATAGGGGGACCAAAAGAATGAGGGTAGGAAAAGAGTAGAATAGAAAGTCCCTCGAACTCATTATATTGAAAAGAAAGCACCAATGATCATATACACAAGATCAAAGATGTTCTGAAAAATTATACGAGCCTTCAACGAGACTGGTATTAGACGACCCTAGCTGACGACTGCTCTCATCCCCACATGTCGAAGACTAGCTAGGACTGTATGAGGTGTCGCTACTTCTATCCCCCTAAAGAGAGTGAATGCCTATTTGACTGTCCTTCTGATGCTTCTCTGACCTTGACTGAGAAAGTCAAGAACTGTGAAACCACGCATTATTCTCTACTCGGCTTCGGTACCTCACTCACTTTCCCCATACCAGGGTCCACAGGCCTCAAAGCCTCACTAAAATAGTGCTTGTATCCCGCTGCAAGAGAATAAGCGCATGTAGACTATTCGCCATAGACACTCTCACTCGAGCTGAGACACAAAGATGCTTGCACACTTCCTAAACGAGAAGAGAAGGAAAGTGGGCGACAAGATTAGCAAATCCACTATTACTATTATATCCAGGTCAGACTACCTACTCTGCTTAACTTCACTCCACTGCTTTTTGTGCTAATAATACTAAATCGGGGATGGATGACTTCTATAACCTTATTCAAACTCCGGAGGTCAAAAATCATTGTGTATAATAATTGCCCGAACAAGAAATACCTGAAACAACGATAATGCAGAAGAAGACGAAGAGCTGCGCAGGCGTATCCTAATGATGACCTTTTCTCGTAGTAAGTGCTACCTTTCATCGAGAACCAACATGAACAAAGAGAGAGACAAAACCTAAAGAGCGTTGAGCTTTACTTGCGCTGCTCTTTTCTTTCGGCTCAACAACTTCAAGCCTCCTTTCTTTTTGAGTCGGATGATAGATATCGGAATATGGTGTCTTCACTTATTCTTTCTGCTTTGCGGTCGTTACTAATAGGTTGTTTGTTGTTTGAGTCGGCTTTGATTCCTATTCTGTCCCCTATGGGATTTCCGAAAGGCTTAGCCGATATTTGAATAAATAGCCCCTCTCACTTCACTCTAGTAGGCCATTGTGGCTTCAGACGAGGCTCTTCTTAGCTTCTTCCCTTCTACCCTGCCTATAAGTGATGAGTGCAAACACAGATTCTCTATTTTGCTGAGTATTTTCTGGGACGTGGTTCTCCTCTCTTCTTTTTAGGTGTCTTTCTTGCAAATAAAGAAAATAAAGAGTCAACCAAAAGACAATGTTCAGAGTCAAACCCTACCTTTATCAGTTTCGGTCCATAAGAAGAATCAGACATGGCCACGAAAAGAGGCATTTTGTTCGTACTACTTAACTAACTAACTAAGAAGTAGAAGTTGAAGAAATTCCTACGCAATCAAGACCTGGATCTTTCTTTTCCGGACTTCCTAAGATCCCATCCAAAATAAAGAAGAAAAAGGATGGTACATGCATGCCAACGGATGAATGGTATCCGAAGTCAAAGCCATAGGCCTACTAGGGTCTTCTTCTTCCTGATATAAGAAGAAAGAATATTAGTAGTATACGCCGGAGGCAATGTTGTTGTCTTCCTCGGAGCTAGTCATAGTCGGCTCCTACAATTACTAGTCGTCTATTTCTTACTACTCGAAGCAATTCAAACCCGGCCAGTAGGAGATATGAGGGGCCTGGGTACAAAGAATGTGTGATGAATGAAGAAATGCCAGGGTGGAAGCAGAAATGCATGAAGATGAAGACAGATTGGCTGAAGCTCTTTCGAAAGGCCTTTGTGGCTCGGCGATTAGACCAATGTGTCATTGGTTCAAAGGAAGTTCCCATTGAAGTTCAATATGAATCCTTGGGTACCTATCATGAGATTTACGGGAACTATCGTGATAGTAAGAAGCATCAAAAAAGAAATCCATTGTATATATGTTCGAACTGGTCATATTTCTTTTTATCGAGAAATAGAAGAAGCCATATAGTAGTTTTGTCGGGCCTAATCATATACCAGCTAAACTCAAACAAAATAATTATGTGATATCCATGAAAGTTTGAGTCTCTTCGAGGTATCATAATTCTGGAAATTGATATGTGAATCAAGATTGAGGAAAGGCAGTTTTGAAATCACTGACTTAGGCCCATTGTAGAATCCTACTCAGCTGAATACTGAGGTAGTACTTATGGAAGAATGGGACAATCTGGTCTTTCACGAGAAAGTGATAGATGATATGAAACGACTTATTAGCGGATTCATAGATCACTTTGGAATGGCATATACATCACACATCCTGTATCAAGTTCAAACTCTAGGTTTCCAACAAGCCACTGCTACATTTATTTCCTTAGGAATTGATGATCTTTTAACAAGGCCTTCTAAGGGATGGTTAGTCCAAGATGTTGAACAACTAAGTGTGATTTTGGAAAAACATCATCATTATGGGAGAATGTACACGCAGTAGAAAAATGACGTCAATCCACTGAGATATGGTATGCTACGAGCGAATATTTGAGACAAGAAATTCATCCTCATTTTCGAATGACCAATCCCTCTAAACAAGTCTATTTAATGTCCTTTTCAGGAGTTAAAGGAAATGCATCTCAGGTACACCAATTAGTAGGAATGAGAGGATTAATGTCGGACCCGCAAGGACAAGTGATTGATTTACATTGCAACTTACGCGAGGGACTTTCTTTAAGGGAATATAGAATTTCTTGTTATGGAGCCGGGTTGTAGATACTGATGTACAAACATCAGATGTCGGATACCTCACACGTAGCCTTGTTGAAGTAGTTCAACACATTATTGTACGTAGAATGGATTGTGGTACTATTCGAGGTATTTTTGTGAGTCCTCAAAACGGGATGACCGAAAGCATTTTTATCCAAACACTAATGGGTCGTGTATTAGCGGACGATATATAAATGGGCCCACGGTGCACTACCGCTCGGAATCAAGATATTGGGATTGAACTTCTCTATCGATTCATCACTTTTCAAGCACGACCAATATATATTCGAAGCCCTTTGACATGCATAAGTACATCTTGGATCTACCAATTATGTTATGGTCGGAGTCCCACCCATGGCCATCTGGTCGAATTGGCTCATTAGGGATATATATAACTAAGGCGCAGTCGCTGGCGCATTCGTCATTCCAAATAAAAAAGAAAGCCGAAGTCATAATACGTGGCGACCTTCGGATCAGTCGTGATCTTCAGGTATCCCATAGACGTCATTTAAAGCAAAGAAGTAGTCGCCCCTTGTGGTTGTGTCTACTGTTCCCGTAATTCGGGTGGTGTCATCCTGTAGGGAGTGTTCACATTGGCGAAAATCAAGTCAATAGTTCATTCCATCTCTCTATACAACCCTGGGAACTTATCTGTAAAGAAAGTCCCATACGACAGCTATGTCGTCTTTGGTCGTTACTTTTTCGATTAGGGTTGATATACCCTTTAACTTATGCAGCCCTTTCAGAGGAACGTTGGCTGTCCTGGATTCAGAGCTAGGAGTTAAGCAGCTAGGGGATTCGCAGAGAGCAGTTCATCTCAGGGAAATATTGGCAATCCTCTCAATTTCTTTGATATTTCTTTTCTTTTGATATATTCGGATACTTCACTTGGGTATTGAATATATATCGTGTTGCGGTGAGAATGATTTTATTAGTAATACGATGTTGTGGAGAGTTGTCACATCTAACAAACTCAGGTATATATTATATAATTGTTTGAATTTTGATGCATAATCACGAATTAGCTAATTTACAGCTCCAAATATCAAGGGAAATATAGCGACTAGACCGGTCATACTCAAAGGTTTTGGTTAACAGTGGTCAGGCTTCATTTTGAAATGATACCTGGATTCCACTTCCGCTTCGATGAAGATCTCAATCGAATGTGCTCTTAACCTGCTGCGTTTCTTTCATCTCAATCTCCTCTTGATGAATGGGCACCTTCCCGCACTTATCCGGTGCTGGTTGATCCGATCTGGCTGAACCTTCTTCTATCTCAATGTCTCCTTCTCTCCTCCGCCGTGCTTGACGAACTAGACTCAGCCTCACTCACTTATCTAAGCGAACTGACAAGAGATCAAATAATGCATGTTTAGTAGTCGGACTAGGGATACAGGCGTGGACTTTAGTGGAGGGGCGACATGTGGATCGGAAAGGTGTTGGGTGGGCAACTGCTTTCTTGTGCTAGGAAGTTCCAGTGCTCTTCCGACTCTACTGATGTAGTGGCCAAAAGTGGGATTGTGTGCTGGTAGCGGAACAAGGATTCTATTTTCGTTGTTTGATGGATCCTCCAACCTTGCTGAAAAGTCATCCTTATTCCCGAGACGAAAGAGGCTTATTGAAGGTGGGACCCTAAACCCTATCCTCTCAGTGAGACTTGTTGTTATCGAGGTAGGTCCCATCAATCAAGCACAAAGGGAGTGAAAGAAGGTGGGACCCTTCCATTCTTGTCGCTCGTTGCCTGGATTTTAGGGCCTACCTTCAATACCCTTAGAGGAAGGCAGGTCGACCGTTCCTTCAGAATCCACCTCTTTCGTAAGGGAAGCTTAGACTCAGTGGTTGAACTTTTCTGACAAATACATATAAAAAAATAACAAGATTATATATTATGGAAAGGAAGGATTAGCACCCCTTTGATTTGAGAACGCCCGACCGGAGCTATGTCACCTTGCACCATATGTACTTCATGCTATCCATTGAATTGATGTTAGGGCAAAGTTGTTGAGTTCTAGTTAATCGAGGGAAGTACGAGCATGGGTAATATGTAATGAGTCTCGTCAATATCCTTAAAGAGAGTCTATAAACTGATTTCCTAGGAAAGCTGACTGTCGGATCGTAGGCTGAACTGAGCACTCAAAGCTCCAGAGGAAGGCATCGACTAATCATTAACTATCGCGATCAGAAGGAGGACCAGGTCTTGATGTTTAGAATCCATCTCATGAATGGAGTACCAATTACACCACTTATTATGCATATGTTTAAAGAAGATCAAAAGTCCTTGTCCATAACCTCAATTGCGCTTTCTTCATTTTTTTTTACTGAGGGCGGAGGAGGAATTGTTAGGGATTCTGCCGAAACTACGCTCTCTACTCTATTCAGAGCAGAAAAACTTCAAGTGCGAATATAGCCAAAGCGCCCTGTTTCCTGCTCCTAGCTTCATGTTTCCTTGTTTCCTGTATCTAGTTTCCGGAGAAGTCCGATCTTCTAAGAGGTGACTCCAAAGAGACTGATCTTCGGAAAAGCCCCTCCCCAGGCTTCGACTTTCGACCTTGGAGCGATATACCTTTCCTGGGAATGTTGCTGACGTATGTACTTTGATTCCAGAGAAACCCACCCGAAAATCATCCTCCTTTCTTCAATGGTGGCGTATATCACGATTTCTTTTCTTTTGACTTTCCAATTAGTAAGTTATTTGATTTCGTTAGTTAAATACGATTTTTCCACTCTAGTGGCTCTTCCTGTAGAGGGATACAATGGATTTTTGTTGGGCATAATCGATTTTAGAGGATAATCAGGTTCTTTTATGGGCTCATAATGGATGTTAAATAGTTCCCTAAATCCTCGGCTAAGGGACTATAAGTCAGAGGTTCATTCTGGAAGTGACTATCTTGGTCTTTTTCTTCCTATCTTGGGTCGCTATAGGCTCTGTCGAGCTTTTTCCGATTATCGGAATGGTTAGATTTAGTCTTTTTAACCGAATAGTATTTTCTAAAGGATGTATATAAAGAGAAGAAAACCACATCCTTTTTTTGATACCCAAACAACTCTGATAAGCGGGCAGGGGGAGATCCCTCCCAAAAGCAATGAGAAGGCACCCGGAATTCATTTTATTGGGACCAGAGCAGTTATATAATTATATTGATTTTCTCTCTTTCAAGAGGGATCAAGAATCCAATCTCTTCAGCTGAGGGGGATCATCAGAATCTTAATCGGGCTTGGTACTAGCATTGACTTCTTCGCATTCTCCTAGGCTATGTCTAGTATGTCCTGGGGGCCGTGTAGACTAGATTTCTAGATTTCTGTAGTGCGGAAAAAAACGCATGTCGTCTTTGGAGTCAGGAGTTCAGGCTTGGCCGCGAACCATACATGTAACCTAGCTTGTGAGGCTAAGCCATGTCTTCCCCCAAGGGGTCTAGCCATTCTTTCTCCTGTGAAATAATATATTACCCCGGGGGCAGGTCTTATTTAACGGGGATACGACCCGAGCTCTAGTGAGATGGCTTCTTTATGGAGAATGGCTTCTTCATGTGGGAATGACTTCTTTGTGAGGATGGGTTCTTTCCCTACTAGACTATTGAAAAGGTCAAATGAGAGCCTTTAGCGGAAAGCCACCTGTACCCTACTGGTTGGGCTGGCTGCTCACCCTTGCCGTTTCCTTGAGGAGCCATGTCTGGGTCTGAGTCGGATGAAATGAACTCCGGAATAGTATCCAGGGCTTGCTCTGGCTTCTATCTACAGAATGAGATAGTCCAAATCAGACCACTTGCAATATTGTTCAGTTGTCGTGATGAAGCTGGAATTCTGGTCAACCCCAACATGTTGTGAACGGAAAAGGATGTGGACTATAATCGACGTCCATTCACAACGGCGAAGGCGGGACAAAAGTGATCCTAGTTTTTTTGAGTGGCCAAGAGAAAGGTAGAAAACGAGGAGTCTGGAGATCGATCTGCAAAGTCCGGACCGGGTTCTCGGGAATCGCCTCGAATATATTTACGAAGTTGAGTTCATGGAATCGATGGGGTTGTCGGCGAGGTCCCGACAAAAACCATCCAAAGATCAACTTCGCGAAGCATAAAAGCGGATTGGATGTTGGAAGAAGGATACGATGGTCAACGAGGAATAAAAGGAGTGCAAACCAGTAGAAAGGCTCGGCTGAGCGGGGTGGTCAAAGGAGAATAACATATCAAAATGTGTGCAAAGGCGCGGGACTCGATCTTTGAACCTTAATCTAGATCCATACAAACGCAATACAAAATTGGGTTTACCAACTCATGCCATGTGAAGCCGTGAAGGTTCGACTATTTATTATCTTTTCATTTTTGGAGTGGTGATTTCAGGCATATCTTGTAAGAAGTCCTTAGTACGCTACCCTATAGGAGAGAGAGTACTGCCGGAAGAGTATCCCGTACTTGTCCTCCTCCTGTGTAACCTGTAGTATGTACTTTTTGGAGTCCTTGTAACCCTTCCTGGATCCCTACTCAGCCAAAGAAATAGAGAAAGGAAGCCGATAGGCAAAACCAATACTTCGGTTCTCGCTCGCAACGGAATCACCCGTGAGCGTGCAAGAACCTACTCGGACGCAGGACAATGAGACAGACACCCCCTTGAAGGCGTGGCCTATGCTCAATACTTCGGACAGGGTCGATGCTCTACACAATAGAGACTCATCATTGGTGACCATGTCCTACTAGCCTGCGTACGATAGAAGCGCCATTACTTCGGAAATCCAGGCGATACACAAGGCAGTTGCAGAATGGGTTTTTGGCTTTAATCCTTAGGGGGTCGCACTCGCTTAAGGGAGTAGGGTTTTGGTCCCCCTCCAAGGTACCTGAAAACAATGAGGGCTTTATGAACCCGGTACAATGATAGTCCATTACAGATTTTAATTAAGGTCAAAGTTTATTTAGTAGTCCCCTTATTTTAATTTTTGGGTTTTCACTTTTTTTGAGTATGTTTTCATACCAACGCCTAATATTTTTGTAGATTCTCATTTAAGTCCTAGGTGCTCAAAATCAGAGGGAGATAGCGGAAAAGCCGTGCAAGTGGTTCCATGATGGAAATCTCACCATTGAACCGAATGATGCATGCTGAGTTAGAAGACTTACAGTGCATCCCAGCTCTCTCCATGCAGTATGCAAAACGGAATATTTAAACCTATCTACATGTCGGTATGCAAGGCACAAAATCACCCTAAATATTAGCTGCTATTAGCGTGAAGAACCATAAGTCGCTCATTTATCTCTAGCCTGAAAAGTCCGGTCTTGGCTCACCCCTCTTCTACTCAACACACTTGAGTTTAGGAGATAGCGCTTTATGGGGCTCGTTGTGGCACAAGGGCTAAGAGACAAATGAACGGCTTGTTTAAGTTTGACTAGATCCATACGATGTATACTATAGGAACATGCATTCTTATTAATGCTTGGACCTGGCTACTGAATCAAGCAAGCTATATCTAGGGGCTCCAAGCACACAAAACAAAGTAAAATAAAGGCGGAAAGATCAAAACTTCGGGAAACAAAGAAAAGAAAGCGATGAAAAACTCGAAAAACCGCGATGAGGCCCCCAGGTGAACAATCACTCGGGCACTGGACCTCATTGTGAAGAGTAGAGTCCTGTTAATTATTACATGCCAAAATTATCTCTCTCTCACAATAAATTACAAAAATAATCCTAATTGCTCTAAACCTATCTAACTCCCATCCCCTTGTATCCTTGGTGCTCTCTCCAGATGGTCATGAGGTGAAGACCACCCTCCTCCAAGCTCGGCTGCCTTGGCTCCCTAAGGAACCATCCTCGCGTGGCGGGCCCTCGCATCAAAGTCACAAAGAGTTTGAATTAGTATAGCTCAATCAATAAAAATAAAGCAGGAAAGAATTAATCACAATAAATAAATAAATCAATAAAGCATAGTGATCAATTGCAAAATAAATAGCTGCTCATCAAAATTAATGATACATCAATTTTTAAACAAGAATGACAAAATACAACAGGCTACGCTCATTGCTCCCTGGCAACGGCGCCATCTGATAACATGCATTTTGAGAGGGTCAAAATATAATGTCATTGAGGCGACTGCTCACAGAACACCAGTGAATCAACAATTAACCCACATGAAAGAATAAATTTATTGAGTCCCAAAAGTGTGAATTAATATTTATTACTCTATCACAAGATCCACAGGGAATAAGTATGTAGAGATCGATCCACAAAGAGCAATGCAAAAAAATGAAGCAGCCTATGATGTTCATGCATAATAGGGTCATCCTTGTATGAATCCTATTTTTGTGGGTTTTTTTCTTTTTTTTTCTTTTATTATTATTATTTATATAGTTTAATATTATATATTTATATATTTATATAGGTATATATAATGTATAGAATATAGATATATATATATACACCCATAAAGGGTATGTAGAAAATACATATATATAGAGGTAGACCCTAAAACCTAAACCCTAAACCCTAAATCCTAAACCCTTATACATATATATGCATATATATAGATTTTTTTTAATTTACTATATTGGAATATATAGGCTATATAATAAAAGAGACGATAGAGTATTTATAAAAATATGCAAAAATAGTCAAAAATTCAGAAATAAAATCTTTTTGGCATTTTTAGGATTTTTTACTGTTTTTGTGATTTTTGGGTATTTTTCAAAATGTTTTTGGTATTTTTAAATAGCAAATAAGGGAAAACAGGGAATTAGCTACTGGTTGTGGGTGAAATGGGAATTAAAAATATCAAACAGCCACAAAATGTTCCCAACCTATTTTTAAAATAAAGAGGATAAAAGATTGAAACTACATAACTTGAGTTTGCAATTTTAGGAGTTTTCTAGAATCTTTTTAGATTTTTTAAAAGTTTTTGAGTATTTTCGAATTTTTATGGTTTTTCTTTTGAGATTTTTAGTGATTTTTGGACTGACACTAACATATGATAAAATAGACCATAGGTAATTTTTTTGGAATTTTTCGAGGTGGTTTACTATTTTTTTGGTATTTTCTCAGCTAGACAGTAGATAAAATGCATGTTTTTTATTTTTAATAAATGCAAAAATGCAACAAAAATGAAAACTAAAAGCATGGCGTGCAAGAGCAAGCTAACATGAGCTTATATTGATTTTTGTTGAACTTTTCAAGTCCGTATGATGCACAAAATAAATGGAACAAGTAAGCACAATTATGTGCCCTGGTAGGGGCATTTTTGCAAATAAAAATAAAGTCAGGTGCTTGAGTGCAAAAACACCAAAAGTATAACACGTGGTATGCAATTTTAAGGGTTAAAATGAAATACAAAACCCATCTGGGACCACCGCGCAAAATGACCATCACGTGGGACTACACGTGATCCGCACCCATAGGGACCAAATAGTAATTTCAGAAAAGTTCGAGGTCCTGGTTGCAATTTTTACAAAAATAACACACTTTCAATTTTATTTTATGGACTAAAGAGAAATATACAAACATACAGGGGATCATATACAAATTAGCCACCTCACGTGGGACGACACGTGAGGTGACGTGGACCGGACCTAAAAGTAATATCACAAATGAATAGGGGGGTCCATGCAAAATTTACACAATAAAAATGAACTTCGACTTTTATTTACAGGGCTAAATAATAAATACAAAAAGGCTGGGGTGAAGATCTGCAAATTACCCCTAAGTGTGCGCTGATGGACGGCGGGGATCAGTTGACTTGGACACGCGTCGCACATCCAAAGGCCGGTACCGCTTTGTCGATGAACGTGTGAGATCAAATCACCCGAGCTGATCTGACGGTCGGTGCGGGGCTTCATCTGACGGTTCTGCTGTGGTCTGGGGGTGCCACCCTGATCGGACGGTGATGGAGCCTCCTGGAAGAACAGGGAAGAAGCTCGCGCATGGAGAGCTTCGATCTTGAAGCTTGGGCTCCTCCGAGCTTCTCCCTCGCGTTTGAGGTGTTCGGATCGTAGCTGGAGGCGTCCTGCGTCTGTTGGCGGTCTTCTCATGGCTCCTTGAGGTCCATGGAGCTCGGGCAAGGTCGATGAAGGTCGGGACCTCCAGGAGCCTCTTCCTGGTTCGAATCGAGCCCAGAAGGGCTCCGTGCGTCGCTTGACCTGCATTGGAAGAACCGGGGGAACGAGGGCTATCTCCTCGACCCCAGGTTTTGAAGCTCTGGCGCAAAATAAGGTGAGGCGGAGGAGCTCCGAAGATAGGCGGAGATGGAGCTCCGATTCGCAAGGACTGGGGGTCCTTGGTTGAACAAAAGTGATGGGGAGATGGAGCACGTGATGGAGAATGAGGTGAGGTGAAAATGGCGGTCGGAAACGGTCGAGATCACAGTAAAGAAGTCGCCGGAGCGGAGCTCCGACGAACTTCGATTTGTTGATTTCACTCTACGCTAATTAACTAAAGACTAAACTAAGCACGGGAATGAAATGCTGGAATCGAAATCTACCTAAAATGCAAGAAAGGATAGCTCTTATACCTAGGGCCACCAGGGAGTAGGACGGATGTCGGAGCTCCGCCGCGTCAAAACTTATCCCTCCTCCGGCCGATTCGAGTCGCTGAAATGCTCCCCCTGTCACGAGGAACCTCCCAGGATCAAATTCGAGGCTTTTGGGTGGATGAAATTGGCCAAATTTGAGGAGGGGGGCGGAGCTTCTTATTTATAAACACTGGAATGAACCCTTATTGACCGGCGTTTACTGAGTAATCCATTGAGCATCATGTTGGTCTAAGATATCGGCGGGTATCAGTGATCATTAGGGATGATTTCTTGTGAAGAACACGAGCGCGATTGATGGACGACATGAACACAAAAAAGGGAAGAAAATCGGGGAAAAGACAGCTCTGGAACGCCAGGTCCCGGATCGGACAGTTGACCGGGCAGTCAACAAAGGCCGCGCCCTCATTGGTCCACATCGGCCGCAAACGGACAAAATAGGGGATTTTATTCGAAAATGATTTATTTGACCTACAAAAGGATTTTATTATTTTTTTCTTTTAAAATGGAAAATGTGTATTAATTCATGTAGTATTTATTTATGATTTTTATTTAATTTTTTGAAGTATTTTATTATGGTTTTATTTTGATGATGTATTTATGCATGTTTTTACATGTATTTTGTATATTTTATTTTTATTTTGTTTATTTTATTTTATTATTTTGTTGCCTTATTTTATAAATTTAGAATTTATTTTTGTGAGTGTGAGGGTATTTTTATTTAATTTTTACAAGTTGATTTTCATATTTAAATAAATAGGTAGATGTATATGTAGGTTTACTTATAGGTATTTTACCAATATATTATGTATACTTTATTTATTTAATGTATTTTATTGGTTTTTATTTTGGATTTGTATTTTTAATGAGTTATATGTAATATTTACATTATTCAAAAAATATAAATGAATAAAGAATAAAATCCCTTTTTATTTATATACATATGGATAGCATAGGTATTTTATTTATGTATCTTATAGACTTATTTTATTTCTACAAATTCTTTTTGGTTTTCTTTTAATTTCAGTATGTACATGTATTGTATATATATTATGTACAAAGTTCTTAAAATATAATTTTGTAAAAATAATGAACAATGGATAAATTGATTTTTTTAATCAGGTAGATTGCACAATGAAGGCCAAAAACCTAACTTTTGCAGATGGACTCCAAAAATTATGAAACCAATTTTATTGAATAGTTCTTGGAAAGCTATATACAATTAAAGGTGAGTTTGGGTGGTTTGGAGTTTTTATTTGCAAGAGATGGGTCTGTGAAGTTGAGATTTTGGCTTTTTATTATGTGTATAAAATGTACACTGGGTATTATTTTTACACAAACCCAATTTTGTATTTTTACTCACATTATTATCTACAACTTTCATGTACAAAGTTTCTTTATTTGATGAATGAATAATTATGTACAAAATAGGTGTCAAAATGCATAAATAAATGAGGTATTTATTGTACTGTTGGCTCTTATCTCTCCCTACTTTATTCCATGTCGACCAATTCCATGCTGGCCTTGGTCTCGGGGTTCGGGTCATAAAATATCTGCAATATTTTATTCCTTTTTCTTTTCTTCTCTTTATTCTATAGTTTTGGTATTAAAAACCTTATTTAATGTAAAATTAATACAATGAATAATGAAGGCAATTATGTACAAATTGATGTTATTTACAAGCATTTGATGGGGTTTTTGAGGCCAAAATGATAGAATAAAGGTGATGAAATGGAGATTCATCACCCCCCTATACTTGCCTTTGCTTGTCCCTAGCAAATACTTATGCAATAAGTACAAAAAGAATAAAGAAAAAAAAGGAGAATTAAAGAAGGATAGAGTGAATAGGGGTGCTTTCAGTGCAATGTATGTCTTTATAAAATCTTAATTTGGAGCTCCTCTCAGACCTTGGGTGTAGATGTGTGTGGAACCTAGTCGGGAACCAGCTTTAAAATACAACAGTCTTCGAGAGCCACAGAACTCGATTCAACCCACCTCAATAGCCTGGTCAGAACTGGTCTACATAATACGCAAACCCTTATAACTATGAAGCTGACTTGTATAGTGTAAGTGATGGTGGCTCTTCCCAACTGAAATGACAAAGGAACTGACTTCTCCTGAATGACAACCCAAAGATTCTCCAATCCAACAACTCTTTCCTCGAGGAGCAGGGTATTCCCTTCTAAGTTCAAGTGGAAAATTGCTCAAGAGGAGGGGATGAAGAGAAGAATGGACGGTAGCCAGTGTAGCTACCTATCCTAGGATGCAAGACCAGTGTAGTCAAGTCATCCAGCTGCAGGCTCATATATTTGACTTTGGAACTCAAGCTTGCTTATTGGCTTTACAACATATGTACATACTTTGCAGGCATTTTATTTTTGTACAGGCCTGACCATTTTTTTTCAACATATTATTCACAACAGCATTTACATAAGGAGTTTTTCCTCTTGAGCCAGTAGACTATCCCTCTTTTGAAGCTTTATTGCAACCCACAATCTCCTGTCGTTAGACCTCATGGCTATTGAACCAGGTTGGGGTGCACTTCCCTCCCTAGACGAGGATGAATGTTTCCACCCGTGTGCGTCTCAGACTGGCAAATCCAACCCCCTCACCACTCCAACTGAGTTGAGCCAAGTGAAGGTGCAAGTGTCCAAGTTAGGTCACATTATGCAAGAGTCATGCGTGCATCTCGAAGAGTTCTAGTTAGTCAGTTGAGGTAACTTGAACCCAGCCCTGATTTCTCAAAGAATTAAGTCTGCCTAGACCTGCAGTACCTTAAACCTAGTTCCCATAAGGTTCCAGTGCAGTTAGGTACAGTAAGGTCTAACCAAGCTCCAATTTGAGACTTTATTGGACTAATTCAATCATGAAGCTCACTCAAAAAGAATATGAATGGTATGCTCATGCTATGCACAATGAATGATGCAATTCTTCACAAAGAATTTACAAAAATCAAAGAATCTTTTCACACAAAGAGTTTTTTGCAAATAAGAAGCTTGACGCATATAAAAAAAATATGTACACTTATTTACACTGGCTTGCTGCTTTATTAACAAAAGGTATGGATTTTTAAAGACTTTACTGATTTTAATGAAGTAATTTATTCAGATTGTACAGAAAGAATTTTATGTATTTTACTATTTACAAGTATTTGTAATGATGCTTTTATTCCTCAGGTCTAGTTTAAAAATAATTTTGCAAACTATAGTACGCGATAATTTTCGCAATCATTTACACACATTTGAAAGCTATTTTTGCAAAGATTTTTCACACTATATATACATTTTCCACAATAGTCTTGACAAACATTTTTCAAAACATTTGCATATAGGTTTTTCAAATACTTTATTCCACACAAAGACAATGTTTTTCAAACCAAACAATTTTACACAGGTGGAAAACATTTCACAGCAAATTTTTCAAACAGTTCACACTATTTTTCAAATCATATTGTAAAGGTATTCAACCTGATTTATTAATCAGTATATACAAAGAAAAACCTTATTTGTTGTACAACATGGTTTTGGCTCTTATAAGCTTTATATGGGATTATTGCTTATTTTTGAATGAGATATTTTTGTGCAGAGTCCTCAGACTTATTCAAGAATCATTTTCAAAAGATCATTGAAAAACTATGTCCTCATAGGTCGAAGAGAAAAGAGAGGACATAACTCGTACTGAGTATAGACAAGTCTAAAGAAATATATGGATAGAAAAATGAAAGAATGAGAAGTTGACCGTACCTCCTATAATTAGGATCATATAATCCTAGGTATAGCAGACTGTACAAAAAGCAGGGAGGGTCAAGGGTGGGAATACACAGATCATACTCAGATTGTTTCCCCCTATACTTAGGGTAAGGTACTCCTAAGTATAGACAAGAAGAGGAGACAATGGAGAGGATCGAAATGAAATGAAAAATCCGGGATGCACATCCCCCCTATACTTAGGACAAAGTACGCCCTAAGTATGGAAAACTATCTACAAGGGCGGCACCTTTTTGATACAAAAAGAAGATACAAACAGAAAAGAAGAAAAGAAGAAAAGAAGAAAATCAGATAAACAGTGTTTGGGGTGCATCGTCTAAATCTTCTGGTGCTGTCACTGTTGTGGATATGTCATCATGGTGTATGAGCTGAATGGAGTCTACAACGGCCAAGAATGTATCTGGTTTGAGGTAAGGCTTCAGGAGTTGACCGTTGACGACAAATGGATGTGCGTCAGGAGACAATTCTGATATATCAATACTTCCATTGTCACGCACTTCACAAACTCGAAATGGCCATGTCCACTTACTCTTCAATTTCCTATGGAAGATCTGCAACTTTGCATCAAATAATCACACTTTCTTTCCAACATCAAAGGTCTTTCGTCTGATGTGCCGGTCATGCCAGCGTTTCACCTTCTCTTTGTACATCAATGTGTTATCGTATGCATAGTCTCGGAACTCCAAAAGTCTGTTCAGATCATCCTTTCTTTTCTGACCACTTTTGCATGAGTCCAAATTGCAACTGTTAACTGCCCATAAAGACTTGTGAATAAAATCGACAGGCAAATGGCACGGCTTCCCGTATACAAGACGATAGGGCGACATGCCCAAGGGAGACTTGTAGGAAGTTCTGTAAGCCCACAAGACCGAGTCCAAGAGTTGGGACCAGTATTTTCTGTTTGGCCTGACAAGTTTCTGCAGAATAGTCTTGATTTCTCTGTTTGATAATTCTGCCATGCCATTGGTCTGAAGATTGTAAGGAGATGCGACACGATGATCGATGTTGTACTCCTTCGTCAATTTATTAACCTCTTTGTTAATAAAATGGCTACCCCCGTCTGATATGGCTACCCCCGCGAGATGATGTTCTTCTTCAGGAACTGACACACTGTTCGGCTGTCAGCGGCTCGAGCAGGGATAGCTTCAACCCAGTGACTCACGTAATCGACGGCAAGAAGGATGTGCTAAAAACCTTGACTATTAAGGAAAGGTCCCATGAAGTCAATGCTCCATGCATCGAAAATGTCTGCTATCTGAATGATTTTCAGGGGCATCGAATCTTTTGCAGTGAGTTTACCTGTCAATCTCTGACAGTCAATACATCGTTTGACAAATTCTGCTGCATCCTTAAATAACGTGGGCCACCAGAAGCCACACTGAAGTACTTTGGCTGTCGTACGATCTCCAGAGTGATGTCCACTAGATTCGAGCGAGTGACAATGCTCGAGGACACTAGATTGCTCCTCCTGAGGGATGCACCTGCGCCAAATGCAATCCGCTCCTTCCCTGAATAAAAGAGGATCCTCCCATTGATAGAATCGGATGGTCGACATGAATTTGTTCTTATGATTTTTCGTCCAATCCGCTAGTGTTACCCCAAAGGCGAGGTAGTTGACTATATCTGCATACCAAGGAAGAGAATCCACTGCTAATATTGCATCGTCGTGAAAAGTTTCTGTAATGGGTGCACTGTTCAGAGGAGACTCGTGCTGTTCAATTCTGGAGAGATGGTCTGCTACCACATTCTGAACTCCAGGCTTGTCCTTGATTTTCCAGATCAAATTCCTGGAGGAGAAGGATCCATCGAATCAGTCTCGGCTTGGCATCCTTCTTCTGCTGTAGGTACCGGATAGCAGAATGGTTGGTAAAAATTGTGACTTTGATCCAAGCAAATAGGATCTGAACTTCTCAAGGGCAAAAACCACAGCCAGCAACTCTTTCTCTGTCACTGTATAATTCCTCTGTGCCTCATCTAATGTTCTGCTGGCGTAGTGAATGGCATAGGGTGCTTTCTCTTTCCTCTGCCCAAGAACAGCCCCGACTGCAAAGTATGACGCATCGGTCATTATCTCAAAGGGAAGAGTCCAGTATGGCGGCTGTAAGATTGGAGCCTGAGTGATAAGCTCATTCAGCTGATTGAAAGCATGTAAAACCTGTTGATCTACATTGAACTCAGTTTCCTTGCATAGAAGTTCTCAAAGGTCAGGCAATGCGGCTGAAATCCTTGATGAATCGTATGTAGAATCCCACATGCCCCAGGAATGACCTTACATTTTTCACTGTCTGAGGTGGCTGTAGATTTGCAATAACATCCACCTTCGTCGGGTCGACTTCCATGCCACGTTTGGAAACGACGTGACCCAGCACGATGCCTTCGGTGACCATGAAGTGGCTCTTTTCCCATGA
Organism: Ottelia alismoides; assembly: GCA_037367405.1. Classification (NCBI taxonomy): domain Eukaryota; kingdom Viridiplantae; phylum Streptophyta; class Magnoliopsida; order Alismatales; family Hydrocharitaceae; genus Ottelia; species Ottelia alismoides. Next base: position 386,065 of record JAZKJV010006958.1, on the reverse strand, counting down.
AAGCACTAAATTGACATCCCGACAATTCTGAAGCACTCTGTGTAGGTGCTCAAGACAAGAATCAAAATTATCACCATAGACAGAGAAGTCGTCCATGAACACCTTGAGAAAACTGCCTCCCATCTCAGCGAAGACTGCTAACATGCATCTTTCGAAGGTTGCAGGTGCATTGCATAAACCAAAGTGCATTCTCTTGAAGGCGTAGGTGCCGAACAGGCAAGTGAAGGTAGTCTTCTCTTGATCTTCAGGAGCGATCGCCACTTGGTTGTACCCAGAATACCCATCCAAAAAGCAAGAACTCCTTGCCTGCTAATCTTTCCAAAACTTGATCAATGAATGGCAAAGGGAAGTGGTCCTTCTTAGTTGCTGCATTAAGACAGCGGTAGTCAACACACACCCGCCAGGATGTTGGTACCCGAGTGGATATTTCCTCTCCTTTGTCATTTGTAACCACGGTAAGCCCGGATTTCTTTGGAACTACATGCAGTGGGCATACCCATTTTGAGTCGGAGATGGGATAGATAAATCCTGCATCGCACCATTTCGTTATCTCGATCATGACGACGTCCCGGAGGTTAGGGTTCAACCTTCTTTGGAATTCACGGGACGGCTTGGCATCTTCTTCCAGATAGATGTGGTGCGAACACAAAGCTGGATTTATCCCTCTGAGATCTGATACGCACCAACCAAGTGCCTTGCGGTTCTTTTCCAGAACCTCGAGAAGGCGAGATTTCTGATCCGGAGTCAGCCTGCTGCTGATGATGACCGGATACATTTGTTCTTCACCCGCAAGGAAAGCATACTTCAAGCCTGCAGGAAGTGGCTTGAGTTCTGGTGTTGATCTGTCCAACTTGTTGGTCACTTCAGACACTATGCTGGTGGTAGGCTGTACTTCCTTGAAGGGGCTACCATCCTCATCATTCTGCTGAGATCCCAGTAATGTGCCGAACGGTTCTGTGCTAGGCTGATTGTGTTCGGTCTGGAGTGAATGATCAAAGAGATGCGTCTGCATCTGAGAATCTGTCTCCCAAGAATCATCGTAGCATAGGGTGACTGTGCCTTCCAAGTCCTCCTCGAGTGTGAGGATTTCTTGGGTCCATGAATCATTCAATGACAAGGATGAATCTCTGATCTCTGCAATAAAGACACAGTCTGCTTCGGATGCTGCATGGATCTCATCAGTCGTGGCGTTCGGCTCTCAGCTCATGTTTATAGTGATTTGCTTGGCGTTCGAGGTAAAAGTAATCTTGTAGACCCGTAATTCACCACGGCACCTGAAGTATGTAGAAATGGTCGACCAAGGATGATAGGGGTCTTGAGCAGGGGTGCTGGTGAGTCCATATCAAGGACTACAAAATCAGGTGGAAATTGCATCTCCTGCACTTTAACTACAACGTCTTCCAAAAGACCCCAGGGCCGCTTAATGGATCGGTCAGCGAACTGAAGGATCATTCGTGTCTCCTTGAGCGGACCCAGCCTAAATTCTTGCATTATGGATGATGGCAAAAGGTTGATGGAAGAACCACTATTGAGGAGAGTGCGCTCGAAGACCTGATCAAAGATCTCACAATTGATAAGAGGTGCTCATGTGTCTTGCTTCTTCTGTGGGAGGTTGCTGATAGCTGCCACAGTGGCCATGGAGAGCATGTGCTTTTCTACATCTCTGCGTCTGCTCTCCTGTGTTGTGCGACGCCTGTTGGTACATGCCTCCTTTAGTCCTTTCTTCACAGCTGGCATGTACTCCACGGCCTTCAACAAGGGAATCTCAACAGTCAACTTTTCTAGTATTTCCACAACTCCTGGATCAGACAATGCCTTTTTTCGTTTTGCAATATTTTTGGATTTTTCTATTACATGAGGAAAAGGAATATGTACATCTCTAGTAGGAAAAATAGAGTTCTTATTCACATCAACATCATCGCCCATAGAATTTTTTACATCCGGACTACAAAAAGGAGTGCAAACTGTATTCTGGCATGCTGGTGTTGAGGGGCAAGAAAAAAGTATAGCGTCAGCTCCGTCGGCTGGCGAGGGATCGGCTGCTGCTGGCGGCACCTCCAAGGCTGGCGCGGCTTCGCTTCGGCTGCAAGCTTCTTTTTGTAGTTTTTGATTTTGCTAATTTTTTTGTGTTTTTGGCCAGGACTTATGGTATTGCATGACGGATGGAATGGCTTCTCCTTCTTCTTCCTCCTCACCCGCCCCTGTAGCTGGCACGGCTGATGCGGAAGATGACGATCCACCTGTTTCTTTATTCACCCCATTCTTTGTAGCAGGCGGAGGTAAGGCCCTACCGCTCCTGAGAGTAACAACATTAGAATCGACAGTAATATCATTTTCAGATACAGACAAGACATCACATTCTACCTGCTCTTTCTTTTTGAAATTATTGGGGTTGGCCTCGACCTGAGCTGGAATGGTAGTTCGAGTGGCAGTCAGGTGATGCGGTTAAAAAAATCGAGTTTCACAGCTTCTTCTTTTGTTATTGAAGGAAGTTGTCGGTTGTAGCAGAAGCCGCGAAACAAAATTTCGATTTTTAAAACCTATCAAACAAACTACGGTCTTCTTGTCGGAAAACTGTTCACTAATATTTAACCAGGTAAGTGTTCCTGGGTCGAACTCAAGGAGGCAGAATAAATTCCCTAGATTTCTCGCTTCGTAATCTTATTTTAATTCTTCTCTAAGTCGAATCACCCTTTTTATGGATTTTTTTTGTTATTTTTATTTGATTTTATTCTTTTAAAATTTTTATTTAATTTTCAAAAAGGGATATTTTTCAAAAGATTTACGTATTCTATAATAGGTGGATAGAATATAGGTGATACTATATAGTATAGTGAACAAGGTTCGAGCCGCGTACTCGAACTACACAAGAAATCAAAGCAAAACGAAGCGGCTTTCGATAAAATCAAAACACGTCAAAAACTCGTCAAAAAGCCGCGAAAATTTTATACAAAGTATCTGGGGTAGTTGTGTAACTACCCTCAAGAAATCGTCAAAAACCGAGGTCACAAGAACAAGAAACAGCCCCTACAGCCTAGGGGCATAAGCGTAAGAAAAGTTATTAAGAATGTTTGCAAAAAGGTCTAGAAGGACTGTTCTGAAAGAAAAATACAAGAAACTTTACATTTAGGTCCCTGCGGAGGGACCTAAATGCAAATATGAAAAGGTCTGGAGGCGGGAAGCAATTCTGGAATTCAGCTGGGTTTAAGTTGATATTTTTCCACCGTTTCGAATTGGACGCTCGAGATTAGAACGTCTGGTTGCGGATCTGAAGGCCACGATTCTGCCACGTGGCGCAATACTGTAGCTCGGGTGTTCTTGAGCAGTTGAGCAGCTGGCGGACGGCCTCTCTTCTCGGAATTTTCCCGGCCGGCCTTCGACGACATTGGCGCTCCGGCAGGGCCAGAGGGGTGGCTCCTCCACCCCTCGAGCTCGCCCGCGGTAGGGTGGCGGTCGGCGAAGCTCCAAGCGGCGGTGGCGTCTCGATGAAGATGGAGGATCAGTCCTCCTGGAGCTTTACTGTGCTGAGGAAGCTTGTTTGGAGGTGATGATCAGCGTTGAATGAAGGCTCAAAATTCGATGCAAATGCCTCGCGTTAGTCCTGGATCTGCAATGAATACACGGCTATGCTCGATTCATATAGAATCGACCAACAAATTAAATATTTCAAGTCCTAAAAAACGGTGAAAATATTAAATTTCCAGCCAAAGCAACCAAAAATGCGAAGAAGATGATGGTTTACGACTTGATTTGAATGAGAAACGAATCGAATCAATAGGTGCTTTCGATAGGGCGATTTAGATGGATGAGTAACCTATCTGAATGCGTGATTAGCCACGCTAATCGTGGCTCGCGGATCGAGAAACAAAATTGCAAAACATGAAGGAAAAGGTCTGGGATTTCCAGGTGTATTACCTGGAATGATTGCTCGACGGACGACCTTTGGACCGGAGCTAGACGCGCGATGGCAGCGCTGCAAGGCGGTGGTGCACCTTGGAACGATCCTCCGACGTCCCTTCTTCCTCGCGACTCCTCCTGGGCGATGTCGCCGCCGTCGATTGGCCGGAATGAGGCTTGGAAGACTGGGGTTCGGAACAACCTGGGGCTGGGCTCTTGGGAGGTTGGAAAGTTAATGGTGAATGGCGACCTTGGAGCCTTTTATAGGGCGGTTGGCTTGGGCTCCAAGGTTGATCTAAGGGTGGCGGTGAAGAGGGTGGTTAGGAGAAGAAGATGGACGGGTTAGATAGGTCGGAAGCTTCTGGAGTGGCGCGGGAAAAAGGGTCGAAGTCGGCCGGCCAAAAAGAATCCGGCTCAACCTCTTCTTGAAGAAGACGAACCAGGTGCTGACACGTGTCAGCACCTGGTTGGCCCAGAAGCGAATATAGCTTATAAATTAAGTATAAAATAGTAAATTAAATTATTTCAAATAGGTATAAATACAAGAAAGTTAAATAAATTAATTTTCTAAATTATGGTATAATTACTTTTAATAAATAATAAGTATTATTTAAAATATAAATATTATATTAATAAATATGTATTTATAAATAGGTTTTAGATTTTTAATTTAATAAATAATTAAGTAAAAATTAATTTTATATTTTCTAAATTATTAGGGTATTAAATAATACTTGTACGAATTTTTAGAGATTTTTATGAATTAATTTACATATTTTAATAAATATAGTAAGTATCTACATAGGTCAATTATACCTATATTTTGAGGTGTTTGATTTTATAAAGTAATAAATAATCTCCAAAAATTATGAAATAATTTAAGGTGAAAGTACAAGATCATGAAATAATATAAAAATTATAAAATTAAGAAAATGATAAATAATGTGTGTTACATAAAATAAATAGCCCAGAAACCCCTTTGTCTTTTGGTCCCAAAATTGACTTTTTGCAAACGGACTCCGACTTCAATGAAACCACCTTTATTAATTAGATAATATTATTTTATGAACTTTAAAGGTGAGTAGAGTGAAATTGGAGTTCGTATGAGGAAGTTATGATGTTCGGAAGTTGAGATTTTGACAATTTGTAGGCTGGATTCTTGGCATATTTACAGGGTAATATTTTTAACTTATTTTTATATTTTTATTTACATTTTTATGAATAATTAGGAGAAGAGTTTGGTGAAAAATATGTTAATATGAAATAATTAAAATTCTTTGAAGTTTTGTATTTATTTGATAAATAGTGAAAGGTGTAGATACATGTGTTAGATTATTTTTATTTGGTTTTCTTTCCTTATCTCCCCCTACTTATTGGTTTGTCGACCAATCCATGCTGACTTGGTCTCGGGGGTTGGGCTATAAATATATCTTACAGCTATATTTATACTTTTAAGTCATATTGTATATATATACATATATTCAATCTGCCTTTTTCTCTCTTTTTCTGGTTCTTTATTTATTTACATGAGTTTAGTGCTTAAAAGTGAATATTTACACGTGAATGGTGTTTTGTTAAAATCTGAGAATTAATGGGTATTTACATGTATTTGTTAAGGGTTTTAAGACAAAATGCGACAGAAAAGTTAATGAATCATGGATTCATCAACCCCCTATACTTAAACTTTGCTTGTCCCTTAGCAAACACTTATTTTGAAAAAGTGAGTGAAGAAAGAAAGTTAGAATGAATTTGTTTTCCTAAACCAATTCATGAGAACAGACAAAGGACAGAGCTCGTTCGGGCCTGAAACAAGAATTTTGTCGGAACCTTAACTAGGATTAGGATTTTGTCCTCAACAGTCTTCGAATTCCATAATCCTTACTCAAGATCACTTCATCGTCTAGTTCAGACTCACTTATTCATATCGCAAACTCTATTATCCTTGAATTCAACTTGTACAGTGTGTGAATTGATTTAGCTCTTCCTGCTTAGAGAACCGAAGAAACCGTCAATCCCAGCTATACACTCCTATGGTTTCCTCATCCTGCTACTCTTTCCTCTGGGAGGGAGGTATTCCCTTCTGAGTTCAGTTCCGCTATGTCCACAATCGAATATAGGGAGAAGTTAGAAGAATGAGAAAAGAAGTGGAGTGCGACAAGTGTAGACGCATCTCCTTATGAAGCCCAACTGGTGTAGCTGAGGCTCCACTAAGATGTGCAGGCATATTTGGTGGAAGCTTGGACCATTGTGGTCTTATTTGGTGGCTTCTGCTTTGCTTTGACTTTGTAATTTGCTTGCACTGCATTCATCTTTTGTGCCTCGACAGATATAGCATCTTTTTAGTCCGTCCATTTTTTGAGGTCTTAGAAAAATTGTGTCAGCAGATCCTTCCCTCATCCGAAGCAACTATCGAAACCCCAATCTCTCCCGTCTTTAGACGTCAATGCTGCAAAGATAAGGATAGAAACGCACTACCAAGGTGTACTGTCCTTCGGAACTTCATGCAAGTTGAGCTAAGTGCAGAGTGCATGTGTTCAAGATTGGTTCACTGGTGTAGAGTTGTACGGATGACTCCAAATGGTCTACTTAAGCTCAGATGACTTGATTTCCCGAGTATGGTCTTGCGGAACCCAAAGATTTTAAGTCACCAGACCTGAAGAGTCTAAATTCCATTTCCTAATCAGGCTCCTTACAACGAGAGTTAAAGGCCGTAATCAAGCTCCATCCTTTAGACTTTAGACTCAGTCCTTAGTTCCGGAAATCAAACTTATTCTGAAAAATGTGAATGCAAATGCAACCATGTTTTTGTGAAGCATATTATCTGAATTTTACTCATTTTTATGGATTTTAAGGATTTTGTAATTTTTACAAATTTTAGGACTTTGTATTTTTTATGGATATTTATGATTTTAATAAACAAGATTTTATTCACAAATTTTACAAGGTAAATTTGATTCAAGTTAAGTGTCTAATGTATTTTACAGATTTTATCTACAAAGTATTTTATAAAAGTTGAATGGTTTTTATACATGTTTTAATAAATAGGATTTTAAATAAGTATTATACTTGTTTTAAGTACATATTTTAAATACAAGTTTTAATTATAAGTTTTAAACATATTTTTAATTATTTATCAGGATTTTATAAATAAGAGAGTGGATTTTAAATTAACCCGTACCCACTTTTTTTATGGATTTTATAGATATATAAAATACATAAAAGTACGAGTTATGGCCGTAAGTATATATACAATATATGCGCACTCCCCTATACTTAGCTTGATCTATGTCCTCATAGCGTCAAAAGAGAAAAAAGGAGGACATAACTCGTGCTAAGTAAAAGTGGGTGAAAAAGGGATATCGATCACAAGTCAGTCAATCCCCCCTATACTTACGATCAGGTCATCGTAAGTATCACGAGAGAGCAAAAACGGGATGACTGAATGAAAAGGATAAATAACGAAAATTCAAAAGGAAAGAATACGAAATCACCAAAATCACTCGGTCCCCTCTATACTTAGGATAAGGCATCCTAAGTATAGAAAAGTGTGTAGCCAAAAATTGGGAACCAGTGATTCGTGAAAAAGAATGGCTATACAAAAGAATCAGTACAAAAATAAAACGTAAATCAGCGGGCAATCTGTCCCCCCTATACTTAGGATCTGGTATCCTAAGCATAGAAGACGAGCAAAAGCGGGGACGATTGTGGTCTATGAAGAATATACAAGTGTGGTGAATCTCCAGAATGGCTCAAAAGAATTTGTACAGGAAGAGGTGAAGGAATGATCATGATTCCTGTACAAAGTAGATCACTTCAGTACGAGCCACATGATCAGTAGTCTCTACGAAGTGCTTCAGCATTTGCCCGTTGACCACGAACGGCTCTGCACCAGGTGACACATCTGATATCGCAATACTGCCATTGTCGTGCACCGTTCTGACTATCTACGGTCCTTCCCACTTGCTTTTCAATTTGCCGGGAAAAATTCTCAACCTTGCATTGAACAGCCATACTTTCTGCCCAGGGACAAAGCTCTTGTGTCGAATATGTCAGTCATGCCATTTCTTCACTTTGTCCTTATAGATAAGTGTGTTCTCGTATGCTTGATTTCGAACTTCTACCAGCTCATTCAGATCTATCTTCCTCTTAGATCCTGCTTTCTGTGTATCCATCAGTATCTCACGAATTGCCCACTCAGATTTATGCATGATCTCTACGGGCAAGTGGCACGGCATTCCATAAACTAGCCGGAATGGTGAAGTGCCTAAGGGAGTCTTATATGCAGTACGATATGCCCAAAGAACTTGGTCTAGAAGAAGTGACCAGTTCTTCCTATCCGGTCGTACTAACTTCTGGAGGATTGATTTCACCACCCTATTCGAGACTTCGGCCATGCCATTCGTCTGCGGGTGGTAAGGAGAAGCTACTCTGTGATCGATGTTGTACTGTTTCACTAGCTTCTTTACCTCCTTATTAATGAAATGGCTACCCCCATCAGAGATAAGAATACGAGGGATTCCGAACCGCGAAATTATGTGTTCCCTTAGGAACTTGCAAATGGTCTTACTGTCTGCGGTTCGTGCGGGTATAGCCTCCACCCATCTGCTGACATAATCTACAGCGAGAAGGATGTACTCAAAGCCACTGCTAGAAGGGAACGGTCCCATAAAATCTATGCCCCATGCGTCAAATATCTCGCAAATAATGACGGGTCGCATTGGCATTGCATCTCTAGAACTGACTGTCCCTACAGCTCTTTGACAATCTGGACAACTCTTCACGAACATGCAATCATCTCTGGTAAGAGTCGGCCACCATAATCCGCTCTGTAGTACCTTCTGCGCTGTCCTCTTCCCTGAATGATGTCCTCCTGATTCTAGAGAATGACACATAGTGAGGACACTATTATATTCCTCCTGAGGAATACATCGCCTGTAAACGCAATACGGTCCTTCGCGAAAAAGAATCGGATCCTCCCAATGGTAGTATCGTGACTCGGAGACGAGTTTCTCAACTCTGTTCTTCGGCCAACCTTGAGGACTTTTCTTTTTGACCATAAAGTTTACTATGTATGCATACCACGGAAGTTCTGTAACCGCAAAGATGCTCTCGTCTGGAAATCTCTCTGCGATCTCTGGTATGTACTCATCTGAAGGCTGATCTGACTGTAATCTGGAGAGGTGATCAGCTATCACATTCTTTACTCCAGGTTTATCCTTGATATCCAAATCAAATTCCTGAAGTAAAAGAATCCATCTAAGAAGGCGTGCCTTAGCATCCTTCTTTTCCATAAAAAATCTGATAGCTGAGTGATCGGTGTAAACTGTGATCTTGGAGCCAAGTAGATACGATCGAAACTTGTCTAATGCAAACACTACTGCCAACATCTCCTTTTCGGTCACTGTGTAATTTCTCTGAGCATCATCTAAGGTCTTGCTGGCATAGTGAATAGCTATGGGAAGTCCATTCCTCCTCTGCACTAATACATCCCCAACCGCAAAATCTGATGCATCCGTCATGATCTCGAAGGGTAGAGACCAATCAGGCGGCTGTAGGACAAGAGCACTGATTATCTTTTCCTTTAATGTGAGGAAGGCATTAAGACATTTGTCATTTAAAACGAACTCGATGTCTTTGCCTAGCAATTCAGTTAACGGTCGGGCAATCTTGGAGAAGTCTTGAATAAACCGTCGGTAAAAGCTGACGTGCCCCAGAAAAGACCGTAACTGTTTGATGTTGGACGGTGGCTCGAGTTTCTTGATGACGTCCACCTTGGCAGGGTCAACCTCCATACCTCGCTGGGAGATGACGTGCCCCAACACGATCCCGTGAGTAACCATAAAATGGCTCTTTTCCCAAGACAGAACGAGATCTACCTCACAACACTTCTTCAGAACCTGGTCTAGGTGCGCTAAACAATCGTCAAAGGACTCACCATAGACCGAAAAATCATCCATAAAAACCTCTAGAAAATCACCGACCATGTCCGCAAAAATTGCAAGCATGCACCTCTGGAAGGTCGCGGGAGCGTTGCACAATCCAAAGGGCATCCGTCAAAAGGCATACGTGCCAAACGGACAAGTGAAGGTGGTTTTCTCCTGGTATTCAGGAGCAATTGATACCTGATTGTATCCGGAGTAACCGTCAAGGAAACAGAAGTACCCCTTCCCTGCCAACCGTTCTATGACTTGGTCTATGAAAGGCAAAGGGAAGTGGTCCTTCTTCGTCGCAGTGTTCAGCTTTCTGTAATCAACACATACTCGCCACGGCGTGGTTACTCTCTTTGGAATCTCCTCTCCACTCTCGTTTTTCACCATCTGAATGCCCGACTTCTTCGGGACAACATGTAATGGGCTAACCCATTCGGAGTTGGAGATGGGATAAATGAACCCTGCGTCGCACCATTTCGTGATCTCTTTCTTGACAACTTCTCGTAAAACCGGATTCAGCCTACGCTGAAACTCTCTGGAGGGTTTGTTGTCATGATCGAGATAGATATGATGTGAACACAAAGCAGGATTAATCCAGCGGAGATCGGATACAGTCCACCCAATGGCCTTGCGGCTTCTTTCTAGAATCTCCATCAGACGAGATTCTTGATTATCGGTCAAAGTTGAGTTGATAATGACCGGAAACTGTTGAGGTGGACCCGCAAGGAAAGCATATTTCATGTTTGGTGGCAAAGTTTTAAGTTTTGGCAAGGTAGCCTCTGGATCTGCCGAAACATCATCTGTAACTGTATGGGAATCTGTGTCGGTAGGTGATATGTCTGCATTCTGCTTATCCACCATCTCTATGTGCTCTAGAGTCAGACTACAGAAGATGTTCAAGACATCATCCGACTCCTCAGAATGATCAGAAGAAAACAAGTTAGCAAGATAAAATTCTGATTCATCTGAGATGGAGGAATTGTGTAGAGTTTCTGAATCTGAAAGATCTGCATTAATTTCATCAAAAGTCTGATCCCTTTGCTCATCATCATCGAAGCTGAAATATAAAGTCCCATCGGAAGAATTACCCCCTGAGGTCTCGGACCCGTCCTCTGTCAAACATTCTTGGGACTCTACCTGGTATATTTCGAGGTCGTCAAGGCGAACCTCATCCATGTAATCGCAGGAGGCTAAATAGCTCAAAAAATCTGAAGATGCGTCACTGGAAGTGTTTGATTCTCTCGCCATCTCTATATGTACCTTTTCGCCCTCGGCACGAAAAGATACCTTCCCTGTATCATAATCGAAGAGAGCCTTTGCGGTTTCTAGAAAAGGCCTCCCGAGAATGATCAGGGTAAGGTGTAACTGTGCAGGGCAATTCATATCTAGGACTGTAAAGTCCACGGGAAATTGCAGACCCTGCACGGTTACGATAACGTTCCTAAGTATACCCTTAGGTCTCTTTACAGATCTATCAGCAAACTGAAGGATCGCGCGGGATTTGTAAAGAGGACCTAACTCAAGTTTCTCGAGTAAGGAAGCGGGTATCAGATTAATCGAGGAACCGTTATCTAATAGAGTGCGATCGAATTCGGCTCTTGCGATCTCGCATCTGACATAATGTGCACCGGAGTCTTTCTTCTTCTTTGGAAGCTTATTCTGTATCGCACAAGATGTTGCCTTAGTTAATACATGTTTTTCTATTCGGGATCTCTTTTTCCTACGTGTGGTGCATTTGTTTTTCAATTGATTCCTAAGCGTGGGAAAATGATCTAAGGCATCATGGAGAGGGATCTTCAGAAAGATGTGATCTTTGAGTAACTTTTCGATCTGTGGAGATTCAAGATTAATTTTGGTCTTTTTCTTTCCTTTTCCAAATAAAGCATCGGGAAAAGGAATACAGTCAGGAGTCAGAAAATCAGAACTTTTATTCAACTCAGTGGAATCTGCTTGTACATCGAGAGTCTCAGAATTATTTACAAAACTCTCTAAAACATGGTAAGAAATGTTTTTCTCCGGGGTCTCTGCCTGATCAGGCGTGATATCATCGTCTGAGTCTCCAGTATCCATATCTGATGAATTGGCATTACTCCCGTCTCTTGATTCTGTGTCCACATCCTCTTGCAAAATCTTCTCCTCGGTATTAGGATCATGCTTGTGCTCCTCTGGTGCCCGCTCCTCTTCTCCAGCAGGTGTTTGCAGTGATCTACCGCTCCTGAGACGAATGAAGTTTGACAAAAATTCAGGAAACGAGATCTTACCTGTAGGATCTACCTGGTCTGGATGCCTCCTCTTGTTGTTCGGGTTCATCTAAGGCTGGGATGGGAGAGTGGTCTTCGGCACGGTTAACTCGTCCATACGACGGTTAACCTGCTCCATCTCTGTCTTTCGCGCAATCTGGAGCGTACTGAGCATATCCATGATCTGGTTGAGCGCCTGGGCCTGTGAAGACATCTCTGGTTCAGTGTGGTGGCCCTGGCTTGCTCCTCTCTCCTGCCTTGGCGTGAAGTGCTGAGAGGTGTAAGGTTGGGAGTAGCGCTGAGGTGTAGAAGAAGACTGCTGCGGCTGCTGAAAAGGATAATTTGGTGAGAACTGGGCAGGGGGCTGATAAGAAGGCTGCGGTCTCTGATGGTAGACGTTCGGATGAGACTGCTGCAGCGTGAAGTTCTGGCGGTGCTGGAATTGTGGACGTCCATGCTGCGGATGATCGTACGGCTGCTGCTGATGATGATTCGGTATACTCGGCTGCTGCACCGGAGTATACCAAATCCCATTAATCTCGAAAGTGGACTGCGGCTCGACCTCCATCGCGGTAGTGCTGATGATTTGGCCGGAATTGGCATGAGACTGATCCTCATGCCAATCAATCTGCGGAATCTCGGGCTCGCTCTGGACATAGTGTATCTGATGGGTGGGTGGAGCGGGTGCGATCCTCCGTGCTGGCTGTGTGTTCGAAGAAGTCCGGTTCTGCTGGTACTGGCTCTGAAGGTAAGCGACTTTCTTCGAAAGATCACTTAGCTGCTGAGGTAGAGATGAGAGTTTCTCCAACTCTCGCAGCGGCTGTAGGTCTTGGACTTGCTTGTGAATCACGTCCACCAACGTCAACTTCTCGCTAATAAAGCCCATGTTGGTGTTGGATTTAGAATCTGATATATTTACCACCTTGTGATGCTCTCGGTGATGTGGTGGCTGCGGGGCTTTCTGAAATGCCCGAGTAGAGTCTACAACTCTCGAGTTCTCAGCCATCCCTTCGAAGATGGCCCAGACTGACTCGACATCTTTGTTCAAGTAACTGCCGCCACATGCGGCACTCACGAGCCCCAGTACTTCCGGCTGGAGTCCTCCGAAGTAGTTCTGCACTGGCACCTTCATTGGTATCTCATGATGTGGGCATCTCTCCGTCAGGTCCTTGAATCGATCCCATGCCTCATGGAATGATTCGTTCGGCAATTGCGTGAAGTTGGAGATCTGACTCCTCATCATGTTCGTCCTTCCTAGAGGAAAATATTTGCGCAGGAAGGTGGACTTTAGGTCGTCCCAAGTGGAGATTTCTCTCCCTAGATGGCTCAGCCAATAAAGGGCCTTATCGGCTAAGGCAAAGGGGAAAGCCTTGAGGCGTACGGCTTCCTGCGTAACTCCTGGATAACAAGCCGTTCCGCAGATCATCTCAAACTGCTGCAAAAACGTGAACGGCTCCTCTGCGGTATTCCCACAGTACTTGGGAAGTAAAGAAATGAAGGACGGTCGGAGTTCGTATGGCCCTTGATTCGGCGGTAGCCGAATCCAGTGATGGAGCGTTCGAGCACCCGGGTCATACTCGTCCCGTAAAGTAGCGGGAACTGCAGGCGGTAAATGGTTCCCGGCCCCTACTCTCAGTGCGGCTAACTCAGCCTGCAGTTCGGTCTGAACTCTATACTGTTCTCGAATCTGTAGATTCATCTGCTGTAATGTATCGAGAATACCTGTCGTGACATCTCCGTTCAGCTCTGTTCTTCCTTCTTGATGGTCCTCAGCTGGTGGCCTCTCGTCTGCTGCTGATGCTTTCCCACGAGCCATCTGATCGTTTGGAAAATAGAAACTCTCGTAAGAATTCAGCGAGAAATACTCAGGAGATCTGGATGATGTATTGAGGCTAGGGTCTGCCTCAATGATCTGGCCAGGAAGCGAGGGAGTCTGGGTCTGACTCGCCTCGAGATCGGATGGGACCAGCTCGGGAAGAGGGTCTTCTCGAGCCTGTGAAGACATACGCTCAATGGTGGACGGTCGAAAGCTCACAAAGTCTGAGCCGAAAAGCCGTCGAGACGTCATCTTCAATGTCAAGAGGAAGTCGGGAGATCACGTGTACGATTCAAGTGAAGGAGAAATACGAAAGCCGAAGAAACTCACGCCCTGCAAACAAACACAAAGCAAACCCTATTTTCACCAACTCAACCCTGATGAAGACCGTAAGAGTTCGGTCTTTTTATCTTTTTGATTTTAGGGTTGTGATTAACAATCGTTTCGGTTACGCGGGCTGAGCAAGCCAATAGGTGCCCGATAGTTTCTCCAAGACACTGGCCCGAATCCTTACGCGAGACCACTTGCACTTAGCCAGTATGGGAGTAAGTACGACCCGTTTCCGGCTACCCGTGTTACTTGAGGACGGAGCCTTGCACAGTGTCCTCTAAACCTCCCACTCTGCTATGTAAACCCGGACCGTTTCCGACTACCCGAGCTTACCCACTGAGGAACAGTGATCAGGTGTATGGATCCGGTAGTATCCCGCAAGAAATACGGGGTTTTGTCTCTATCCTTAAGTGTCGGCTCTCGAACTCGCGCACTCTGAGAAATGTGCGGGGGTTACTCTCCCCATGTCACTTGAATTGTTTATGGTTTTTGATCAGATATTTTTAGCAGTCCCGATTTTAGTTTTGTGATTTTTATGGTTTTTTCAATCAACGTCTAATTTTTTTATTAAAAAAACCCCTAGCGCAAGCACCTAGGTTGCAAGTCCTAAACAATCATGTAGAAAACCGCGGAAAACTGATGAGCGATGAAAAGCCGCGGTGGGTGCCCTGACTCTCGGATACACGGTATCCGATGAATCAGGCCCCGAAAAAAAATGAAGATTTTATTACTAAGTACAACTCTCTCCCTTTCTCTCTCTTTTACAGATAAAAGGATACTAACGACTTCGCTCCTCTGCAGTCGACTCGTGAAGAAGAAGCCGACCTCTGCTCTTTCAACTGGCTCGACTTCTGAAGAAGCCGGTTGATCCTACAGGCCCTGCAAAGATAATTAGCAAAGAAAAGCCGATCGAGAAAGCCGAGAAAGCCGTACAGAAACCAAAAAGAAACTCAAAGAAGAAAGTCGTACGAAAAACCGTACGAAAAACAAAGAGAAGAAAATAAAATCACGAAAAAATGAAAAATCAAAGGAATCTAACGCCTCCCCGGCAACGGCGCCATTTTGATGCGGTTAAAAAAATCGAGTTTCGCTGCTTCTTCTTTTGTTATTGAAGGAAGTTGTTGGTTGTAGCAGAAGCCGCGAAACAAAATTTCGATTTTTAAAACCTATCAAACAAACTACGGTCTTCTTGTCGGAAAACTGTTCACTAATATTTAACCAGGTAAGTGTTCCTGGGTCGAACTCAAGGAGGCATAATAAATTCCCTAGATTTCTCGCTTCGTAATCTTATTTTAATTCTTCTCTAAGTCGAATCACCCTTTTTTATGCATTTTTATTTTTGTTATTTTTATTAGATTTTATTCTTTTCAAATTTTTATTTAATTTTCAAAAAAGGATATTTTTCAAAAGATTTACGTATTCTATAATAGGTGGATAGAATACAGGTGATACTATATAGTAGAGTGAACAAGGTTCGAGCCGCGTACTCGAACTACACAAGAAATCAAAGCAAAACGAAGCGGCTTTCGATAAAATCAAAACACGTCAAAAACTAGTCAAAAAGCCGTGAAAATTTTATACAAAGTATCTGGGGTAGTTGTTTAACTACCCTCAAGAAATCGCCAAAATCCGAGGTCACAAGAACAAGAAACAGCCCCTACAGCCCAGGCATAAGCGCAAGAAAAGTTATTAAGAATGTTTGCAAAAAGGTCCTGAAGGACTGTTCTGAAAGAAAAATACAAGAAACTTTACATTTAGGTCCATGCGGAGGGACCTAAATGCAAATATGAAAAGGTCTGGAGGCGGGATGCAATTCTGGAATTCTGCTGGGTTTAAGTTGATATTTTTCCACCGTTTCGAATTGGACGCTCGAGATTAGAACGTCTGGTTGCGGATCTGAAGGCCACGCTTCTGCCACGTGGCGCAATACTGTAGCTCGGGTGTTCTTGAGCAGTTGAGCAGCTGGCGGACGGCCTCTCTTCTCTGAATTTTCCCGGCCGGCCTTCAACGACTTTGGCGCTCCGGCGGGGCCAGAGGGGTGGCTCCTCCACCCCTCGTGCTCGCCCGTGGTAGGGTGGCGGTCGGTGAAGCTCCGAGCGGCGGTGGCGTCTCGATGAAGATGGAGGATCAGTCCTCCTGGAGCTTTAGCTGTGCTGAGGAAGCTTCTTTGGAGGTGATGATCGGCGTTGAATGAAGGCTCAAAATAGGATGC
The DNA here is from genome assembly GCA_037367405.1 of Ottelia alismoides. Lineage (NCBI taxonomy): Eukaryota > Viridiplantae > Streptophyta > Magnoliopsida > Alismatales > Hydrocharitaceae > Ottelia > Ottelia alismoides. Next base: position 369,640 of record JAZKJV010006958.1, on the reverse strand, counting down.
AAATGCCTCGCGTTAGTCCTGGATCTGCAATGAATACACGGCTATGCTTGATTCATATAGAATCGACCAACAAATTAAAGATTTCAAGTCCTAAAAAACGGTGAAAATATTAAATTTCCAGCCAAAGCAACCAAAAATGCGAAGAAGATGATGGTTTACGACTTGATTTGAACGAGAAACGAATCGAATCAATAGGTGCTTTCGATAGGTTGATTTAGATGGATGATTAACCTATCTGAATGCGTGATTAGACACGCTAATCGTGGCTCGCGGATCGAGAAACAAAATTGCAAAACATGAAGGAAAAGGTCTGGGATTTCCAGGTGCATTATTTGGAATGATTGCTCGACAGACGACCTTTGGACCGGAGCTAGACGCGCGATGGCGGCGCTGCAAGGCGGTGGTGCACCTTGGAACGATCCTCCGACGTCCCTTCTTCCTCGCGACTCCTCCTGGGCGCTGTCACCGCCGTCGATTGGCCGGAATGAGGCTTGGAAGACTGGGGTTCGGAACAACCTGGAGCTGGGCTCTTGGGAGGTTGGAAAGTTAATGGTGAATGGCGACCTTGGAGCCTTTTTATAGGGCGATTGGCTTGGGCTCCAAGGTTGATCTAAGGGTGGCGGAGAAGAGGGTGGTTAGGAGAAGAAGATGGACGGGTTAGATAGGTCGGAAGCTTCTGGAGTGGCGCAGGAAAAAGGGTCGAAGTCGGTTGGCCAAACAAAATCCAACTCAACCTCTTCTTGAAGAAGATGAACCAGGTGCTGACACGTGTCAGCACCTGGTTGGCCCAGAAGCGAAAATTGCTTATAAATTAAGTACAAAATAGTAAATTAAATTATTTTAAATAGGTATAAATACAAGAAAAGTTAAATAAATTAATTTTCTAAATTATGGTATAATTACTTTTAATAAATAATAAATATTATTTAAAATATAAATATTATATTAATAAATATGTATTTATAAATAGGTTTTTGATTTTTAATTTAATAAATAATTAAGTAAAAATTAATTTTATATTTTCTTAACTATTAGGGTATTAAATAAGACTTGTGCGAATTTTTAGAGATTTTTATGAATTAATTTACATATTTTAATAAATATAGTAAGTATCTACATTGGTCAATTATACCTATATTTTGAGGTGTTTGATTTTATAAAAATAATAAATAATCTCCAAAAATTATGAAATAATTTATGGTGAAAGTACAAGATCATGAAATAATTAAAAATTATAAAATTAAGAAAATGATAAATAATGTGTGTTACATAAAATAAATAGCCCAGAAACCCCTTTGTCTTTTGGTCCCAAAACCGACTTTTTGCAAACGGACTCCGAATTCAATGAAACCACCTTTATTAATTAGATAATATTATTTTATGAACTTTCAAGGTGAGTAGAGTGAAATTGGAGTTCGTATGAGGAAGTTATGATTTTCGGAAGTTGAGATTTTGACAATTTGTAGGCTGGATTTCTTGGCATATTTACAGGGTAATATTTTTAACTTATTTTTATATTTTTATTTACATTTTATGAATAATTAGGAGAAGAGTTTGGTGAAAAATATGTTAATATGAAATAATTAAAATTCTTTGAAGTTTGTATTTATTTGATAAATAGTGAAAGGTGTAGATACATGTGTTAGATTATTTTTATTTGGTTTTCTTTCCTTATCTCCCCCTACTTATTGGTTTGTCGACCAAATCCCATGCTGACCTTGGTCTCGGAGTTGGGCTATAAATATATCTTACAGCTATATTTATACTTTTAAGTCATATTGTATATATATACATATATTCAATCTGCCTTTTTCTCTCTTTTTCTGGTTCTTTATTTATTTACATGAGTTTAGTGCTTAAAAGTGAATATTTACACGTGAATGGTGTTTTGTTAAAATCTGAGAATTAATGGGTATTTACATGTATTTGTTAAGGGTTTTAAGACAAAATGTGACAGAAAAGTTAATGAATCATGGATTCATCATCAGGTCGTCAAGCCTCTTGGTCATTTCCGCCAGCCCTTTAACAAGTTGGGCTAGGCAATCCATGGTAGAGTTTGCAGGGGGTAACTCAGTGGTTTCAGCGTGCAGACCATGCTGTTGTTGCATGGACGGATGCGGAGGTTGTTGCTAGTGGTGCTGGGGTGGTGCAGGAAGTTGGAGTTGCTTATAAGAGGGGGGAGGATGCTGCTGATATTGCTGAGGTGGGGCAGCTGCATACTGATGAAACAGATGTGGATGGCGGTATTGCGGCTGCTGGTATGGCAGATTCTGCCTCCATTGATTTGCGTACTGGGGAGGCTGATGGTACTGCTGATGAGGCTGAGAGGACTGTCCAAAACGACCACCCTAAGGTTGGTGGTATTGCTGGTTGGCAAGTGGCTGACCCTGGGGTTGTCCCATAGGACGGGTCGGCTCTGCATCGTTGGTACATACCCCATTCACTTCCTGAATCAGGGGTGGTGGTGGGAAAACTGGATCAGGTCCTGAAAGAAACTCTGGTTGGTACACAACCATCTTCTGCTGTGGCTGGCCCTGGTCGGTGCACGTAGTACACGTGCTGGACTGTCGGTGGCTGCTGGCTCGGCGGAGGCTGATGCTGCGCTTGCTGCTCGTCCTTCTTCTCAGCTGGAGCTTCTGATGGTGTCGCCGACTGAACAGAGTTGATGGTGCCCACCAACAGTTCAAGGTACTTGTTGATCTGATCAAGCTTGTCTAAATTCTGAGTCCTCTTCTCGATAACAGCAAGTTTTTCGAGATCCTGTGATCGCTTCTCAATGATGTCAACGTTCGAGAGATGGCCCCCGATAATGCTGAGGTTGGAGCTCTCATCTCTCTCTGCCTCTTTGGACGCTGCCATATGTACTTGTTTCTGGAGGATCTGGGGCTGCTTCTGATATGCCTTGGATGAAGAGAGGGCGGCCTCTCCTTCGGCCATTTCTTCAAATATCTGCCAGACTACGTCTTCATCCCTGTTAAAATGTGAACCCCCACATGTTGCGTCAACGAGCCTTTAGCTCTCGATGTTCAGTCCCCAAAGAAGTGCTGGACCAAGATGGTCTTCTGAATCTCATGATGGGGACACTTCTCCTGCAAATCGGTGAATCTCTCCCATGCTTCGTATACTGACTCATGGGGTCCTTGGGAGAAATTACTGATTCGGGCTCGCATCTTGTTGAGCCGAACGAGAGGGTAATACTTATGCAGGAAAGCTGACTTCAGCTCCTCCCAGGTCGTCACAACCTTCCCCAGATGGTTGACCCAATAGAGGGCCTTGTCTTGTAAGCTGACATCTTGACAATGTCCATAGGGACATTGGGATAGTGAGTAGTGCGGCAAATGCAGGAGAATCGCTGCAGGTGAATGTACGGCTCTTCACGGGTATTTCCATGGAATGCAGGGAGAAGAGCAATGAACTGGGGGCTTCAGCTCAAAGTGAGCGTATACCGGTGGAATGAGGATCCACTCGATCATCTGGCTGTCTCCCGGATTGTATGTCTCCTTAAGCGTAGGCTTGGGTGGTGGTGGGAATTCTGGATCGTCATTGTTAGGTCCACCACCTCCACCACCTCCACCCCCACCTCCACCTCCTCTGTCTCCTCCTCCCTCATCTCGGTTCATCACATCGTTCAACATATCCTGGAATGCTGTCTACGTGAGGGCCTGCTCGGTCAACTGCTGTTGAATGGCCTGGATAGACGCCTACAATTGTGCATTGACTTGATTCTGGTCTGGCATCTGTCCTTCTGGTTGGGGTGGCTGCTGACCCTTGCCCTTTCCTTGAGGAGCCATGTCTGGGTCTGAGTTGGACGAAATGAACTCCGGAATAGTCTCCAGGGCTTGCTCTGGCTTCTATCTATAGAATGAGATAGTCCAAATCAGACCACTTGCAATATTGTTCAGCTGTCATGATGAAGCTGGATTTCCAGTCAACCCCAGCATGTTGTGAACGGAAAAGGATGTGGACTGTAATCGACTTCCATTCACAACGGTGAAGGCGAGACAAAAGTGATCCCAGTTTATTTGAGTGGCCAAGAGAAAGGTAGAAAACGAGGAGTCTGGAGATCGATCCGCAAAGTCCGGATCGGGTTCTCAGGAATCGCCTCGAATTTATTTGCGGAGTTGAGTTCATGGAATCGATGTGGGTGTCGGCAAGGTCCCGACGTAAACCATCCATGGATCAACTTCGTGAAGCACAAAAGCGGATTGGATGTTGGAAGAAGGATACGATGGTCAACGAGGAATAAAAGGAGGGCAAAACAGTAGAAAGGCTCGGCGGAGCGGGGCGGTCAAAGGAGAATAACATATCAAAATGTGCGCAAAGGCGCGAGACTCGATCTTTAAACCTTAATCTAGATCCATACAAACGCAATACAAAATTGGGTTCACCAACTCACGCCAAGTGAAGCAGTGAAAGTTCGCCTATTTATTATCTTTTCATTTTTGGAGTTCTGATTTCAGGCATATCTTGTAACAAGTCCTTAGTACGCTACCCTATAGGAGAGAGAGTACTGCCGGAATAGTATCCCGTACTTTTCCTCCTCCTGTGTAACCTGTAGTCTGTACTTTTTGTAGTCCTTGTAACCCTTCCTGGATCCCTACTCAGCCAAAGAAATAGAGAGAGTAAGCCGATAGGCGAAACCAATACTTCGGTTCTCGCTCGCAACGGAATCACCCGTGAGCGTGCAAGAACCTACTCAGACGCAGGACAATGAGACAGACACCCCCGTGAAGGCATGGCCTATGCTCAATACTTCGGACAGGGTCGATGCTCTACACAACAGAGAGTCATCATTGGTGACCAAGTCCTACTCACCTACGTACGATAGAAGAGGCATTACTTCGGAAATCCAGGCGATACACAAGGCAGTTGCAGACTGGGTTTTTCGCTTTAATCCTTAGGGGGTCGCACTCGCTCAAGGGAGTAGGGTTTTGGTCCCCCTCCAAGGTACCTGAAAACAATGAGGGCTTTATGAACCCGATACAATGATAGTCCATTATAGATTTTCATTAAGGTCAAAGTTTATTTAGCAGTCCCCTTGTTTTAATTTTTGGGTTTTTCACTTCTTTTGAGTCTGTTTTCATACCAGCGCCTAACGTTTTTGTAGATTCTTATTTAAGTCCTAGGTGCTCAAAATCAGAGGGAGATAGCAGAAAAGCCGTGCAAGTGGTTCCATGATGGAAATCTCACCATTGAAATGAATGATGCATGCTGAGTTAGAAGACTTACAGTGCATCCCAGCTCTCTCCATGCGGTTTGCAAAACAGAATTTTTAAACCTATCAACATGTCAGTATGCAAGGCACAAATCACCCTAAACATTAGCTGTTATTAGTTTGAAGAACCATAAGTCGCTCATTTATCTCTAGCCTGAAAAGTCTGGTCTTGGCTCACCCCTCCTCTGCTGAATGCACTTGAGTTTAAGAGATAGCGCTTTATGGGGCTCGTTGTGGCACAAGGGCTAAGAGACAAATGAACGACTTGTTTAAGTTTTATTAGATCCATACGAAGTATACTATAGGAACATGCATTCTAATTAATGTTTGGACCTAGAAACCGAATCAAGCAACCTCTATCTAGGGGCTCCAAGCACACAAAACAAAGTAAAATAAAGGCGGAAAGCTCAAAACTTCGGGAAACAAAGAAAAGAAAGCGATGAAAAACTGAAAAACCCCGATGAGGCCTCCAGGTGAACAATCACCTGTGCATTGGACCTCATTGCGAAGAGTAGAGTCCTGTTAATTATTACATGCCAAAATTATCTCTCTCTCACAATAAATTACAAAAATATTCCTAATTGCTCTAAACCTATCTAACTCCCATCCCCTTGTATCCTTGGTGCTCTCTCCAGATGGTCTTGAGGTGAAGACCACCCTCCTCCAAGCTCGGCTGCCTTGGCTCCCTAAGGAACCATCCTCGCGTGGCGGGCCCTCGCATCAAAGTCATAAAGAGATTGAATTAGTATCTAGCTCAATCAATAAAATAAAGCAAGAAAGAATTAATCACAATAAATCAATAAATCAATAAAGCATAGTGATCAATTTCAAAATAAATAGATGCTCATCAAAATTAATGATACATCAATTTTAAACAAGAATGACAAAATACAACAGGCTACGCTCATTGCTCCTCGGCAACGGTGCCATCTGATAACAGGCATTTTGCGAGGGTCAAAATATAATGTCGCTGAGGCGAACGCTCACAGAACACCAGTGAATCAGCAATTAACCCACACGAAAGAATAAATTAATTGAGTCCCAAAAGTGTAAATTAATATTTATTACTCTACCACAAGATGCACAGGGAATAAGTATGTAGAGGTCGATCCACAGAGAGCAATACAAAAAAATGAAGCAGCCTATGATGTTCATGCATAATAGGGTCATCCTTGTATGAATCCTATTTTTGTGGTTTTTTCTTTTTATTATTATAATTATTTGTATAGTTTAATATTATATATTTATATATTTATATAGGTATATATAATGTATAGAATATAGATATATATATAGATATACACCCATAAAGGGTATGTATAGAATACATATATATAGAGGTAGATTATATATATTATATATGTTTTTTTTGTTTTATTTATTTATTTATTTATTTTATTTTAATTTCCGACTCTTATACATATATATGCATATATATATATAGATTTCTTTTTCCTTTTTTTTAATTTGCAATATTGGAATATATAGGCTATATAATAAAAGAGAAGATAGAGTATTTACAAAAATATGCAAAATAGTCAAAAATTCAGAAATAAAATCTTTTTGGCAATTTTAGGATTTGTTACTGTTTTTGTGATTTTTGGGTATTTTTCAAAATTGTTTTTGGTATTTTTAAATAGCAAAATAATGGAAAATAGGGAATTAGCTACTGGCTGTGGGTGAAATGCGAATTAAAAATATCAAACAACCACAAAATTTTCCCAAACTATTTTTAAAATAAAGAGGATAAAAGATAGAAACTATAGAACTTGAGTTTGCAATTTTTGGAGTTTTCTAGAATTTTTTTAGATTTTTTAGAAGTTTTTAAGTATTTTCGAATATTTAAGGTTTTTCTTTTGAGATTTTTAGTGATTTTTGGATTGACACTAACATATGATAAAGTAGACCATAGATAATCTTTTTGGAATTTTTCGAGGTGGTTTACTATTTTTTGGTATTTTCTCAGCAAGACAGCAGATAAAATGCATGTTTTTGATTTTTAATAAATGCAAAAATGCAAGAAAAATGAAAACTAAAAGCATGGCGTGCAAGAGCAAGCTAGCAGGAGCTTATATTGATTTTTGTGGAATTTTTCAAGTTTGTATGATGCATAAAATAAATGGAACAAGTAAGCACAATTATGTGGCTTAGCAGGGGCATTTTTGCAAATAAAAATAAAGTCAGGGGCTTGAGTGCAAAAACGCCAAAATTATAACACATGGTTTGCAATTTTAAGGGTTAAAATGAAATACAAAACCCGCCAGGGACCCCCGCGCAAAATTACCATCACGTGGGACTACACGTCATCCTCACCCACATGGACCAAATAGTAATTTCAGAAAATTCGAGGTCCTGGTTGAATTTTTTACAAAAATAATACACTTTCAATTTTTATTTTATGGACTAAAGAGAAATATACAAACATACAGTGGGTCATATGCAAATTAGCCACCTCACGTGGGACGACACGTGAGGTGACATGGACCTGACCTAAAAGTAATATCAGAAATGAATAGGGGGGTCCATGCAAAATTTAAACAATAAAATGAACTTCGACTTTTATTTACAGGGCTAAATAATAAATACAAAAAGGCTGGGGTGAAGATCTGCAAATTACCCCTAAGTGCGCGCTGATGGACGGCGGGGATCAGTTCATCTGGATACGCGTCGCGCATCAAACGGTCGGTACCGCTTCACCGATGAACGCGTGAGATCAGATCAGCCGAGCTGATCTGACGGTCGGTGCGGGGCTTCATCTGACGGTTCTGGTGTGATCTGGGGGCGCCACCCTGATCGGACGGCGATGGAGCCTCCTAGAAGAACAGGGAAGAAGCTCGCGCGAGGCGATCTTCGATATTGAAGCTTGGGCTCCTCCGGGCTTCTCCCTCGCGTCTGAAGTATTCGGATCGTAGCTGGAGGTGTCCCACGTCTGCTGGCGGTCTTCTCATGGCTCATGGAGGTCCAAAGAGCTCGGGCAAGGTTGATGAAGGTCGGGATCTCCAGGAGCCTCTTCCTGGTTCGAATCGAGCCCAGAAGGGCTCCGTGCATCTCTTGACCTGCATAGGAAGAACCGGGGGAACGCGGGCTATCTCCTCGACCCCGGTTTTTGAAGCTCTGGCGCAAAATGAGGTGAGGCAGAGGAGCTCTGACGATAGGCGGAGATGGAGCTCCGATTCGCAAGGACTGGGGGTCCTTAGTTGAACAAAAGTGATGGGGAGATGGAGCACGCGATGGAGAACGAGGTGAGGTGAAAATGGCAGTCGGAAACGGTCGAGATCACAGTGAAGAAGTCACCGGAGCGGAGCTCCGGCGAACTTTGATTTGTTGATTTCACTCTACGCTAATTAACCAAAGACTAAACTAAGCACGGGAATGAAAAGATGGAATCGAAATCTACCTAAAATGCAAGAAAGGACAGCTCTTATACCTGGGGGCCACCAGGGAGCAGGACGGACGCCAGAGCTCCGCCGCGTCAAAACTTATCCCTCCTCCGGCCGATTCGAGTCGCTGAAATGCTCCCCCTATCACGAGGAACCTCCCAGGATCAAATTCGTGGCTTCCGGGTGGATGAAATTGGCCAAATTTGAGGAGGGGGCGGAGCTTCTTATTTATAAACACTGGAATGAACCCTTATTGACCGGCGTTTATTGAGTAATCCATTGAGCATCATGTCGGTCTAAGATATCGGCGGTCATCAGTGATCATCAGGGATGATTTCTTGTGAAGAACGCGAGCGCGGTCGATGGACGAAATGGCCGTAAAAAAGGAAGAAAATCGGGGAAAAGACAGCTCTGGAACGCCAGGTCCCGGATGGGACAGTTGACCGTGCGGTCAACAAAGGCCGCGCCCTCATTGGTCCACATCGGCCGTAAACGGACAAAATAGGGTATTTTATTTGAAAATGATTTATTTGACCTAATAAATGATTTTATTATTTTTTCTTATAAAATGAAAAATGTGTAATAATTCATGTAGTATTTGTTTATGATTTTTATTTAATGTTTTGAAGTATTTTATAATGGTTTTATTTTGATGATGTATTTATGCATGTATTTACATGTATTTTGTATATTTTATTTTTATTTTGTTTATTTTATTTTATTATTTTGTTGTCTTATTTTATAAATTTATAATTTATTTTTGTGAGTGTGAGGGTATTTTTATTTAATTTTTATGAGTTGATTTACATATTTAAATAAATAGGTAGATGTATATGTAGGTGTACTGATAGGTATTTTACCAATATATTATGTATACTTTATTTATTTAATGTATTTTATTGGTTTTTATTTTGGATTTGTATTTTTAATGAGTTATATGTAATATTTACATTATTCTAAAAATATAAATGAATAAAGAATAAAATCCCTTTTTATTTATATACATATAGATAGCATAGGTATTTTGCCTATGTATCTTATAGACTTATTTTATTTTTACAAATTCTTTTTGGTTTTCTTTTAATTTCAGTATGTATATGTATTGTATATATATTATGTACAAAGTTCTAAAAATATAATTTTGTAAAAATAATGAACAATGAATAAATTGAATATTTTAATCAGGCAGATTGCACAATGAAGGCCAAAAACCTAACTTTTGCAGATGGACTCGAAAAATTATGAAACTAATTTTATTGAATAGTTCTTGGAAAGCTATATACAATTAAAGGTGAGTTTGGGTGGTTTGGAGTTTTTATTTTCAAGATATGGATCTGTGAAGTTGAGATTTTGGCTTTTTATTATGTGTATAAAATGTACACTGGGTATTATTTTTACACAAACTCAATTTTGTATTTTTATTCACATTATTATCTACAACTTTCATGTACAAAGATTCTTATTTGATGAATGAATAATTATGTACAAAATAGGTGTCAAAAATGCATAAATAAATGAATAAATAAATGAGGTATTTATTGTACTGTTGGTTCTTATCTCTCCCTACTTTATTCCTTGTCGACCAATTCCATGCTGGCCTTGGTCTCGGGGTTTGGGTCATAAAATATCTGCAATATTTTATTCCTTTTTTCTTTTCTTCTCTTTATTCTATAATTTTGGCATTAAAAACCTTATTTAATGTATAATTAATACAATGAATAATGAAGGCGATTATGTACAAATTGATGTTATTTACAAGCATTTGTCGGGGTTTTTGAGGCCAAAATGATAGAATAAAGGTGATGAAATGGAGATTCATCACCCCCCTATACTTGCCTTTACTAGTCCCTAGCAAATACTTATGCAATAAGTACAAAAAGAATAAAGAAAAGAAAAGGAGGATTAAAGAAGGATAGAGTGAATAGGGGTGCTTTCAGTGCAATGTATGTCTTTATAAAATCTGAATTTGGAGCTCCTATCAGACCTGGGTGTAGATGTGTGTGGAACCTAGTAGGGATCCAGCTTTAAAATACAACAGCCTTCGAGAGCCACAGAACTCGGTTCAACCCACCTCAATAGCCTGGTCAGAACTGGTCTACATCATACGCAAACCCTTATAACTATGAAGTTGACTTGTACAGTGTAATTGATGGTGGCTCTTCCAACTGAAATGAAAAAGGAACTGACTTCTCCAGAATGACAACCCAATGATTCCCCAATCCAAAAACTCTTTCCTCGAGGAGCAGGGTATTCCCTTCTAAGTTCAAGTGGCAACCAGCTCAAGAGGAGGGGGTGAAGAGAAGAACGGACGGTAGCCAGTGTAGCTACCTATCCTAGGATGCAAGACCAGTGTAGTCAAGTCATCCAGCTGCAGGCTCATATATTTGACTTTGGAACTCAAGCTTGCTTATTGGCTTTACAACATATGTACATACTTTGCAGGCATTTTATTTTTGTACAGGCCTGACCATTTTTTTTTTCAACATATTATTTACAGCAGCATTTACGTAAGGAGTTTTTCCTCTTGAGCCAGTAGACTATCCCTCTTTTGAAGCTTTATTGCAACCCACAATCTCCGGTCATTAGACCTCATGGCTATTGAACCAGGTTGGGGTGCACTTCCCTCCCTAGACGAGGACTAATGTTTCCACCCGTGTGCGTCTCAGACTGGCAAATCCTACCCCCTCACCACTCCAACTGAGTTGAGCCAAGTGAAAGGTGCAAGTGTCCAAGTTAGGTGACGGTCGGCAAGATTCATGCGTGCATCTCGAAGAGTTCTAGTTAGTCAGTTGAGGTGACTTGAACCCATCCCTTATTTCTCAAAGAATTAAGTTTGCCTAGACCTACAGTACCTTAAACCTAGTTCCCATAAGGTTCCAGTGTTGTTAGGTGCGGTAAGGTCTAACCAAGCTCCAATTTGAGACTTTATTGGACTAATTCAATCATCAAGCTCACTCAAAAAGAATATGAATGGTATGCTCATGCTATGCACAATGAATGATGCAATTCTTCACAAAGAATTTACAAAAATCAAAGAATCATTTCACACAAAGAGTTTTTTGCAAATAAGAAGCTTGACGCATATAAAAAAAATACGTACAATTATTTACACTGGCTTGCTGCTTTACTTACAAAAGGTATGGATTTTCAAAGACTTTACTGATTTAAATGAAGTAATTTATTCAGATTGTACAGAAAGAATTTTATGTATTTTACGATTTACAAGTATTTGTAATAATGCTTTTATTCCTCAGGTCTAGTTTAAAAATAATTTTGCAAACTATAGTACGTGATATTTTTCGCAATCATTTACACACATTTGAAAGCTATTTTTGCAAAGATTTTTCACACTATATATACATTTTCCACAATAGTCTTGACAAATATTTTTCAAAACATTTGCACATAGGTTTTTCAAATCCTTTATTCCACACAAAGACAAAGTTTTTCAAACCAAACAATTTTACACAGGTTGAAAACATTTCACAACAAATTTTTCAAACAATTCACACTATTTTTCAAATCATATTGTAAAGGTATTCAACCTGATTTATTAATCAGTATATACAAATAAAAACCTTATTTGCTGTACAACATGGTTTTGGCTCTTATAAGCTTTATTTGGGATTATTGCTTATTTTTGAATGAGAGATTTTTGTGCAGACTCCTCAGACTTATTCAAGAATCATTTTCAAAAGATCTTTGAAAAACTATAGTCCAAACTAATTTTACAAACATGTTCACGCATTTGAAAATGATTTTACAAAGGTTTTTCGCATAGGATAGATAGATTTTTCAAAGCAATTTGACAACCAAATTTTTCCAATCATTTGCACACTGATTTTTACACATTTTTATTTCACTCAAGGAAAAAAAATTTTACACACAAAATTAATTTTACCGAGGTTGAATACTTGTACACACTATTTTTCAAGCAATTTTCAGAAGATTTTTCAAAGAGAATATTTTGCACAAAACGCTTTTCCTGACTTATTAATCAGTACAAGTACAAAGAGTCTGAAGAGCTCACAATCATCTTTTATTATAGGACTACTTTTTTTATTACTTTTTAGATTGAGGTGATGTTTTATTTTTCAGTATGAGTTATGGCTTATGGTATATACATGGTATGTACGACCCCCCTATACTTAGCTTGAGCTATGTCCTCATAGGTCAAAGAGAAAAGAGAGGACATAACTCGTACTGAGTATAGACAAGTCTAAAGAAATATATGGATAGAAAAATGAATGAATGAGAAGTTGACCGTCCCTCCTATACTTAGGATCAAATAATCCTAAGTATAGCAGACTGTACAAAAAGCAGGAGGGTCAAGGGTGGGAATACACAGATCGTACTCACATTTGTCTCCCCCTATACTTAGGGTAAGGTACTCCTAAGTATAGAAAAGAAAAGGAGACAATGGAGAGGATCGAAATGAAATGAAAAATCCGGGGTGCACATCCCCCTATACTTAGGACAAAGTACGCCCTAAGTATGGAAAACTATCTACAAGGGCGGCACCTTTTTTATACAAAAGGAAGATACAAAAAGAAAAGAAGAAAAGAAGAAAAGAAGAAAATCAGATAAACAGTGTTTGGGGTGCATCGTCTGAATCTTCTGGAGTTGTCACTGTTGTGGATATGTCATCATGGTGTATGGGCTGAATGGAGTCTACAACGGCCAAGAATGTATCTGGTTCGAGGTAAGGATTCAGGAGTTGACCGTTGACGACGAATGGCTGCGCTTCAGGAGACAATTCTGATATAGCAATACTTCCATTGTCACGCACTTCACAAACTCGAAATGGCCCTGTCCACTACTCTTCAATTTCCCAGGGAAGATCCGCAACTTTGCATCAAATAACCACACTTTCTGTCATACATCAAAGGTCTTTCGTCTGATGTGCCGTTCATGCCAGCGTTTCACCTTCTCTTTGTACATCAATGTGTTATCGTATGCATAGTCTCGGAACTCCAAAAGTCTGTTCAGATCATCCTTTCTTTTCTGACCATTTTTGCATGAGTCCAAATTGCAACTGTTAACTGCCCATAAAGACTTGTGAATTAATTCAATGGGCGAATGGCACGGCTTCACGTATACAAGACGATAGGGCAACATGCCTAAGGGAGACTTGTAGGCAGTTCTGTAAGCCCACAAGACTGAGTCCAAGAGTTGGGACCAGTCTTTTCTGTTTGGCCTGACAAGTTTCTGCAGAATAGTCTTGATTTCTCTGTTTGATAATTCTGCCATGCCATTGGTCTGAGGATGGTAAGGAGATGCGACACGAAGATCGATGCCGCACTCCTTCGTCAATTTCTTGACCTCTTTGTTAATAAAATGGCTACCCCCGTCTGATATGAGAATTTTTAGTATCCTGAACCATGAGATAATGTTCTTCTTCAGGAAATGACACATTGTTCGGCTGTCAGCGGCTCGAGCAGGGATAGCTTTAACCCAGCGACTCACGTAATCGACTGAAGAAGGATGTGCTCAAAACCTTGACTATTAGGGAAAGGTCCCATGAAGTCAATGCCCCATGCATCGAAAACGTCTGCTATCTGAATGATTTTCAGGGGCATCGAATCTTTTGCAGTGAGTGTACCTTTCAATCTCTGACAGTCAATAAATCGTTTGACAAATTCTGCTGCATCTTTAAATAATATGGGCCACCAGAAGCCACACTGAAGTACTTTGGTTGTCGTACGATCTCCAGAGTGATGTCCGCCAGATTCGAGCGATTGACAATGCTCGAGGACACTAGATTGCTCCTCCTGAGGGATGCACCTGCGCCAAATGCAATCCGCTCCTTCCCTGAATAAAAGAGGATCCTCCCATTGATAGAATCATATGGTCGACATGAATTTGTTCTTCTGATTTTTCATCCATTCCGCTTGTGTTACCCCAGAGATGAGTTAGTTGACTATATCTGCATACCAAGAAAGAGAATCCACTGCTAATATTGCTTCGTCAGGAAAGGTTTCTGTAATGGGTGCACTGTTTAGAGGAGACTCGTGCTGTTCAATTCTGGAGAGATGGTCTGCTACCACATTCTGAACTCCAGGCTTGTCCTTGATTTCCAAATCGAATTCCTGGAGGAGAAGGATCCATCGAATCAGTCTCGGCTTGGCATCCTTCTTCTGCTGTAGGTACCAGGTAGCAGAGTGGTCGGTAAAAATTGTGACTTTTGATCCAAGAAAATAGGATCTGAACTTCTCAAGGGCAAAAACCACAGCCAGCAACTCTTTCTCTGTCACTGTATAATTCCTTTGTGCCTCATCTAATGTTCTGCTGGCGTAGTGAATGACATAGGGCGCTTTCTCTTTCCTCTGCCCAAGAACAGCCCCGACTGTAAAGTATGACGCATCGGTCATTATCTCAAAGGGAAGAGTGCAGTCTGGCGGCTGTAAGATTGAAGCCTGAGTGATAAGCTCCTTCAACTGATTGAAAGCAAGGAGAACCTGCTGATCTACATTGAATTCAGTTTCCTTGCACAGAAGTTCTGTCAAAGGTTGGGCAATGCGGCTGAAATCCTTGATGAATCGTCTGTAGAATCCCACATGCCCCAGAAATGACCTTACATTTTTCACTGTCTAAGGTGGCTGTAGATTTGCAATAACTTCCACCTTCGCCGGGTCGACTTCCATGCCACGTTTGGAAACGACGTGACCCAGCACGATGCCTTCGGTGACCATGAAGTGGCTCTTTTCCCATGAAAGGATAAATTGACTTCCCGACACTTCTGAAGCACTCTGTCTAGGTGCTCAAGACAAGAATCAAAACTATCACCATAGACAAAGAAGTCATCCATGAACACCTCGAGAAAACTGCCTACCATCTCGGCGAAGACTGCTAACATGCATCTTTGGAAGGTTGCAGGTGCATTGCATAAACCAAAGGGCATTCTCTTGAAGGCGTAGGTGCCGAACGGGCAAGTGAAGGTAGTCTTCTCTTGATCTTCAGGAGTGATCGCCACTTGGTTGTACCCGGAATACCCATCCAAAAAGCAGAAGAACTCCTTGCCTGCTAATCTTTCCAAAACTTGATCAATGAATGGCAAGGGGAAGTGGTCCTTCTTAGTTGTTGCATTAAGACGGCGGTAGTCAACACACACCCGACAGGATGTTGGTACCCGAGTAGATATTTCCTCTCCTTTGTCATTTGTAACCACAGTAAGCCCGGATTTCCATGGAACTACAAGCAGTGGGCTTACCCATTTTGAGTCAGAGATGGGATAGATAAAGCCTGCATCGCACCATTTCGTTATCTCTTTCATGACGACGTCCAGGAGTTTAGGGTTCAACCTTCTTTGGAATTCGCAGGATGGCTTGTCATCTTCTTCCAGATAGATGTGGTGTGAACACAAAGCTGGATTTATCCCTCGGAGATCTGATACGCACCAACCAAGTGCCTTGTGGTTCTTTTCCAGAACCTTGAGAAGGCGAGATTCCTGATCCGGAGTCAGCCTGCTGCTGATTATGACTGGATACATTTGTTCTTCACCCGCAAGGAAAGCATACTTCAGCCCTACAGGAAGTGGCTTGAGTTCTGGTGTTGATCTGTCCAACTTGTTGGTCACTTGAGACACTATGCTGGTGGTGGGCTGTACTTCCTTGAAGGGGCTACCATCCTCATCATTCTGCTGAGATCCCAGTAATGTGCCGAACGGTTCTGTGCTATGCTGATCGTGTTCGGTCTGGAGTGAATGATCAAAGAGATGCGTCTGCATCTGAGAATCTGTCTCCCAAGAATCATCGGAGCAAAGTGTGATTGTGCCTTCTAAGTCCTCCTCGAGTGTGAGAATTTCTCGGGTCCATGAATCATTCAATGATAAGGATGAATCTCTAATATCTGTAATAAAGTCACAGTCTGCTTCGGATGCTGCATGGCTCTCATCAGTCGTGGCGTTCGGCTCTCTGCTCATGTTTATAGTGATTTGTTTGGCGTTCGAGCTAAAAGTAATCTTGCCAGACCCGTAATTAACCACAACACCTGAAGTACGTAGAAATGGTCGACCAAAGATGATAGGGGTCTGGAGCAGGGGTGCTGGTGAGTTCATATCAAGTACTACAAAATCAGCTGGAAATTGCATCTCCTGCGCTTTAACTACAATGTCTTCCAAAAGACCTCGGGGCCGCTTAATGGATCGGTCAGCGAACTGAAGGATCATTCGTGTCTGCTTGAGCGGACCCAACCCAAATTCTTGCATTATGGATGATGGCAAAAGGTTGGTGGAAGACCCATTGTCGAGGAGAGTGCGCTCGAAGACCTAATCAAAGATCTCACAACTGATAAGAGGTGCTCCTGTGTCTTGCTTCTTCTGTGGGAGGTTGCTGATAGCTGCCACAGTGGCCATGGAGAGCACGTGTTGTTCTACATCTCTGCGTCTGCTCTTTGTGTTGTGCGACGCTTGTTAGTACATGCCTCCTTTAGTCCTTTCTTCGCAGCTGGCGTGTACTCCACGGCCTTCAACAAGGGAATCTCAACAGTCAACTTGTCTAGTATTTCCACAACTCCTGGATCAGACAATGCCTTTTTTCGTTTTGCAATTTTTTTAGATTTTTCTATTGCATGAGGAAAAGGAATATGTACATCTCTAGTAGGAAAAATAGAGTTCTTATTTACATCAACATCATCGCCCAAAGAATGTTGTACATCCGGACTACAAAAAGGAGTACAAACTGTATTCTGGCATGCTGGTGCTGACGGGCAAGCAAAAAGTATAGCATCAACTCCGTCGGCTGGCGAGGGATCGGCTGCTGCTGGCGGCTCCTCCAAGGCTAGCACGGCTTTGCTTCGGCTGCAAGCTTCTTTTTGTTATTTTTGATTTTGCTAATTTTTTTATGTTTTTGGCTGGGTCTGATGGTACTGCACGACGGCTGGAATGGCTTCTCCTTCTTCTTCCTCCTGACCCTCCCCTGAAACTGGCACGGCTGATGCGGAAGATGACGATCCACCTGTTTCTTTATTCACCCCATTCTTTGTAGCAGGCGGAGGTAAGGCCCTACCGCTCCTGAGAGTAATAGCATTAGAATCGACAGTAATATAATTTTCAGATACAGACAGGACATCACATTCTACCTGCTCTTTCTTTATGAAATTATTGGGGTTGGCCTCGACCTGAGCTGGAATGGTAGTTCTAGTGGCGGTCAGGTAGTCAAGCCTCCTGGTCATTTCCGAGCCCTTTAACAAGTTGGGCTAGGCAATCCATGGTAGGGTTTGCAGGGGGTACCTCAGTGGTTTCAGCGTGCAGACCACGCTGCTGTTGCATGGATGGATGCGAAGGTTGTTGCTGGTGGTGCTGGGGTTGTGCAGGAAGGTGGAGTTGCTGATAAGAGGGGGGAGGATACTGTTGATATTGCCGAGGTGGGGCAGCCACATACTGATGAAACGACTATGGACGGCGGTATTGCGGCTGCTGGTATGGCAGATTCTGCCTCCATTGATTTGCGTACTGGGGAGGTTGATGGTACTGCTGATGAGGCTGAGAGGATTGTCCAAAACAACCACCCTGAGGTTGGTGGTATTGTCGGTTGGCAAGTGGCTGACCCTGGGGTTGTCCCATAGGATGGGTCGGCTGTGCATCATTGGTCCATACCCCGTTCACTTCCTGAATCAGGGGTTGTGGTGGGAAAACTGGATCAGGTCCTGAAAGAAACTCTGGTTGGTACACAACCATCTGCTGCTGCGGCTGGCCCTGGTCAGGCGCATGCACGTAGTACACGTGCTGGACTGCTGGTGGCTGCTGACTCGGCGGAGGCTGATGCTGCGGTTGCTGTTCATCCTTCTTCTCAGCTGGAGCTTCTGATGGTGTCGCCGACTGAACATAGTTGATGGTGCCCACCAACAGTTCAAGGTACTTGTTGATCTGATCAAGCTTGTCTAATTTCTGAGTCCTCTTCTCGATCAGAGCAAGTTTTTCGAGATCCTGTGATCGCTTCTCAATGATGTCAACTTTCGAGAGATGGCCCCCGATGATGCTGAGGTTGGAGCTCTCATCTCTCTCTGCCTCTTTGGATGCTGCCATATGTACTTGTTTCTGGAGGATCTGGGGCTTCTTCTGATATGCCTTGGATGAAGAGAGCACGACCTCTCCTTTGGCCATTTCTTCAAATATCTGCCAGACTACGTCCTAATCTTTGTTAAAATGCGAACCCCCACATGCTGCGTCAACGAGCCTTTGGCGCTCGATGTTCAGTCCCCCAAAGAAGTGTTGGACCAAGCTGGTCTTCGGAATCTCATGATGGGGACACTTCTCATGCAGATCGGTGAATCTCTCCCATGCTTCGTGTACTGACTCATGGGGTCCTTGGGAGAAATTACTGATTCAGGCTTGCATCTGGTTGAGCCGACCGAGAGGGTAATACTTATGTAGGAAAGCTGACTTCAGCTCCTCCCAGGTCGTCACAACCTTCCCCAGATGGTTGACCCAATAGAGGGCCTTGTCTTGTAAGCTGAAGGGGAACGCCAACATCTTGACAATGTCCAGAGGGACATTGGGATAGTGAGTAGTGCGGCAAATGCGGGAGAATTGCTGCAGGTGAATGTACGGCTCTTCACTGGTATTTCCATGGAATGCAGGGAGAAGAGCAATGAACTGGGACTTCAGCTCAAAGTGAGCGTGTACCGGTGGAATGAGAATCCACTCGGTCATCTGGCTGTCTCCCGGATTGTATGTCTCTTTAAGCGTAGGATTAGGTGGTGGTGGGAATTCTGGATTGTCATTGTTAGGTCCACCACCTCCACCACCTCCACCCCCACCTCCACCTCCTCTGCCTCCTCCTCCCTCGTCTCGGTTCATCATATCGTTCAACATATCCTGGAATGATGTCTGCGTGAGGGCCTGCTCGGTCAGCTGCTGTTGAATGACCTGGATAGACGCCAGCAATTGTGCATTGACTTGATTCTGGTCTGGCATCTGTCCTTCTGGTTGGGGTGGCTGCTGACCCTTGTCCATTCCATGAGGAGCCATGTCTAGGTCTGAGTCGGACGAAATGAACTCCAGAATAGTCCCCAAGGCTTGCTCTGGCTTCTATCTGCAGAATGAGATAGTCCAAATCAGACCACTTGCAATATTGTTCAGCTGTCATGATGAAGCTGGATTTCTGGTCAACCCCAGCATGTTGTGAATGGAAAAGGATGTGGATTGTAATCGACTTCCATTCACAACGACGAAGGAGGGACAAAAGTGATCCCAGTTTATTTGAGTGGCCAAGAGAAAGGTAGAAAACGAGGAGTCTGGAGATCGATCCGCAAAGTCCGGACTGGGTTCTCAGGAATCGCCTCGAATTTATTTGTGGAGTTGAGTTCATGGAATCGATGTGGGTGTCGGCGAGGTCCCGACGGAAACCATCCATGGATCAACTTCACGAAGCACAAAAGCAGATTGGATGTTGGAAGAAGGATACGATGGTAAACGACGAATAAAAGGAGTGCAAAACAGTAGAAAGGCTCGGCTGAGCGGGGTGGTCAAAGGAGAATAACATATCAAAATGTGTGTAAAGGCGCCGGACTCTATCTTTGAACCTTAATCTAGATCCATACAAACGCAATACAAAATTGGGTTCACCAACTCACGCCATGTGAAGCCGTGAAGGTTCGGCTATTTATTATCTTTTCATTTTTGGAGTTGTGATTCCAGGCATATCTTGTAACAAGTCCTTAGTACGCTACCCTATAGGAGAGAGAGTACTGCCGGAAGAGTATCCCGTACTTGTCCTCCTCTTGTGTAACATGTAGTCTGTACTTTTTGGAGTCCTTGTAACCCTTCCTGGATCCCTACTCAGCCAAAGAAATAGAGAGAGGAAGACTATAGGCGAAACCAATACTTCGGTTCTCGCTCGCAACGGAATCACCCGTGAGCATGCAAGAACCTACTAGGACGTAGGACAATGAGACAGACACCCCCGTGAAGGCGTGGCCTATGCTCAATACTTCGGACAGGGTCGATGCTCTACACAACAGAGAGTCATCATTGTTGACCAAGTCCTACTCGCCTACGTACAATAGAAGTGCCATTACTTCGGAAATCCAGGCGATACACAAGGTAGTTGCAGACTGGGTTTTTGGCTTTAATCCTTAGGGGGTCGCACTCACTCAAGGGAGTAGGGTTTTGGTCCCCCTCCAAGGTACCTGAAAACAATGAGGGCTTTATGAACCCGGTACAATGATAGTCCATTACAGATTTTAATTAAGGTCAAAGTTTATTTAGTAGTCCCCTTGTTTTAATTTTTGGGTTTTCATTTTTTTGAGTCTGTTTTCATACCAGCGCCTAACATTTTTGTAGATTCTCATTAATGTCCTATGTGCTCAAAATCAGAGGGAGATAGCGGAAAAGCTGTGCAAGTGGTTCCATGATGGAAATTCACCATTGAACCGAATGATGCATGCTGAGTTAGAAGACTTACAGTGCATCCCAGCTCTCTCCATGTAGTATGCAAAACAGAATTTTTAAACCTATCTACATGTCGGTATGCAAGGCACAAAATCGCCCTAAACATTAGCTGCTATTAGCGTGAAGAACCATAAGTCGCTCATTTATCTCTAGCCTGAAAAGTCCGGTCTTGGCTCACCCCTCCTCTGCTCAACACACTTGAGTTTAGGAGATAGCGCTTTATGGGGCTCGCTGTGGTACAAGGGCTAATAGACAAATGAACGGCTTGTTTAAGTTTGACTAGATCCATACGAAGTATACAATAGGAACATTCATTCTTATTAATGTTTGGACCTAGCTACTGAATCAAGCAACCTATATCTTGGGTCTCCAAGCACACAAAACAAAGTAAAATAAAGGCGGAAAGCTCAAAACTTCGGGAAACAAAGAAAAGAAAGCAATGAAAAACTCAAAAAACCGCGATGAGGTCCCCAGGTGAACAATCACCTGGGCACTGGACCTCATTGTGAAGTGTAGAGTCCTGTTAATTATTACATGCCAAAATTATCTCTCTCTCACAATAAATTACAAAAGTAATCCTAATTGCTCTAAACCTATCTAACTCCCATCCCCTTGTATCCTTGGTGCTCTCGCTAGATGGTCATGAGGTGAAGACCACCCTCCTCCAAGCTCGGCTGCCTTGGCTCCCTAAGGAACCATCCTCGCGTGGCGGGCCCTCGCATCAAAGTCACAAAGAGATTGAATTCGTATAGCTCAATCAATAAAATAAAGCAGGAAAGAATTAATCACAATAAATAAATAAATCAATAAAGCATAGTGATAAATTGCAAAATAAATAGTTGCTCATCAAAATTAATGCTACATCAATTGTTAAACAATAATGACAAAATACAACAGGCTACGCTCATTGCTCCCCGACAACGACGCCATCTGATAACAGGCATTTTGCGAGGGTCAAAATATAATGTCGCTGAGGCGAACGCTCACAGAACACCAGTGAATCAACAATTAACCTACATGAAAGAATAACTTAATTGAGTCCCAAAAGTGTGAATTGATATTTATTACTCTACCACAAGATGCACAGGGAATAAGTATGTTGAGGTCGATCCACAGAGAGCAATGCAAAAAAATGAAGCAGCCTATGATGTTCATGCATAATAGGGTTATCCTTGTATGAATCCTATTTTTGTGGGTTTTTTTTTCTTTTATTTTTATTTTTATTATTATTTATATAGTTTAATATTATATATTTATATAGGTATATATAATGTATAGAATATAGATATATATAGATATACACCCATAAATGGTATGTATAGAATACATATATATAGAGGTAGATTATATATATTTTATATGTTTTTTTATTTGTTTTTATTAATTTTAAGTATTTTTTTAATTTAATTTCCGACTCTTATACATATATATGCATATATATAGATTTCTTTTTTCTTTTTTTTAATTTGTTATATTGGAATATATAGGCTATATAATAAAAGAGAAGATAGAGTATTTATAAAAATATGCAAAAATAGTCAAAAATTCAGAAATAAAATCTTTTGGGCATTTTTAGGATTTTTTATTGTTTTTGTGATTTTTGGGTATTTTACAAAATGTTTTTGGTATTTTTAAATAGCAAAATAAGGGAATTAGCTACTTACTGTGGGTGAAATGGGAATTAAAAATATCAAACAGCCACAAATTTTTCCCAAACTATTTTTAAAATAAAGTGGATAAAAGATAGAAACTACATAACTTGAGTTTGCAATTTTTGGAGTTTTCTAGAATTTTTTTAGATTTTTTAGAAGTTTTTGAGTATTTTCGAATTATAAAGGTTTTTCTTTTGACATTTTTAGTGATTTTTGGACTGATAACATATGATAAAATAGACCATAGGTAATTTTGTTGGATTTTTTCGAGGTGGTTTACTATTTTTTTGGTATTTTCTCAGCTAGACTGTAGATAAAATGCATGTTTTTGATTTTTAATAAATGCAAAAATGCAACAAAAATGGAAACTAAAAGCATGGCGTGCAAGAGCAAGCTAACAGGAGCTTATATTGATTTTTGTGGAAATTTTCAAGTCCGTATGATGCATAAAATAAATGGAACAAGTAAGCATAATTATGTGGCCTGGTAGGGGCATTTTTGCAAATAAAAATAAAGTCAGGGGCTTGAGTACAAAAACACCAAATGTAAAACACGTGGTCTGCAATTTTAAGGTTTAAAATGAAATACAAAACCCGCCAGGGACCCCCGCGTAAAATGACCATCACGTGGGACTACACGTGATCCGCAACCACATGGACCAAATAGTAATTTCAGAAAAGTTCAAGGTCTTGGTTGCAATTTTTACAGAAATAATACACTTCCAATTTTATTTTATGGACTAAAGAGAAATATACATACATACAGGGGGTCATATGCAAATTAGCCACCTCACGTGGGACGACACGTGAGGTGACGTGGACCGGACCTAAAAGTAATATCAGAAATGAATAGGGTGGTCCATGCAAAATTTACACAATAAAATGAACTTCGACTTTTATTTACAGGGCTAAATAATAAATACAAAAAGGCTGGGGTGAAGATCTTAAAATTACCCCAAAGTGCGCGCTGATGGACGGAGGGGATCAGTTCACTTGGACACGCGTCGCGCATCCAACATCCGATACCGCTTCGTCGATGAACGCGTAAGATCAGATTAGCCGAGCTGATCTGACGGTCGGTGCGGGGCTTCATCTGATGGTTCTGGTGTGATCTGGGGGCGCCACCCTGATCGGACGGCGATGGAGCCTCCTGGAAGAACAGGGAAGAAGCTCGCGCGAGGCGAGCTTCGTTCTTGAAGCTTGGGCTCCTCTGGGTTTCTCCCTCGCGTTTGAGGTGTTCGGATCGTAGCTGGAGGCGTCTCGCGTCTGCTGGCGGTCTTCTCATGGCTCTTGGAGGTCCGAGGAGCTCAGGCAAGGTCGATGAAGGTCGGGACCTCCAGGAGCCTCTTCCTGGTTCGAATCGAGCCCGGAAGGGCTCCGTGCGTCGCTTGACCTGCATAGTAAGAACCGGGGGAACGAGGGCTATCTCCTCGACCCCGGGTTTTGAAGCTCTAGCGCAAAATGAGGTGAGGCAGAGGCGCTCCGACAATAGGCGGAGATGGAGCTCCGATTCGCAAGGACTGGGGGTCCTTGGTTGAACAAAAGTGATGGGGAGATGGAGCACGCGATGGAGAACGAGGTGAGGTGAAAATGGCGGTCGGAAATGGTCGAGATCACAGTGAAGAAGTCGCCGGAGCGGAGCTCCGGCGAACTTCGATTTGTTGATTTCACTCTACGCTAATTAACTAAAGACTAAACTAAGCACATGAATGAAAAGCTGGAATCGAAATCTACCTAAAATGCAAGAAAGGACAACTCTTATACCTGGGGGCCATCAGGGAGCTGGACAGACGCCGGAGCTCCGCCGCGTCAAAACTTATCCCTCCTCCGGCCGATTCGAGTCGCTGAAATGCTCCCCCTGTCACGAGGAACCTCCCAGGATCAAATTCGAGGCTTTTGGGTGGATGAAATTGGACAAATTTGAGGAGGGGGGCGGAGCTTCTTATTTATAAACACTGGAATGAACCCTTATTGATCGGCATTTATTGAGTAATCCAATGAGCATCTTGTTGGTCTAAGATATCGGCGTGCATCAGTGATCATCAGGGATGATTTCTTGTGAAGAACGCGAGCGCGATCGATGGATGAGATGTCCGTAAAAAAGGGAAGAAAATTGGGGAAATGACAGCTCTGGAACGCCAGGTCCCGGATGGGACAGTTGACCGGGTGGTCAACAGAGGCCGTGCCCTCATTGGTCCACATCGACCGCAAATGGACGAAATAGGGGATTTTATTCGAAAATGATTTATTTGACCTAATAAATGATTTTATTATTTTTTTCTTATAAAATGAAAAATGTGTATTAATTCATGTAGTATTTGTTTATGATTTTTATTTAATTTTTTGAAGTATTTTATTATCGTTTTATTTTGATGATGTATTTATGCATGTATTTTGTATATTTTATTTTTATTTTCTTTATTTTATTTTATTATTTTGTTGTCTTATTTTATAAATTTAGAATTTATTTTTGTGAGTGTGAGGGTATTTTTATTTAATTTTTATGAGTTGAATTTCATATTTAAATAAATAGGTAGATGTATATGTAGGTGTACTTATAGGTATTTTACCAATATATTATGTATACTTTATTTATTTAATGCATTTTATTGGTTTTTATTTTGTATTTGTATTTTTAATGAGTTATATGTAATATTTAAATTATTCTAAAAATATAAATGAATAAAGAATAAAATCCCTCTTTATTTATATACATATAGATAGCATAAGTATTTTGTCTATGTATCTTATAGTCTTATTTTATTTTTACAAATTCTTTTTGGTTTTCTTTTAATTTCAGTATGTACTTGTATTGTATATATATTATGTACAAAGTTCTAAAAATATAATTTTGTAAAAATAATGAACAATGAATAAATTTGAATATTTTAATCAGGCAGATTGCACAATGAAGGCCAAAAACCTAACTTTTGCAGATGGACTCCAAAAATTATGAAACCAATTTTAGTGAATAGTTCTTGGAAAGCTATATACAATTAAAGGTGAGTTTTGGTGGTTTGGAGTTTTTATTTGCAAGATATGGGTCTGTGAAGTTGATATTTTGGCTTTTTATTTTGTGTATAAAATGTACACTGGGTATTATTTTTACACAAACTCAATTTTGTATTTTTATTCACAATATTATCTACAACTTTCATGTACAAAGTTTCTTTATTTGATTAATGAATAATTATGTACAAATAGGTGTTAAAAATGCATAAATAAATGAATAAATAAATGAGGTATTTATTATACTGTTGGCTCTTATCTCTCCCTACTTTTTTCCTTGTCGACCAATTCCATGCTGGCCTTGGTCTCGGGCTTCGGGTCATAAAATATCTGCAATATTTTATTCCTTTTTCTTTTCTTCTCTTTATTCTATAATTTTGGCATTAAAAACCTTATTTAATGTATAATTAATACAATGAATAATGAAGGCTATTATGTACAAATTGATGTTATTTACAATCATTTGCTGGGGGTTTTGAGGCCAAAATGATAGAATAAAGGTGATGAAATGGAGATTCATCACCTACCCCACGTCAGTCTATATTTTGATTGCCCCGTCTAATGCCTAGTTTAGGCCTGTGGTCGAACTCCATTTTTCAGCGGCATCACTAACCTCTTCCAGACACGGGAGCGTTGATCCAGTACTTGTCCTCCTTATTGAAGAGAGAGAGCCCCTTAGGGTTGAATTGTTCATGGTGGATTAGTTCCTCCTCCTAGTTCGATGATTCTTATAAGATATAGGATTTGAAGAAGAAAGGGGAATAGTTTAATGAACGGTGGATTGATTCCCTGAAGTTCATTCATTCATTCTGAATATTGGTATTCTTATTGTGTTGTGAATTCGAATTCCTCTTCCTATTCTTTCGTAGTCATAGATGAGGAAAAGTCAGTATCCTCCTATTAAGTAGGAGACATGGAGTTCCCTCCCAAAGGGCTTGGGAAAAGGACTCGTCTTCCTATATCCTTGGATGTTGGCTGAAATCTTTTCCCATTTCTGCTTTATGGAGAAGGTCAGCTAGTAGGTCTTCTTTCAGTCTCAAGTATGACGCTTCAAGGATTGGTAAAATGCCTATCCCTAAGCCTCTGTCAAAAGGGAGAAGTGATGTGCCTCCTATCTGGCTGTGTAAGCGTCCCATTTACTTGAGTGTCTGCTGACTTTCTTTTTCTCACTGACTAACCCTAGTCTACTACAGATGTCGAGTCGAAAGGGGTCCCTGACCCCCCTTTCTATCGTCTTATAGGGATCGAAGAAGCCTCCTTTCCTGCCGGTAGAAGTAATGTTTTGTTTGGGAGGATTAGTCTTTGTCAGCCCCGACGGTGCCTTACAGCAATATCGAATATTGACTACTTTACACTTCCCTCCGACGAGTTTATAATCTAGTTCCCCCCCGGATATCGGATCTATAGTTGCGGTAGGGGTCAAGCTCACTCTCGGCTTCACTTTGACGTAAACCAAGCCCAAAGTGCTACGCTGCCTCCCTTCCCCCTAAGAAAATGAAGAGAGGAACTAGAGAGAGAATGATAAGAAAGGGCTTTCTGTGATCAGATAGTAGCTAGTCTGTCACGGTTACCAATCAGGCTCGTAGTAGGACTTGTAGGAAAAGGGGTAGTAGCCGAGCCGGCATCAACTTGAATATGATAGTTCTGCCCCGTCGCTCGCAACTATATATCCTAGTAGACTACTATATATTTGCGATAGAGGAATTCTAGAATGACTAGAGTAGAAATGAAAAGAGCAAGATGCTTTGGGAATTGAGATTCTACTATTCTGATAGCCTTGTGGATTTCCCTGGCTCTTTCCCCGAGGGGACTCAAAAGATTGGAATTGATATTTTTCCTCAGTAGTTCACCAGTCCCATCTCATGAAGGAGGCATCTGCAGCAGGCGACCATGCAAGAATGCCGATTCACTTATGTCGGGCTATTGGGAAGAGCTTGCTACCATGGAGCCTCCGCTCTCCAGTGACTCTGCTTTTCCAGTCAGGCATTGATCCACTTTCTCATGCGCCTGCGCCCTGAGTTCGAGCACTAGATATTTGACCTTCCTCGACTACTCTGCTGACTATACAGGTTTTGACGACTTCACGGAAGGATATGGTTAGATCCTCAAGAGCATCACGCAAGCGTCAGCGTCGTATCGAATACGATGAGGAGCGGTCACACAAGTTGCTCGATGCAGTAGAATTTCAAAATTTTTCATGCGACAAAACCACATGATCCAAGAACACTTCTCGAATCGTTTCGTCTAAACCACAAACAAGTAATAGGATTACCTCTTGAAGTGTGGTTGCGATCGAGTCTCTAAACGAAGAGACCTCCTATCTCAAGTCCGATCCAACGGAGGAGACGCTTGCGAGCACCGGGATGAATCGCGTGCTTCTCGCAATCCATGTTGATGATCCAAGCGGCGGATCTCCTGATCTCGACACATGAGATCTGATGTCTTTTTCACGAGCGAGGAACACCGAAGGAGACGGAAATCCACGAGCAAATGATCGGGCAGCATAACGACGATGCTGCGGTGATGGAGACTCTCTCTAGGGCATCCATGGTGGACAGCCATATGAGAGTAATAAAGAGTAGACGTGTAGAGAGAAAGAGATAGAGAGAGAGAGATGTGCTCCAATAGCATGTGTACTCGAGAGCTTGGTATGCCTCTCTATTTATAGGGTTTTGGAATCCATGGATCTCAATCCATGGGACTCATTAAATCAATGGGTGAGATTTATTTATGTCTAATCCAATGGTCAAGATTGTTGTTGGTAAAAACCAACAACTAATAATCTAATTTAAATCAAATATATTTGATACATCAAATATAATTCAATCCTAAATTAAATCAAGCAATTAAGGAGAAATTAGTGTGGAGATTACTCCTTGTAAGGAAAGAGGGGATGGCTACCACATTCCTTGTGGGAATGTGTAGCCGTCCACCATGTCCTCATGGTGGAGGCAATCTCATGCAATCTCATGAGATTGCATATCTCCATGAATTTCTCCCATAATTTCCAACAACTTTTGTTGAGATTTATTCTTCAAAAATAATTCATAATTAATTTTGAGAATATTGCAATCTTGCCATTAAAAAAATTGTGAATTACATTCACAACCCAAAATAAAATATAATTTACATTTTCAATTAATTACACAATGTGTATCCAACACACATCAATAATTAATTAACAAATATAAATTATAATTAGCTCTCTCTAATACATTATAAATCACATTTATAACATATTATGAGTAATATGGATAGTGCTATCCACATTATTCATATCCATGATAATTAAATCACATTTAATCATCTTGGATCTCTGTTCTCATGTGCCCAAATAATATGAATTACATTCACATTATTCACATCTTTGATAATCAAATCACATTTAATTATCTAAGATAACTCTCCCTATAATATGAATCAAATTCATATTATTCATGATAATAAAATCACATTTAGTTATCCATTTTCTCAATGCTCATATACATATATCAACAATGGAATTATCCATGAACTCTTTCAAGGATAATGCGCTTTTTCCGTAAATACTTGGAGATAAGAACAGGGCGATTGTATTGTTCCACGTACAGTGACTTGGATATTGAGATTACATCTCAAATCCAGATCTCGGGCATCCCATAGATGTTTGATTAAATAAAGACCGTAAATCTAATCTTCTCATTGAATCTAAATCACATTCAGATCAATGTCCAATATTTGGACCAAGATCATATTACTTCTCTATTGAGAGGAGTCACTAAAATCCAGACCCGTTTCATCACTCCCTAGGAATGGAAGTGTCATGTTATACAATCGTTTATGATCACATCACCCCCAGGTATTCCCAATACCTGTACATCCTGTATACTGGAAGATTCAGAATAATACCGAAGTATAAGATCATTTTTACACTGTCTATTTCAGGGATTTATCGTTAAGTTTCTCATTAGATCATTGGGAGTTGATATCGATCATATACCTTCCAAAAGCATGTATCATACCTAGGTTTTTATCATATACTTTCCAAAAGTATATATCAAACGTACAAATTCAGTCAAGCTTCCAAAGCAAGACGACCGTGCACGGTATTTGTCTCTTCCCAATATCTCATGAGTGAGCTCATGTCTTCCGGTTCGGTAACTGAACCTGTATGATCCCTTTGAGAGATTGTATTACTCATATACCCTTGCATGTACACCAGCGCGTCGATGTATAAACCTTGATTAGGTCATCACCCTATTGGTCTGCTGATGAATCCACGATTCATCATCTTAATATCTTGATCTTAGCAACATCCCCAACTAAAATCCCAAATAAATGTCCATAAAATTCATAAATTAACAAAATATCTCTTGTAAATAAAATACACTAATTATTTTATATAAGATTGTACAAAATGAATTAACAATAAAAGGCCGTAAAAATAAAGGAGTTTTATACATGTAAATAGCACAAAACTTCATTTATTTTTAATAATTTCATTTCAACTCCTTTTTGCCTAATTCTTCTCTAATTTGTTTATTAAAATGTATATAAAAATAGAAAAATACAAAACAAATTTCATCTCAAATAAATGCTCCTAGATCCCAAAGAGAAAAAGCCGTAAAGTACAACTTCCAAGCTAAATTCCCGCTCCGTATGAACTCCAAATTCACCAAACTCACTTTTAAAGTTCAAGTTAGAAAATTATCTATCCAACGGAAGTAGCTTCATTAAAATCGGAGCTCGTTTGCAAAAGTTGGGTTTTGGGACCTAGATGTACATTGTATACCTTGTATATATATTCTTTCTTTCTTCATTTTTTATTTTATCTTTCTTAATTACTAAAAATCCAAAAAAATCTTTGTGGTGTTATATTTTGATTGTAGTATTTTATTGTATTTTCTTGTTGTACATAGCTATTACTAAAAAGACAAAAAAATAAAAAGAAAAGCAAACAAAAAAAATATGTACATGTTGTAGATCTTCTTTTGTAAATTCTCCACTATTTTTCTTATTTTTTTATTGTATTATAAGTAGCATACTCTATTTCATTTTATTTTCCTTTTATTTTTTTCCCATTCTCTAAAATAACTTCTATTCTACCACCAACTCCCATTTCACCCCACATTCTTCATCTAACCTCCATTCAACTCCACCAATACTCTAACCTCCATTCATCTCCACCATCTTTCTAACCTCCCTTTCTCTTCTTCTTTATAATCATCTCTACATTCTCATTTTTGCCCATCCGCCATTCTAATAGAAAAAGGAGAGAGCTTGGAACATGGTGTCAGTGACAGCGGCTTATCATCTTCCTCAAGCGACGACCTCCATCAGGCGAGATCCGCGACGACCACCATTGCCGCGTCATGAGTTCCCCATCGAGCTCGCTCAGCTTCTTCGATTTTCATTTCGCCAATCGGATCAAGGCGACGATAGGAGTCCAGCGTAGCTGCTCCGCCAATCCGACGAAAATTCAGGTGAGTATTTCTTCTCATATCTCTTATTATTTTGTTTATCTCATATTTTGTTTCCTTATTGTTTTCACCACCACCATCATTTTATTCACCATCACCACATTGCCCACCACATTTTTATCACCATCACCACCATCTTCATCTTTTACACCATTTCCCTCTACCAATGTTTTCCTTCCATTTTGTAAACATCCACTTTTGTTTCCCTGTTTAAGAAATCAAAATTATAAAAAATTAAAAATATAAAAAAATAAAAAAAAACACATCACAACACTAAAAAAATTCAAAAAAAATCAAAAAAAAATAAAAAAAAGAAACGGCACCTGCGGGGGGAGCACCCACCGCCGCCGCCTCTTCCTCCATCGCCAAGCGGCCACCCGGGCTGCCCTTCTCCCTCCTCCTTGAGCAGCAAGGCAGCGCCGACGCGCGCCCCCTCCTCGCGGCGTCTCCGGCCGCGCGTCCCCGCCGCAGCCCGCGCGTGCAGGCGGCGCCGCTCCTCCCAGCTTCCCTCTTTCGTTCCCGGCGCCCCGCCGCATTCTCCAACTGCCAGAGCCACCTCCTCCGCCGGCTGCGATCACCTCCCCTCAGCCGTGAGGCTACGCCACCACTTCTCGCTGCCGCGCGCGGCCGCGCGCCCGCCGTGGCCCCCTTCAACGTTGGGTTCGTCAAGAGGAAGAAGAAAGGTCCTTTTCACTTAATTTTTTTATTGTAAAAATTATGTAAATTTTGTATATAGTTTCAGTAATTACAAAACAGTCCCTGTGCTTTTGTTGTGTTGTTTAAGTCATTTATAGTTTGCACGGATACCCCTGTGTTTGTACTAAAATTTGGACTTTGTTTTGTCATCCTTTCATTCAATGAAAAATTCCATTATGTTGAGCAACTAATTATCTATGTTCTGAGTATTTATTTATATTTTTGTGAGACATTGTCAATTAACTAAAATTGTTCAACTGAAATATTGCATATTTTACCCAAATTGAGCTCTTAAATTTTTATCTCACAAACAATTGCTCTAAAAATTCCACAAAAATTAATAATGATGCCTTGATATGTGATTAACTTACTGTTCAAATTGCATCCAAAGTGGAGTTATCTTGTGCCTGAAATAAATAGTAGAGTATTTTTAGTATTTGATTTTTAATTAAATACACATATATTTTTTTGCAAAATTTCAAGTCTCCTGTATGCCACATGAAAATATCTACTTGAGATAATTCGCACTCTGCTTAATTTGATAATGTGGATTTATTAGAAATTATTTACTCACTGTTGCTCTGTTTTCATTAAAAAATACATAAAAAATTCATATTTGGTCAAAAAATTCCAAAAATATTACTGTAGCTTCCTTTCATCATGTTTTCATTCCAGTAATTTTTTCATCATTTTGCTTACTGTTTGTGTGATAAATTGCGAAAAAACCCATAAAATGTGTGCATTTTACATTGTTGCATTTTAACCCCTAAAATTTTAAAAAAAGTATCTTGCATTCATCTCTGGATTAAGACTTTGGAAAAAAAATAATTTGGCTAAATTGGACTATTTTGACATTAAAATTAATTTGGCCTTGTTGTGTGATTTCTTAGTGTCTTGATTAAATCGCATCTTGCATTGGCATTTCTTTTTGCATTAAAAAAATCTAAAAAAATTGCATTGGAAATCTAGACCTAAGTTTTCAAATTAAACCCAAGTTGTTCCTTTGCCTCCCTGAGTTCGACCCCGGACTTGCCCAGGATATAAATTAAGCCGAGTCACTCTTCACAGAGATCTTCTCTCGGTTCTGACTGAATCGTTAAGTACACGTGCTACAACGAACACGAATTAAACATTGTATTTAGCGACTCGTCAGATGGCGCCGTTGCCAGGGAGGCAAACGGCTTAGGGATTAATTTAAAATTTTGGATTTAGATTTTCGCTTTCTCGGGTAGTCTGACCCCCGAGCCACTTGTATTTATTCCATTTTTTTTGCAATTATCTTTCCTTCTCATTTTTTGTATATATTTTGTTTTTGAACTCTCTAACATAAATCTTATTTTCCTTGCGAGGGCCCGGTGGACTTGGAGTGCATCGGAGGTTGACGGACATAGCACGCGTCGACTGCTGAAGAGCGAGGAGAATTAATTTATTTTCGAGAGCATTTCTTTCCATTTTTGTAATTATTGTGTTGTAATAACTTAGGTAATTTGCTCTTTCCAGCGGCTCTTGTTTGAGTGATCGCTTTTGTATCCGGATTGGACTTTGGACCCGCTCGTGGTCGCGTGGTTGATTGACGTAGAATAGGACTTGCACTCGCGACTCTTAGAGCATTTTATAGAATATCTTTATTGCTTGTGCTCGTAATTTTTAGGACCACACATCACATTTAACGAGACACACTTAGACCGCATGGCTATTAGTCAAATTTAACTTATTCATCACTCGTTAATAGAACTGCTTGTCTAGGAACGGTTTTCTCGTTTGCATTCATATAGTATAAAATTTCAATTCTGCCTTGCATCCCGCATGTAGAGCGCGAGGATCACTGTAAGTCTTCTGAACTGGGCATGCATCATTAATTCATTATTTTCATTGGCTTTTCTCGACTCCCTCCCCTTGGTTTTCGAAACTTAGGTTAAAAGGAAATCGGGACTGATCGTTAGGCGTGCTTTGTTTGGTGGACTAATCAAGTGATAACCAAACTTAAAATCGGGACTGCTAATCAGAGTTGACCAAAAAAATTGATTAAAACTAACACTTGTTTTGGGAGAGCAAAACCCTCATTGTATGCTTGGCTAATTTTGATTGTTGAGAGGTGAGGACGCATCCCTAGGATAGTGCTCAAAACCTACTTTTTAGCCTTGCATAATTGGATTTATATCTTGATTTATCACCTAATTAAAACTGAAAAGATAAACGGTCGGACTTTTGCGACCATCACTGTGTTGAGTAGGTGAACTCAGTGTTCGCTCTTGTGTTTGTTTGTTTGTGTGTTCTTCGGTTCACTTGCACGCTTTCTTCCTCGATCCGCTTCATTCTCTCATCTCCCTTCCAAGATGTCAGAATATTGGTCATCATATCCACGTCACTCTTCTTCGACCATATTTCGACCATCTCCACCTTCTCATTCCTCTTCATACCTACACCTCGACCGCGAAGTCAGAACTCCGACTGATTTCTCCACTTCTTCATCCTTCTCACCTACCTCACATTCTTACACCCCTGACCCACAACCACCCTGGATTGACTCCCCATATTCCCGTCCGCTTGCTGGAATTAAAGAACAAACCAATGAGCAAGCCACTGCTGAGATGAATGATTGGCATAATCAGTTGACCCCACATACCTCATTTTCACCTCGAGTTGGGACAGAACAACAATTGCTATATACACATCCCGACATAACCTTAGGGTACAACATGGTCGATCAGACAAACCGAATGGAGAGGTCTGTACCGTACGATCTTCCTGACTTGATTGACCTGAGCGATAGAGACCACATTGACCAACCTTCATATCACCCATTCGGAGAGCCCACATATACAGGGGATTGGATTCATGCGACCGATCTACAGACTCCCTGTCTACTGACTCCGCCTTATGAGGCTCGACCAACATCTGCCATACAGAAGGGCCATACTCAACCCAGTATTATACGCCTGAGTCAAAGTGTGTTGAGTATAAGAGCCCGAATTCTCAGCAGTATCCTCCAATTGCACAGACTTCTCTCATGTGGTGTAATGAGAACTTATTGGAAGATGACATTTGTAGAACGATCAAGAGTCCAGGTAGGAATGTGGATCATGGATTTCACGGTTTGAATCTTGCAAAACTGGAAGACACTGGATTGACCACACGTCATGTACAGCTGGAGTCCCTTCTACCTCCCTCTTCTATTAACCACTTTCCCTCCAAACCAGAGCCTGTACATTCTCCTATTCCTCCTTCACCTACCAAAAAGACCAAAAAAATTGAAAACTCGGAAAATACCATAAAAATTGAAAAAGGAAAAGATCTAAAAAAATTGTATCCTGCGGTTAGGGAAGCATTGGATAGAAAATTGATTTTTGAGCTTCCCTTAATAATGGCCATTGAGCACTTTCCCGACCTTAAAAGATTTGTGAGAAGTCAATTGATGCATAATAGGTCGGGAAATAAGACAAAAAGGACTGAGAGATATATAGTGTCTATGGCCACATCTTTGATGATAGGGAGAAAAACCAAGAGCCGCAGAGTAAAGCGGTTACCTATATTTGATTGTGAAATCAAAGATACCACATTCACCCATGCAAGAATCGATGATGACTTACCGATTAATATCCTCCCGGCCTCCGTGTTTGCCAAGCTCAAACTCGAATCTGTCAAGAAGTCAAGAGAGATCATTCAGTTGGCAGATCGGACCATTAAACGGTCGAGAGGAACCATTTCAGTCATCGTCACTTTCCAAGGTGCTCTACTAGAGATAGACTTCACGATCATTGACATTGAGCACCGAGGAGAGTTCACCCAGTCTCCGATCATTCTTGGGAAGCTGTTCTTAGCCTTGTCTAAGGCAACTATAGATTGTGAGACTCGGGAGATCGATTTCTCTGCATTGGGAGCACTCCGACCTCACCCGATCTTTGAGGACACACGATATTCCAAGGTAACCCGTAAAGTTGCAGACAGTCATGACCTTCGAGAGACAGTTGAGTCCCGTCTCTCTACTACACCTGAGATACCGACTGTCCAGACGATCATTGGTTTAGAGACTTCCTACAACCACACACCGCCTCCTGCTTGCACCACCACCGCGACAGCTTCTAGAGAGGACTCACGACCAGAAGCTATCATTGAGTCGGACATGACCTTTGTGGATTGCCTTGATCATTTTGACGATCTGACACAAGAACCCAACAATATCAAGCAAACTGAGAACACTGTGCCTTATCAGAGACGGGTGCTGACCCTGCAGGAGTATTACAATGCATACGGTGACTCATCTGATGATGAACCTCTGGTCAGAACCTCACACACACCACATCCAGGACATACACTAAAAAAGACAACTGGGACCAAATTAACCAATCTTGATAAATCGGTTGCTCCATCCTTTAGTCGGTCATCTGGTAAGAAGAAGATGGGTGTTGATTCCTTGAGGTGTTCCCCCGAACTCCTTAAGACGTATCAATCTCCTCTTCCTCTTGATGCTTCAGGTTCTAGAAAACCGACTAAGAAGGTTACCTTCGATGTTCCAGAGAAGGAACTTTCTGAGGAGTCCTCATCAGGTCCGGATGAGGTGATCTACATGAGTGAGCTTAGTTCGGCTGTTCTGAAGCCATATTTGAGCAAGCAGCCGTGTGTCGACCCTCGTTGGACGTTCCCCACACCTCACTATTATTCCTCTGCGGACGATTCTGACAGCGACACACATGTATACTATCCTCCTCATCGCTCCCGCAAGAAGGTCCGTCACAAACCTTCTTGATCCTTGTATATTCTAACTCCTCCTTGTACAAATTTTCCTTCCTTTATTTCCCACCCTCCCCCGTGATTCGCATCACTCGCCCCAGTTCTGTATCGTTTTCATTTTGTGCCTATACTTAGGATGACTAGATCCTAAGTATAGGGGGGTGAGTGACCCGAGTTGCTCCATCTCTTCTTTTTATTTTCTTTTTGTATATTCTTTCCCATTCTCATCGGTCCCCCATTCTTGTGCTCTTTCCAATACTTAGGCTGAGCAGAGCCTAAGTATAGGGGGGCCGGTGTCCGTTGTGTATTATCCACATTTTTTTTCACTTCTATATTTTTCAACCACTTATACTTAGTACAAGCTATGTCTTTTTATCACCTAGTGCCATGTGGGCATAGCACAAGCTAAGTATAGGGGGCGTGTATATATTACATATATACTTTACCCATAGCTCGTACTTTCACGTATTTTTGTATATATTATACAATAATTATGGGGTGGGTTAAAAAAACAAAAAAAAACTTTTTCTTAAAAAAAAACTCTTTTTCCTTATTTGCTAAAAAAACTTTTCAAAAAAAAAGAGAATCCTCTTTTAAAAAAACTTTTTCAAAAAAAAAACTTTTCTTATTTAGCTATCTTTTTCAAAAAAAAACTCTTGAAAAAAAAGAGCAAAACTTTTCTAAAAAAAAAACTTCTTCTTTGCCTTTGTTTGTTAAAAAAAAACTTTTTCTAAAACTTTAAAAAAAAACCAATCAATCATAAAAAAAACTAACTAAAAAAAACTAACTAATAAGTTGGTTTAATCCCTGACACAATTCACTTTCACACAAGACTGGTGATGTTCAAGAACACTTGGTTTATGAGGTCTTGAGATTTTGAGTTAACCAGCCTTAGTCATTAGGGTCTTTGACTTAATTATTCACATTTCCCTAGTTTGAAAGATATGTGTGCTATATTGCATGCTTAGTCTCTACCTTAAGAATATGATCAGCACCTCACGTACACGACTGCAGTTATGATGAGATGAGTTGAAATTTCACTTGAGGAACTAGGATGAGGGATTTGAGTTTGGACTTGATTTAATGATGCTCGAGGATGGGATAAAATCAATGAAGGCTTCATAAAACCTGAGTGTCAGCACATTTAGCCAGTATGAGAACATGGTTCTTGTACTATCTCTTGACATTTACCTATGTGCCGGGGTGTGATAAAATAAAAAAAAATGTTGATCATGGTGCGCTAACTCTTGGTAGAAGCAGTGGAGCGAGCCAAAAATACTACAAAGTAATTAAATGTCAAAGAAAAGCTCTCATTCCACAAAGTCAATTATCAAAAGAGCTTCCACCAAAGGCGAGCGCTCCCAACCATTTCAAAGTGTCCACTTGGACCACCGCTATTAGGACCAGGAGTCGGGCTTGCACCAAAAAAAGGGCTTTGCATCGTAAATGCTACAAGTCTGGGTGTAGAAGGTATGATAGGTACTCAAAAAAGGCACACCCCGGTGTACTCCCAAGAAAACAAGTGCAGACGGCTCCAACTTCTCTTGACGGACACACTGATCAACACCAAAAATATGCATTACGTAATAAGGCACTTTAGAGGATCCTTGTTCCAATGAGAGGAAGAGAAGAAATGACACAATCCTATGCCCTCCATCCAATGGCCTTCCATCTACACTTTTAAGTCTGACAACTAAAGAGACGGTGGATTGGTTGCAAGAAATGGTTTATTCCCTAGTGTTGAGGATCGGGTCCTTAGGAGTGTCTCTTGGACTGGAACCTTGTGTGACGTTGTGACTCTACTCTTGTAACTGCGGTCAACACTTAAAGTCATATCCCTACTATATATGTATACAAAGAGAGTCTGATGATTAGGGAAATTGGATACCTTTTGACTAGAGCTTGGTTCAGCTTAGAATTTTAGGATCTCTAAAACCGAGAGTTCTTGAACGGATCTAGTCTTGTATTCACATGCACAGTCAGGGGTTAACCCAATTTATTCATTCTTTATTTGCTCGAGGACTAGCAAAGTTTAAGTATAGGGGGTGATGAATCCACGATTCATCATCTTAATATCTTGATCTTAGCAAAATCCCTAACTAAAATCCCAAATAAATGTCCATAAAATCCATAAATTAACAAAATGACTCTTGTAAATAAAATACAGTAATTATTGTTTATAAGATTGTACAAAATGAATTAACAATAAAAAGCCGCAAAAATAAAGGAGTTTTATACATGTAAATAGCCCAAAACATCATTTGTTTTTAATAATTTCATTTCAACTCCTTTTTGCCTAATTCATTCTCTAACTTGTTTATAAAAATGTATATAAAAATAGAAAAATACAAAACAAATTTCATCTCAAATAAATGCTCCTAGATCCCAAAGAGAAAAAGCCGTAAAGTCCAACTTCCAAGCTAAATTCCTGCTCCATATGAACTCCAAATTCACCAAACTCACTTTTAAAGTTCAAGTTAGAAAATTATCTATCCAACGGAAGTGGTTTCATTAAAATCGGAGCTCGTTTGCAAAAGTTGGGTTTTGGGACCTAGATGTACATTGTATACCTTGTATATATATTCTTTCTTTCTCCATTTTTTATTTTATCTTTCTTAATTACTAAAAATCCAAAAAAATCATTGTGGTGTTATATTTTGAATGTAGTATTTTATTGTATTTTCTTGTTGTACATAGCTATTATTAAAAAGACAAAAAAATAAAAAGAAAAGCAAACAAAAATAATATATGTACATGTTGTAGATCTTCTTTTGTAAATTCTCCACTCTTTTTCTTATTTTTTTTTGTATTATAAGTAGCATACTCTATTTCATTTTATTTTCCTTTTATTTTTCCCCATTCTCTACAATAACTTCTATTCTACCACCAACTCCCATTCCACCCCACATTCTTCATCTAACCTCCATTCAACTCCACCAATAATCTAACCTCCATTCATCTCCACCATCTTTCTAACCTCCCTTTCTCTTCTTCTTTATAATCATCTCTACATTGTCATTTTTGCCCATCCGCCATTCTAATAGAAAAAGGAGAGAGCTTGGAACGTGGTGTCGGTGACAGCGGCTTATCATCTTCCTCAAGCGACGACCTCCTTCAGGCGAGATCCGCGGTGACCACCATTGCCGCGTCACGAGTTCCCCATCGAGCTCGCTCAGCTTCTCTGATTTTCATTTCGCCAATCGGATCGAGGCGACGATAGGAGTCCAGCGTAGCTGCTCCGCCAATCCGGCGAAAATTCAGGTGAGTATTTCTTCTCATATCTCTTATTATTTTGTTTATCTCATATTTTGTTTCCTTATTGTTTTCACCACCACCATCATTTTATTCATCATCACCACATTCCCCACCACATTTTTATCACCATCACCACCATCTTCATCTTTTCCACTATTTCCCTCTACCAAGTTTTTCCTTCCTTTTTGTAAACATCCACTTTTGTTTCCCTGTTTAAGAAATCAAAATTTTTTTTAAAAAAAAAACACATCATAGCACTAAAAAAATTTCAATAAAAATAAAAAAAAGAAACGGCAACTGCGGTGGGAGCACCCACCGCCGCCGCCCCTTCCTCCATCGCCAAGCGGCCACTCGGGCCGCCCTTCTCCCTCCTCCTTGAGCAGCAAGGCAGCGCCGACGCACGCCCCCTCCTCGCGGCGTCTCCGGCCGCGCATCCCCGCCGCAGCCCGCGCGCGCAGGCGGCGCCGCTCCTCCCAGCTTTCCTCTTCCGTTCGCAGCGCCCCGCCGCCTTCTCCAACAACCAGAGCCTCCTCCTCCGTCGTCTGCGATCACCTCCCCTCCGCCGTGAGGCTACGCCGCTGCCTTCTCGCGGCCGCGCGCGGCCGCGCGCCCGCCGTGTCCCCTTCAACGTTGGGTTCGTCAAGAGGAAGAAGAAAGGTCCTTTCCACTTCATTTTTTATTGTAAAAATTATGTAAATTTTGTATATAGATTCAGTAATTACAAAACAGTCCCTGTGCTTTTGTTGTGTTGTTTAAGTCATTTATAGTTTGCACGGATACCCCTATGTTTGTACTAAAATTTGGACTTTGTTTTGTCATCCTTTCATTCAATGAAAAATTCCATTATGTTGAGCAACTAATTATCTACGTTCTGAGTATTTATTTATATTTTTGTGAGACATTGTCAGTTAACTAAAATTGTTCAACTGAAATATTGTATATTTTACCCAAATTGAGCTCTTAAGTTTATATCTCACAAACAGTTGCTCTAAAAATTCCACAAAAATTAGTAATGATGCCTTGATATGTGATTAACGTACTATCCAAAGTGCATCCAAAGTGGAGTTATCTTGTGCATGAAATAAATAGTAGAGTATTTTTAGTATTTGATTTTTAATTAAATCCACATACATTTTTTTGTGAAATTTCAAGTCTTCTGTATGCCACATGAAAATATCTACTTGAGATAATTCGCACTCTGCTTAATTTGATATTGTGGATTTATTAGAAATTATTTACTCACTGTTGCTCTGTTTTCATTAAAAAATACATAAAAAATTCATATTTGGTCAAAAAATTCCAAAAATATTATTGTACCTTCCTTACATCATGTTTTCATTCCAGAAATTTTTTCATCATTTTTGCTTACTGTTTGTGTAATAAATTGCGAAAAAACCCATAAAAAGTGTGCATTTTTCATTGTTGCATTTTAACCCCTAAAATTCCAAAAAAAAGTACCTTGCATTCATCTCTTGATTAAGACTTTAGAAAAAAATATAATTTGGCTAAATTGGACTATTTTGACATTAAAATTAATTTGGCCTTGTTGTGTGATTTCTTAGTGTCTTGATTCAACCGCATCTTGCATTGGCATTTCTTTTTGCATTATAAAAATCTAAAAAAAAATATGCATTGGAAATCTAGACCTAATTTTCAAATTAAACCCAAGTTGTTCCTTTGCCTCCCTGAGTTCGACCCTGGACTTGCCCGGGATATAAATTAAGCTGAGACACTCTTTACGGAGATCTTCTCTCGGTTCTGACTGAATCGCTAAGTAAACGTGCTACAACGAACACGAATTAAACATCGTATTTAGCGACTCGTCATCTGCCAAATGTACATACTCAGACATATAGTAACACATCTGTCTCCGGTCAGAGGATGCGTGCCTATATCATGACAGCATACAATATAGGACTTTGGTTATCTCGATCTCGTTAAGTCAACTCTTTGACCTAACTAATCTGACACCTCTGAATCTCTATTCCTATTCTGAGGACCTACATCAAGATATCGGTCAGATATCAGGATAACTGAGAAAGGATTGCCATCTCCTACTCAGGTTGGAGATCATCTCTTAACAATCATTTTACGGTTTTCGATGAGTCCTCAATCTAACTCAATAATTGAATCAACAGTTGTATGATCATTAATATGACCATGGTACATAACCCTAATTGTACTAAGGGACCTATTATGCAAATTATTTATTCTTCATTTCAGATCAGGGAATGATATTTGCAATAACATTTATTGCATAATGGCTCGCTGTGGGCTCGCATTTCCAACAATCTCCCACTAGCCCAAAGAGTCATTAATGGGAAAATCATTTAAACCCACACTCATGTGACAATCATAGGCTATTTAGAAAATAGTTAGGTAAGCTGATCAATCACTCTGTTCCCAAGAGACTACGCCAAGTCCTTTTACGTCAATTGCATATCCCCTAGTAACAGTGCTCGCATCCAATGCGAATGTTGCATCTTATGCAATCAATACTCAATTTTGTTATAGTGTCCTTGACACTATAGCTCGATAATTATCATAACCAGTATTTCCATAATCCTTTTCAGAATACCTTTATTCCTAGAGATCTCTATCTCCTAAGGTATCTATAGTTAAGACCCTTATGGATCACTATATACAAGGTCTTAAACTTTTGAAGATAAGACTTTGAGATCACTTTCTCTAAGTTTCACCACCTTTGAAGATATTGTTATTACTGCAATCAAGTGTTTTATTCCATAGTAGTATTAGTAACAGATTACTACTCCCACTACATGGCAGACATCTGGCTCTTTTGCACATCTAGCATACACTCAGCTTCTCGTAACTGATGCACAAGTGCAAGCAGTTCTAGCATTCACTTCCTCAACTCTCTGAAGTGTTATCCCTTTAGACAGATCATTACCATATCTTATGGGAATGAAGCCTTTCTTGGACTTTTCCAGAAAATGGAATAAGTCCAAGGTGTACAACTAATGTGACGGTCCCAATACCCTCTTCTCTTTGTTTCTGAACGACTTCAGAACTAAGATCTTAGAGGTATCCTTGAGATCATATCTCAAGATATGGAACAACCAAATTATAAAACACTTATTATTATCCCTATATCATTCCAAATGATTAGAATAATGTCTACATTTAGCATGATTAAGACAATGGCACTCCCACTAAGCTTCACACGATTCATCTAGATTTTATATGAAATCATAACATTTATAATTTCATCAAATCGTATGTTCCAACTACAAGAAGCTTATTTGAGTCCAAAGATGGAGTTCTTTAGCTTGCAGACCTTGCTTTCCTCAACCATGAAGCCATGGGGCTACTTCATATGAATATCCTTAAGAGGTATTCATAGAGGAATGCAATCTTGACTCACATCATGAAGATGTCATAGTCAACTTGTGTAGCTATGGTTAGCAATATTCTGATGGGTTAAAGCAGGGTCACTTGAGAGCAAGTCTCATCGCAAACGATGTCTTCTCTTCGGTGTATAGCTCATGGCTACGAACTGTGCTGTGAAGGTCTCTACCTTCTCATCAAGTTCCCTCTTTCTCTTGAAGATCCATTTACACCTTAATGGGTCTTACCCATATAGGTGGATCCTCGAGGGTCCATATACAACACTTGTATATGAAGTCTACATTAGACTTTTATTGCTAACAGCAATCTTTCCATGAAATGATCTTCAGAAGCATCATCACATGAGGTCAGATCATTGTCAGATTCAACTTACACATGGAATCCATCGTCAAACTTATTTGAAGAGGTATTAATGTTTCATCTTTAATTGTCTATTTAGTTTCAGATTTCAGGAGCCTCATTATCTTCTCAAGATTAAATGAGTTCCTTTACTTCATTTTCATCTTGATTCTCAAGAGAGTCATCCTCTAAGAAC
This sequence comes from Ottelia alismoides, assembly GCA_037367405.1. NCBI lineage: Eukaryota > Viridiplantae > Streptophyta > Magnoliopsida > Alismatales > Hydrocharitaceae > Ottelia > Ottelia alismoides. The sequence continues at coordinate 325,949 of JAZKJV010006958.1, read as the reverse complement.
CACATTCTCAGAGATGATATTCTTTATGAATCTAAAGGTCATAAAGTAGGTATCCAATACCATCCTTTATTTTCCTAATGAAGTAGCACTCTCTGGTGCTAGATTCCAGCTTTCTAGCATGGAAACTTGTAAGGATATATAATGTAGTCTCTACTACATATATACCTGGAAACTAAGAGATAATTATGCTAAGATTAATCATTGATCAAATCATGTCACACAACATCAATAGATATCACATATCCATAATGTTTACTATGATATAGATGATTCACATACATCAATATGTAGGAGATCTCGAATACCTTGACATCTTACACCTTTCCCAAAGAAGGGTGTATTGGACATTTTACTTTGAAGATAATAATCTTAAGTATTAAAATTTTGAAATTTTAGAAATTCTAAAGTTCCATCTTTTACTTATCCATTGATCTCATCAACAGACATATGTCCAAAAAATTATGCCAGATCATTGTCAAATGATCTTTATCCTCCTATTGATCTATAAAGGTTTAATTTTAAGTATTAGAAATCTCAATGAACCATTCATTAGTTTTCTAATTTAGTGGAGTCCACTAGATGTTAGATTACTATCTAAAATATATCCATCATAACTCCCTATGATAGGTTTATTCCAGAATTCATGTTTATTCCCAACATTTAGAAATAAACAATGAGTGTATTCTAATATCTAGGTCATAGAGACATTCTCTAGGACTAGGGGCTCCCTTGAAAATATGATGTCTATTGATCCAATGAAAATTGTCGCAACAATTGCATCACTTCCAACAGGGATGACCATTAAACCTTAAGATCAAATTTCTAATATTTAATACAAATGCAACCAATTGCAAGTGTCATTAGAAGATTGAGATACAATTATTAGACTTTATCTTATCAAAAAAATAAGTCAATTTCGATGATTATATGAAGATTATTCTGATGTAATATCCAATTCTTTCTCTAAGTATTCTCGATAGATTTGATAGTTATAGTATCAACACATCAACTTATTGCAGTATTGGCATTCATCTAGCTCTTTGGATGTCATATGGAAGTCACAGAAGTACAGTCAACTCTTTGACTTTCCTTCTCACTTGGGTCCAACCCATGCTTCCACTACGCTCCCTTTATCTATAAGCAACCATTGCTCAAGATAAAGGATCTCTTATGTTAAAATCAAAAATTTCAATATAAGAGTATTTCAACATTTATACATGCTTCATTCAGTTCATACAATATGAGTATTATGAAGCTTCATGAATGACTAGAGTATAGATAGTAGAATTATGACACTCCTTGTATCTACATCCATTTAAACTCTCAAAACATAGGTTCAGGTAGGTACTCAAACAATTTGATTACATCATCTCCTATAGAGCCACCATTCTGCATAATGCATAGAACCATGTCATTCATGATTATAAATTGAGAGCGCATATGTATGCCAGAACATCTTAGATTTTATAAGGATTGTTTGATAATTGCGATCATTATCGACATGTCACTTCAAAAGTACATTCGATGAGATCAAGACTTATAGAGACATACACACCCTAGGGTTTTAGTCCTATTGTCCATTTAATTATCATTCCTCCTTATTATGAGGAAACTTGCACATTGAAACCACATACATTATGTGTCCAATTGCAAGTACAATATCTGGATCATAGGTCCACTCCATGACATTATACTGGTTATTATTAAGTATAACATTGAGTGGGATTAAAGAAGGATTATCGGAAATAAGAAATTTGCATAAACATATATAAATATATAATTTACTTTGATTTAGGAATTTTTATATCAAAGTTGTCTTACCATGTCAACAATGAAAGTTCATTCCCTTAATCACATTCAATGTAAGAGATATACTTACCATTATATCTCAAGTAAGATCTGGGATCTCCTTCCTTATCTTTGTTACATCCCAATAATATGAGAACCTGTAAATCGGATAAAAAGAAGCGGGAACACATTCCACCTTGCAAGTCCAACTTGCATCTCCCAATTCGTTCTTTAACACCCGAGCCCACAACCCCAAAGGTGATGTTGACTCATCATTAATTGAACCAACCGTCAACAGGAATACAACTCGCTATGCGGAATCCAATATCACCCCAATAATATGAGGACACGATATTGGGGTCACTACGCATACATCCTTACTCTTTCGAGAAGCGACGAGCCTGATCCAAATTGATCATATGTAGGAGCTGTCACTTCGGACAGGCATCTCCTACATACAGTATTTGGCGACGGAACCATTCGTCTAGACGGGAGACCATGGATGTCACTTATGTGACCCTCCATATCATATTGAAATTCTAATTAATCATTATAAATCATATTCATTAAGATTAATTCTTCCAAGAGAAATAACAACTCTTTTCATAATAGAGTATTTTTAATTGGGATATAATTAACTCAATCATATTAAATTAATCATCAATCCAATTCAATCAACAAACTTGATTTTTACTTGAATATATATGGTATTATCTCGAAATACGTATTAATTCAAATTTTAATAAGTAGAAAAGTACATCATGATCTCTCAGGAATCATTCGTTCCCTACCCGCTGTCATGGCCAGTACCGGCGGGAGTGAGACGGACCGCATCCGGTGCAACCCGCTACCCTAGCGATCCCCGACTAGATACCATATCCGCCTCGGGGAAAAAAAATAATGCCGAGTCAATCACTTTGCACTTGAGATTATCATCGGTTCTTCAACAGAAGTTATACAATATAGTAATAATTAAAATATTTTTGATTATAAGGAAATTTGCTAGACAAATTCTCAATTCTATTCAAGCAAGGAATTTGATTATTGTGTTTCCAATTATGATATAGATCAAATATAATAAATTTATTGGTTGAGGCAAAGTCAATTAAGAAAATAATCATCATTAAATATTTTTCAAATATTTTCCATAATTATTTCATGAAATTAAAAATTAATTTCACTAATTGACAATCACATGGTTCTTGATTAGGACTGTAATTTCAGCAGTGACCCCTACTTACTAAAATAAACATATCTCAATCAATTTAAATCAGAATTAGACAAAATCAATTCTCAAAGATTGCTAATTGGATTTAGGACAGAACCTAAGTAATATTTCACGCATTTTGAGGCGGATCAAAACAGTAATTAACTCATTAATCATGTTAAGTTTTGCAGTTCCCGCAACAGTGAATACATGTTCACAAAAACAACCATATCTCGAGCAAACGGAAGTCAAATTACGTAAACTCAGATCCTATGGATTCCTTATTTAATGGGTAACAAAATACACGTTTTATTTTCGTGTTTAACGCTTTAAACAGGGTCGAAAATAATCACTAAACAGAGATGTGAAAAATGAAATGTGATAAAACTTTCGCAACCCTAACGAACCCAAGTCGCCTTCAGTTTTATGGATCGTATTCAAAACTTTTGACCTATAGCTCTGATACCACTTGAAGGATATGGTTATTTCCTCAAGCGCGTCACGGAAGCCTGAGTGTCATATCGAATAGGACGAGGAGCAACTAGTCGCACTAGTTGCTCGATGCAGCGGAATTTAAAAATTTTTCATGCGACGAAACCACATGATCCAAGAACACTTCTCGGATCATTTCATCTAAACCACAAACAAGTAATAGTATTACCTCGTGAAGCGTGGTTGCGATCGAGTCTCTAAATGAAGAGACCTCGCGTCTCAAGTCCGATCCGACGGAGGAGACGCTTGCGAGCGCGGGGATGAATCGCGTGCTTCTCGCAATCCATGTTGATGATCCAAGCGGCAGATCTCCTGATCTCGACACACGAGATCCGACGTCTTCTTCACGAGTGAGGCACATCGAAGGAGACGAAAATCTGCGAGCAAACGATCGGGCAGCATAACGATGACGCTGCGGCGATGGAGACTCTCTCTAGGGCATCCATGGTGGACGTCCGTATGAGAGTAAGAGAGAGTAGACGTGTAGAGAGAAAGAAAGAGAGAGAGATGTGCTCCAATAGCATGTGTACTAGAGAGCTTGGTATGCCTCTCTATTTATAGGGTTTTGGGATCCATGGATCTCAATCCATGGGACTCATAAAATTAATGGGTGAGATTGATTTAGGTCTAATCCAAAGGTCAAGATTGTTGTTGGTAAAAATCGACAACTAATAATCTAATTTATATCAAATATATTTGATACATTAAATATAATTTAATCCTAAATTTGATCAAGCAATTAAGGAGAAATTAGCATGGAGATTACTCCCCATAAAGAAAGGGCGGGACGGCTACCGCATTCCTTGTGGGAATGTGTAGCCGTCCACCATGTCCTCATGGTGGAGGCAATCTCATGCAATCTCATGAGATTGCATATATCCATGAATTTCTCCCATAATTTCCAACAACTTTTATTGAGATTTATTCTTCAAAAATAATTCATAATTAATTTTGAGAATATTGCAATCTTGTCATTGAAAAAATTGTGAATCACATTCACAACCCAAAACAAAATATAATTTACATTTTCAATTAATTACACAATGTGTATCAAATACACATCAATAATTAATTAACAAATATAAATTATAATTAGATCTCTCTAATACATTATAAATCACATTTATAATATATTATGAATAATATGGATAGTGCTATCCACATTATTCATATCCATGATAATTATATCACATTTAATCATCTTGGTTCTCTATTCTCACGTGCCCAAATAATATGAATCACATTCACATTATTCACATCTTTGATAATCAAATCACATTTAGTTATCTAAGATAACTCTCTTTATAATATGAATCAAATTCATATTATTCATGATAATTAAATCACATTTAATTATCCATTTTCTTAATGCTCGGATACCTATATCAACAATGGAATTATCCATGAATTCTTTCAAGGATAATGCGCTTTCTCCGCGAATACTTGGAGATAAGTGAAGGATATTGAGAAATCCTCAAGCGCATCACGGAAGCGTGAGCATCGTATCGGATACGACGAAGAACGACTAGTCGTACTAGTTATTCGGTGCAGCGGAATTTTAAAAAAATTTTATTCGATGAAACCACATGATCCAAGAACCATTCTTGAATCGTTTCATCTATAACCACAACAAGTATAATGCAATACCTCTTGAAGCGTGGTTGATCGAGTCTCTAAGAGAAGAGACCTCCTGTCTCAAGTCCGATCGTCGGAGAGATCGCTTGCGAGCGCGGGGATGAACCGCGGTGTCCTCGCAATCCAAGAAGTTGATCCAAGCACGGTTGCTCCTGATCTCGTCGCACGAGATCAAACGTCTCCTTCGCGGGCGAAGCACTCAAAGTAGACGAAGAACCGCAGAGCATCAAAGCGGTAGCACGAAGGCGAGGGCGACGACGATTCCCTCCACTAGGGTGGACGGCCACCACGAGGAAGAGGGAGAGAGGGTTGTCGAGTATGAGAGAAAGAGAAAGAGAGAGTTTTGCTACAATAGCATGTGTAAAGAGAGAGCCAAGAGTGCCTCTCTATTTATAGGGTTTTGGGATCCATGGATCTCAATCCATGTGTCACATAAAATCAATGGTTGAGATTGATTTATGACAATCCAATGGTCAAGATTGTTGTTGGTAAAAGCCAACAACATGTGATTTAATTTGATAAAATATATTTGATAAATCAAATAAATATTAATACCAAATCTAAATCAATCAAATAAGAGAGAGAGAAGACAAAGGAGATGCTCTCCTTATTTGGAAGAGGGGACGGCCACCAATTCCCCAAGGGAATTGAGTGCCGCCCCCTCATTCCAAATGAGGAGTCCAATCTCCTTATTTTTCTCTCTACTTATTTTACCAACAATAATTTGTTGGTATATTAATTCACCAAAATAATTCTCAATTAATTTTGGGAATATTGCAATCTTGACATTGGAATATTGTGAATCAAATTCACAACCCAAAACAAAATGTAATTTACATTTTCAATTAATTAAACAATGTGTATCCAATATACATTAATAATTAATCTACTAATATAAATTATATTTAGCTCTCTCTAATACATTATAATCACATTTATAATATATTAGGAATAATTGGATATTACTATCCACATTATTCTTATCCATAATAATTAAATCACATTTGATTATATAGGATAATTTGTCATACATCATGATAATTAAATCACATTTAATTATCAACTTCTCTTTGCTTAGATCTTATGGAATTTCTCTTAAACCATTTAAGAACAATGCTATTTCTCCTCAGATACTTGGAGATAAGGACAGGGCGATTGTATTGTTCCATGTATAGTGACTTGGATATTGAGATCTCATCTCAAATCCAGATCCCATGGACCTCTCATAGATGCTTGATTAAATCAAGACCGTAAACCTAATCTTCTCATTGCATCTGAATCTCATTCAGATCAATGTCCAGTACATGGACTACGATTAGGTCACTTCTCTATTGAGAGGAGTCACTAAAATCCAGACCTGTTTCATCACTCCCTCGGAATGGAAGTGTCATGGTTATACAATCGTTTATGATCAAATCACCCTTCAGGTATTCCTAATACCTGCACATCCTGCATACTGGAAGACTCATGATCATCATGAAGATAAAGATCACTTTTACACTGTCATCTTCATAGTCTGATCATTATGTTTCTCAATCTTGGTCCTTGGGATATGGCACAGATCATATGCTTTCACAAAGCATATATCTTACCTTCAAATCCATATCATGCTTCTAAAGCATGATGACCATGCATGGAATTTGGTCAATCCCAATACCTCATGAGTGAGCTCATGTCTCCCGGTTCACAAGTGAACTTGTATGATCCCTTTGAGAGATCATATTACTCATATGCCCTTACATGCACACCAGCTCGCCGGTGTATAGACCTTGATTAGGTCATCAACCTATTGGTCTGCCAAATGTACATGCTCAGACATATAGTAATATATCTGTCTCTGGTCAGAGGATGTTTGCCTATGATGTGACAGTATTCATCATAGGTCTTTGGTTATCTCGATCTTGTTAAGTCAACTCATTGACTCAACTAAGCTGATACCTCCGAATCAATATTCCTATGCAGAGGACCTGCATCAAGAGGTCGATCAGATATCAGTCTAATGAGATGGGATTGCCATCTCCCACTCAGACTGGAGATCACTACTTGTTAATCATTGATGATTCTTGATGAGTCCTCTATCTAACTCCTTAGATATTCATCCAAGCATCAGCCTCTATGATTCAATCATTGAATCAACAGCTGTATGATTATCAAGTTGGCCATGGTACATAACCCTTATTGTACAAAGGACCTTATAGTGCATTCATTCATTCAATATCAGAAAGGGAGTGAAACAAAATCAATAACTTTTATTGATAAATCATCTATTACAATAACATTTATTGTAGGAATGGTTCGCCTCGGGCTCACATTGCTAACAATCTCCCACTAGCCCTCAGAACCATTCAGGAACAAGCCTTAAACCCATACTCATTACATGCTGGTCAAAAACCTTCTGTGTCAGAGGTTTGGTAAGAGGATCAGCAACGTTGTCGGCGGAGGCCACTTTGGTGATGATGATGTCACCACGCTTTTGAATCTCCCGAATGATGTGGTATTTCCTTTCTACGTGCTTGCTCTTCTGATGCCATCTGGGTTCCTTTGCCTGGGCAATGGCTCCCGTGTTATCACAGAGTAGCGGGATGGGAGTATCAGAGGAAACTACGCCAAGCTTCTGGACGAACTTGCGCAACCACACCGCCTCCTTTGCAGCATCCGATGCGGCAATGTATTCGGTTTCTGTTGTTGAATCTGCTGTAGTGTCCTGCTTCTCCAGCTCACAGCACCACCGTTCAACAGGAACACAAACCCTGATGTCGACTTTCGAAATATCCGATTGGAAGTCAGAATCTGTATATCCCAAGACTTGGAGATCACCATCTCCATAGACCAAGATGTAATCTTGCGTCCGTCTTAGATATTTGAATATATTCTTTACTGCATTCCAGTGTTGTTCTCCATAGCAGGATTGGTAACGGCTTACCACTCCCACTGCATGGCAGATATCTGGCCTAGTACACATCATGGCATACATTAAGCTTCCTACGGCTGATGCATAAGGACATCCAGCCATGGCTTTCTTTTCCTCAACAGTTTGAGGAGCCATTCCTTTAGACAGGTGGATACCATGTCTTAAGGGTAGGAATCCTTTCTTGGAACTATCCATACGGAATCGTTCAAGAATCTTCTTAACGTATCCATGTTGTGACAATCCCAATATCCTCTTCTCTCGATTTCTGAACAACTTCAGACCCAAGATGTAAGAGGCTTCTCCAAGATCTTTCATCTCAAAGGTGTGGGACAGCCAAATTTTCACACTGGTCATCATCCCTGTATCATTCCCAATGATAAGGATGTCATCTACATAAAGCACGATGAACACAATGGTGCTCCCACTAAGCTTCTTGTATACACAAGGTTCATCAAGATTCTGTACAAAATCATAACTCTTTATGGTTTCGTCAAATCTGATGTTCCAGCTACGAGAAGCTTGCTTGAGCCCATAGATGGATTTCTTCAGCTTGCATACTTTGCCATCCTCAGTCATGAAGCCCTGGGGCTGCTCCATGTAGATATCCTCCTCGAGGTATCCATTGAGGAAAGCCGTCTTGACGTCCATCTGCCAGATGTCGTTGTCAAGATATGCAGCTATAGCTAGAAATGCCCTGATGGATTTAAGCATAGCCACAGGAGAGAATGTCTCATCGTAGTCGATGCCTTCTCTCTGTGTGTAGCCCATAGCTACGAGCCGTGCCTTGAAAGTCTCTACTTTCCCATCAGGTCCCCTCTTTCTCTTGAAGATCCATTTGCACCCAATGGGTTTTACCCCTTTAGGTGGATCCTCTAGGGTCCATACACCATTCTTATGCATGGAGTCAATTTCTGACTTCATTGCTAGCATCCATCTATCCATGTCATGATCCGCGAGTGCTTCATCAAATGAAGTAGGATCACTGTCAGTTTCACCTGACACATGGAATCAATACCTTTCTGGTGGTGCAACCACCCTCGAACTCCTTCGAAGAGGTATGGGTGTATCATCTTTATTTACTTCTTCAGTTTCTGGTTCAGGAAGCTCAGAATACTCAGGAGATTCAATGAGTTCCTTTACTTCATATTTATCTTGACTCTTAAGGAAATCATTCTCCAGAAATTTCACATCTCTAGAAACAAAAACCTTCTGAGTCTCAGGGTCATAGAGTTGGTATCCAATACCATCTCTAACATACCCTATGAAGTAACACTCACGAGAGCGAGATTCCAGCTTGCTTGCATCCACATTCTTTGCATGGACCAAGCAACCCCAAACCCTCAAGTGATTAACACTAGGTTTGGTTCCATACCAGAGCTCATGTGGAGTCTTAGGTACAGATTTGCTAAGAATCTTATTCAGGATATATATTGCAGTCTCTACTGCATATCCCCAGAAACTAAGTGGTAAATGTGCTTTGCTCATCATTGAACGAACCATATCCATGATGGTTCTGTTGCGTCTTTCAGCAACACCATTAAGTTGGGGAGTTCCAGGAGGAGTGAGATTGGAAATAATTCCATTCTCTTTAAGGTATTCCTTAAATTCATCAGATAGGTACTCGCCACCTCGATCAGATCGAATTCGTTTAATCTTCCTATCAGTTTGGTTCTCAACCAAAGCCTTGAATTCTTTGAACTTTTCAAAGGTTTCAGATTTATGACGTAATAGGAAGATAAATCCGTATCGCGAATGGTCATCAATAAACGTCAAATAATATCGATATCCATTTCGGGTCGCGGTACTGAAGGGACCGCATACATTAGTATGTATTAGGTCAATAATACCTTCACATCTTGTAACCTTGTTACGAAAAGGCATCCTGGTCATTTTTCCTTGAATGCAATTCTTGCAAGCAGGCAAAGGTTGAACCTGTAGAAAGTCTAAAGGTCCATCCTTAATTAATCTATTGATCTTATCAACAGACAAATGACCAAGCCTTTGATGCCAAATCTCATTTGAGAGATTTTCATTCTCCCTGGATCTTTTAGGGTTTTTATTAGTGCTTGTAACATTCATAACACATTTATCAATGCACAATTCATAGAGTCCTCCAGAAGTCAAAATACCATCTGCAATATATTTATCATAACGATTTATGACTAATTTATTACAGAACAGGAATGAATACCCACTTCTAACTAACTTAGATACAGATATTAGATTCCTTCTGACTTCAGGTACATAAAGACACACTTTAAGTACTAGGACTCTACCACTAGATAATGACAGTCGACAAGTCCCGACGGCGACTGCTGCAACACTTGCACCAGATCCCATCTGGATGACTATCTCCCCTTCTTCAAGCTTTCTAGTTTCCTGAAACAAATGCAACAAATTGCATACATGAACAGAAGCACCAGAATCAACTACCCAACTTCCTTCTCGTCCAATGAGAAAGCTGGTTTCAATGATAAGAGTAGATTTCATATCTACTGGGGCTTTACCTTTGTCGACCGACTTCAGGTAATCCGGGCAATTACGCCTCCAGTGCCCCAGCTTCTTGCAGTGGTGACAGACGTCAGTTTTCTTTGACGCTATTAAAGTGGATGCATTGGAAGATGAGGCAACACTTTGTCCCTTCTTCTTTCTCTTCTGGACCGGGCCCTTCCGAGAACCTTGCTTCCGACCGCGCTTTCCTCTGACCTGTGCAACCATTACAGTGCCAGAGGGACCATCTTTCTTCATTACGTCTTCTGCAGACTTTAATGCAGCAAGAAGCCCAGCATTTGTCAGTTCCAGCTTATTCATGTGGAATGACACCACAAAGTTATTGAAAGATTTGGGCAATGACAGCAGAATGAAATCAGATTGCATGTCTGCATCCATCGTCGCCCCCAGAGTCTCAAGCTCCGACAAGTACCCAAACATTTTGAGTACATGCTCGCGGACCGAGGTCCCTTCCTGCATCTTGCAGCGAATGAGATCTTTCATAACATTGTACCGCTGGGTGCGGTTAATGTCACCAAACATATCCTTTAGATTCTGCATGATATCCTAGCAAGTACTCATCTCCACATGTTGCTTCTGAAGAACATTGGAGAGAGAACCCAAGATATAGCACCTAGCCAAGACATGATCTTCATCATACTTGTCATTATATGCTTTGTCTTCCTTAGATTTAGGGTTTTCAAGTTTGTTTTCATGGTGCACATAACTGATGCGCTCTGCCGAAAGCACAAGCTCCAAATTACGGATCCAATCCGAGTAATTTGGTCCGGTCAATTGGTTGGCCTCCAGAAGCCTGTTCAGTGGGTTCATGGCCTTCATTTTCTGAAATTGAGAATGCACTATATGAGAACATATAATCATATATATTCAATTTAATTTTATTTGATTAAGGCATTTTAAATCAAATTAGTCTTGCTATGTCAACTATGAAAGCTTATTCCCTTATTCACTTTCAAAGTAGGAGATATACTTACCGATATATCTCAAGCAAGAACTGGGATCTCCTCTTTATCTTTGTTACATCCCAATAACATGAGAAACTGTAACTCCAATAAAGAGAAGCGGGAACACATTCTGCCTTGCAAGTCCAACTTGCATTCCCAATTCGGTCTTTAATACCCAGGCCCACCTCCCCTAAGGTGATGTTGACCTGTCATTAATTGAACCAACTGTCAACAGGATTAGAACTCGCTATACGCAATCCAATATCGCCCCAATAATATGAGGATCCGATATTGGGGTCACTACGCATACGGCCTTACTCTTTCGAGAAGCAAAGAGTCTGATCCAGATGCGCTTGTATATAGGAGCTGTCACTACATACAGGCGTCTCCTCTACACAATCCCTGGCGACGGAAACCCTTCGCCTTGACGGGAGACCCTGGATGTCACTTATGTGATCCTCCACCTCTTATTCAAATTTAATTAATTACTATGAATCACATTCATATAATTAATTCTTCCAAGGGAATTATTAACTCTAATCATATTAGAGTATTTTCAATTGGATATAATTAACTTAATCATATTAAATTAATTATCAATCCAATTTAATCAATCAAACTTAATTTTACGCTTGAATATACATATATGATATTAATCTCAAAGTACGTATTAATTCGTATTTTAATATTTAGAAAAATACATCATAATCCCTCGGACATTATCCCGGCCCTACCCGCTGTCATGGCCAGTACCGACGGGAGTGGGGCGGACCACATACGTTGCAACCCGCTGACCAGCGATCCCCGACTAGACACCATATCCACCTCGGGAAAGGATAATGCCAAATTGATTATTTTGTACTTGAGATGATCATCGGTTCTTCAACCGAAATTATACCATATAGTAATCAAAACAATTTTGATTTTAAGGAAATTTGCTAGGCAAATTCCCAAATCCTATTCAAGCAATAAGTTTGATGATTGTAACTCCAATTAAGGTTTAGATCAAATCTAATCAACTAAATGGTTGGGGCCAAGTCAATTAGGCAAATAATCATGTTTCAATATTTCACAAATATTTTTCAAGATTATTTCACGAAATTAACAATTAATTTCACTAATTGACAATCACTTGGTTCTAGATTAGGAAAGCAATTTCAGCAGTGACCCCTACTTACTAAAATTGGCGTATCTCAATCATATTAAATCCAAATTAAGCAAAGTCAATTTCTAAAGTTTGCTAATTTGATTTAAGACAGAACCTAAGTGATGTTTCACGCATTTCGAGGCAAGTCTAAACAGTAATTAACATTTTAATCACGTTCAGATTCACAGTTCCCGCAACAGTGCATACATGTTCATTAAAATGACCATATCTCGAGCATACGAAATCCGATTTACGCAAACTCAGATCCTATGGTTTCCTTATTTAATGGGGACATAATGCAAGTATAAAATTCGTGTTTAAACAATTTAAACAGTGCCGAATTTATTTACTAAACAGATCTGCGAAATCAAATGCGATGAAAACTTTCGCGACCTAAACGAACCCAAGTCGTCCTCGGTTAGCGAATCACTATTCGAAACCGTCGACCTAAGGCTCTGATACCACTTGAAGTATATGGAGAAATCCTCAAGCGCATCACGGAAGCGTGAGTGTCGTATCGGATACGACGAAGAACGACTAGTCATACTAGTTATTCGGTGCAGCGGAATTTTAAAAAAATTTTATTCGATGAAACCACATGATCCAAGAACCATTCTCGAATCGTTTCATCTATAACCACAACAAGTATAATGCAATACCTCTTGAAGCGTGGTTGATCGAGTCTCTAAGAGAAGAGACCTCCTGTCTCAAGTCCGATCGTCAGAGAGATCGCTTGCGAGCGCGGGGATGAACCGCGGTGTCCTCGCAATCCAAGAAGTTGATCCAAGCACGGTTGCTCCTGATCTCGTCGCACGAGATCAAACATCTCCTTCACAGGGGAAGCACTCAAAGTAGACGAAGAACCGCAGAGCGTCGAAGCGGTAGCACGAAGGCGAGGGCGACGACGATTCCCTCCACTAGGGTGGACGGCCACCAAGAGGAAGAAGGAGAGAGGGCTGTCGAGTATGAGAGAAAGAGAGAGAGTTTTGCTACAATAGCATGTGTAAAGAGAGAGCCAAGAGTGCCTCTCTATTTATAGGGTTTTGGGATCCATGGATCTCAATCCTTGTGTCACATAAAATCAATGGTTGAGATTGATTTATGACAATCCAATGGTCAAGATTGTTGTTGGTAAAAGCCAACAACATGTGATTTAATTTGATAAAATATATTTGATAAATCAAATAAATATTAATACCAAATCTAAATCAATCAAATAAGAGAGAGAGAAGACAAAGGAGATGCTCTCCTTATTTGGAAGAGGGGACGGCCACCAATTCCCCAAGGGAATTGAGTGCCGCCCCCCTCATTCCAAATGAGGAGTCCAATCTCCTTATTTTTCTCTCTACTTATTTTACCAACAACAATTTGTTGGTATATTAATTCACCAAAATAATTCTCAATTAATTTTGGGAATATTGCAATCTTGACATTGGAATATTGTGAATAAAATTCACAACCCAAAACAAAATGTAATTTACATTTTCAATTAATTAAACAATGTGTATCCAATACACATTAATAATTAATCTACTAATATAAATTATATTTAGCTCTCTCTAATACATTATAAATCACATTTATAATATATTAGGAATAATTGGATATTACTATCCACATTATTCTTATCCATAATAATTAAATCACATTTGATTATATTGGATAATTTCTCATACATCATGATAATTAAATCACATTTAATTATCAACTTCTCTTTGCTTAGATCTTATGGAATTGCTCTTAAACCATTTAAGAACAATGCTATTTCTCCTCAGATACTTGGAGATAAGGATAGGGCGATTGTATTGTTCCACGTATAGTGACTTGGATATTGAGATCTCATCTCAAATCCAGATCCCATGGACCTCTCATAGATGCTTGATTAAATCAAGACCGTAAACCTAATCTTCTCATTGCATCTGAATCTCATTCAGATCAATGTCTAGTACATGGACTAAGATTAGGTCACTTCTCTAATGAGAGGAGTCACTAAAATCCAGACCTGTTTCATCACTCCCTCGGAATGGAAGTGTCATGGTTATACAATCGTTTATGATCAAATCACCCTTCAGGTATTCCTAATACCTGCACATCCTGCATACTGGAAGACTCATGATCATCATGAAGATAAAGATCACTTTTACACTGTCATCTTCATAGTCTGATCATTAAGTTTCTCAATCTTGGTCCTTGGGATATGGCACAGATCATATGCTTTCACAAAGCATATATCTTACCTTCAAATTCATATCATGCTTCTAAAACATGATGACCATGCATGGAATTTGGTCAATCCCAATACCTCATGAGTGAGCTCATGTCTCCCGGTTCACAAGTGAACCTGTATGATCCCTTTGAGAGATCATATTACTCATATGCCCTTACATGCACACCAGCTCGCCGGTGTATAGACCTTGATTAGGTCATCAACCTATTGGTCTGCCAAATGTACATGCTCAGACAGATAGTAATATATCTGTCTCTGGTCAGAGGATGTTTGCCTGTGATGTGACAGTATTCATCATAGGTCTTTGGTTATCTCGATCTCGTTAAGTCAACTCATTGACTCAACTAATCTGATACCTCCGCATCAATATTCCTATGCAGAGGACCTGCATCAAGAGGTCGATCTGATATCAGTCTAATGAGATGGGATTGCCATCTCCCACTCAGACTGGAGATCATTACTTGTTAATCATTGATGATGCTTGATGAGTCCTCTATCTAACTCCTTAGATATTCATCCAAGCATCAGCCTCTATGATTCAATCATTGAATCAACAGCTGTATGATTATCAAGTTGGCCATGGTACATAACCCTTATTGTACAGAGGGACCTTATAGTGCATTCATTCATTCAATATCAGAAAGGGAGTGAAACAAAATCAATAACTTTTATTGATAAATCTTCTATTACAATAACATTTATTGTAGGAATGGTTCGCCTCGGGCTCACATTGCTAACAATAAGGACAGCTGATTGTATTGTTCCACGTATAGTGACTTGGATATTGAGATCACATCTCAAATCCAGATCTCGGGCCTCCCATAGATGCTTGATTAAATCAAGACCGTAAATCTAATCTTCTCATTGAATCTAAATCAGATTCAGATCAATGTACAATATTTGGACCAAGATCAGATTACTTCTCTACTGAGAGGAGTCACTAAAATCCAAACTCGTTTCATCACTCCCTAAGAATGGAAGTGTCATGGTTATACAATCGTTTATGATCACATCACCCTCAGGTATTTCCAATACATGTACATTCTGCATACATGAAGACTCAGATTAATCCTGAAGTATAAGATCATTTTTACACTGTCTACATCAGGGATTTATCATTAAGTTTCTCATTCGATCATTGAGAGTCAATATTGTTCATATATATATTCCAAAAGCATATATCATACCTAGGTCTTGATCATATACTTTCCAAAAGTATATATCAAACCTACAAATTCAGTCAAGCTTCCAAAGCGAGACGACCATGCACGGAATTTGATTCTTCCCAATATCTCACGAGTGAGCTAATGTCTTCCGGTTCGGTAGCTGAACCTGTATGATCCGTTTGAGAGATCGTATTACTCATATTCCCTTGCATGCACACGAACGTGCCGGTGTATAGACCTTGATTAGGTCATCAACCTGTTGGTCTGCCAAATGTACATACTCAGACATATAGTAACACATATGTCTCCGGTCAGAGGATGCGTGCCTATATCATGACAGCATACAATATAGGACTTTGGTTATCTCGATCTCATTAAGTCAACTCTTTGACCTAACTAATCTGACACCTCCGAATCTCTATTCCTATGCAGAGGACCTACATCAAGAGGTCGGTGCTCGATGAATCCTCAATCTAACTCGTTAGATATTTATCCAAGCACCAACCTCTATGATTCAATAATTGAATCAACATCTGTATGATCATTAAGATGGCCATGGTACATAACCCTAATTGTACTAAGGGACCTATTATGCAAACTATTTATTCTTCATTTTATATCAGGGAATGATATTCGCAATAACATTTATTGCATAATGGCTTGCCGTGGGCTCGCATGTCCAATATTCACTACGAGTTTAGGTGATCTTATGGCCTCGGAGCCTTGCTATACAGACCCCTGCTCCCCACTTTGTTGTCGCTCCCTGCTCATCTGCCTCTCGTAGGTGTCTTCCTCCTTATATCTCTACCGACGATCTCGTATATGTTTATGATTAGGAAAAAGATAAGGCAAGTAGAGTTCTATTTAAAAGCAGTTGTAAAGGAAGCAAAGGGAAGCTCGATCCATTGGTCTTTAGCAGCACTTCTCATCGTCCTACCGCTGCTCCCGCAGGATCCTCCTCTCCTACTCTGCATTGCCCTCTGTTGAGACTGATGATTCCACGAGCTATGTACAGCTGCTTGCACGGTTACGACATCTACCATCAGGAGCAGCTTCTGGCCATTGTTCGGGTCTAGTTCTCCTTCGTCCTCGCCACGCTGCCTCCACCCCAGAAGGCCTCATTATAGGGGGCCCTCATGGATGAACTCTGCCATATCGGATGCCTCCGTTCTAACAGATTGTGCGCCTTCTCCACTTTTGCAACTGCATATGGTTCACTTCTTCCTTTATCTAGTAGTGGTTCTCTGATTTTGACTCCCGTCATTTTTTTGTTCCAGATGTTTGACATCTTTCTATGCACCTCTTTTCTGTTGGCCAACTGCCCTCACCTAGTCACGCCTGCACAGTCTCATTTTCTTCCTCCTCTTGTGAGGATCGACTTACCGGCCGCTAGGACAGGGCATGCAGGAATCGACTACTAGGTGAAATGCACCTTCCTTTGTGCATCCGCTCCAACTATCGACTATATCAAAAAAGTGAATGCAAGTAGTTCAATATAATCGCGATACTCCTTAAGAAAACATTGAGGCTAGGTCAGAAGGGTATACTAGATATTCATGCCCATTGATTTCTGGGCATTCTTCAGGTAGGCTCCTCATTCCGAATTGAGACCTCAGTGAACGGACCCCAACTTCCTTATATTAGGACTTGACGCACTGGGAAGTAATTGGAAAGAGGTCCAGACCCTGATATCTAGAGGGTCTCACAGCTGATATGAGAAACATTATATATAGAGGAAGTCTCAGTCCGCTATCCCTCCCTCAATCCTCTCCTTAGCTTATATGATCAGCATAATAAGTCAAGAATCACTTGAGGAAAAACCTCTCTCGGGAGATCAGGTATTCCCAAGCTTGAGGTACGAAGTCGATCGGAAGAGAGTGGCTCGGGAGAATCATTTCCAACTCTCTAAACCTGAATGATGTTGCTGACTGGACTTTCCCCCTCTAATGATGCACCTTGTAGATTCCCTTGAAAGAAGATCTCAACTCTAGTCGCACGTCGACTATCATGGGACTGGTCGCCTCTCAGGGCTTTGGCTTTCCCCATATTTCTCATAAAAAAAGAAGGAAACCTGGCTTGTAGTAGTCCTACTAAACCCTAGAATAAAGACTATCGCGATAGCCAAAGGGAGAACCTAGTATATCATCTTGCGGAAATCAAGCAGTCTTCGAGGCCCCATGACGAAATAGCCCCTCTTAGCCCTTGCCCGCTGGACTTCTCTTTCTAGTCTGGCCATAGTTGACACTTTCCAGTTCAACAGACACAGAAGATGGACAAGTTTCATACCAGATATATATATATATATACGAAAAAGCCCATTGGACTTAGGGCTCGGACATTCAGGCAGGCAAGTGCCACACAGGCCTATGATAGTCAAGATGTGTGTCGGATCTTACGAAGGCCAAAGGGACCCTACTCGAGTGAAAGGAACATCCCGGAAAAGACTCCCTCCCATCTCTCTGACTGAGCCTTGGGGAAAGAGAAATACCTGATGGCCCTCCATCAATGCATTCCCTATGGGTCGGAGGTAGGCAGACAGTGAACTGTAGGGAGCGGTGAGGCTAAAGAAAGAGCCAAGGAGCACATTCTTCTTTTAGCTCACACCGAGGAAAGGTATGTGTCTTCCATGGGGATCCTTCCTCTTTGGTTAAACATCTAGCCTTTGCTCTCAGGAATGAGGAAGTAACAAAGCCATGTAATATTCTAAATATCTGTCGTCACGCTAAAAATACTAGAAAATCGTCGAGTGACCTATTACTATATCAGACAAAAAGGGGCTTTCAGATTCCGAACGCTGACCTCTGAGCACAGACAATAAGTGGCAATACTGGTCGAAGTAGCCTTTGATTAATGAGATTTCCAATAGAAGAGACCCTCCTTTTAGCCCTTCCCTCAGTCGCCGGTCCTAGTCAACCAGACGGGACATCCCAAGGGGTGGACGTCAGGAGCGAGGTAGATAAGGCTTGGAAAAGACTCATAACCACACCGTTTGAGTCAGCCTCAATAATCCACTCAGAGAAATGCCCTCTTTCCCTAATGGACCTAAGATAAGGAAGACAACCAACGATGGCCATAACCACATCTAGTCAACCTGACTACCCATATTCATCACAAAGGGGCCGAAGTCAAAGAGCACATCCATACGACGGGATGGACTTCCCCAGGACGAGGCCAGCCATCAAGAAGATAGCGAAGTAAGAACTTGGGAAAGCCTTGCATAAAGAAATAATTATATACAATGCAGAAAGCCAAATAGAGCTCCCGAAAACAGAGCCTTCAATCAAACAAAGGGAAGAACCCCCGGCTCACCAAGAATTCATCGTATATAGTAAGAAAAAGCCAAGGCTACTGTCTACAAGGTCCCCTTCTACTTCTCATTCCTCAAGGGCCTATACCAGTTCCTTTTAAATATCTTTCTCTAAAATTCTAGGGATATGATTGGGAATCATGTCGAAATGCAATAAATGAGTGAAAGTGGTCCTACATATGACGGACTTTTGATCTGCCTTTATATACTATGTTTGTACCTGAAGCAGCTAAGCTATGAAGACATCCATCTCGCTACAACTTGAGAACTGTGCTACTAGATCACCGCCCAATGCATCTTCCTAGTCGGTCCAGCCTCTTATATAATTAGTAGTTGACGGATATACCCTAGTATCCACGAAGGTGAATCAAAAGCTAAGCTTCTCTACTCTATATTTCAATTATCTATTTCGATTTCTTTTTTTAGACGGAAAGCATCAAGCGAATTTCTTTGATTGGATATATAGTGACGACAAAAGTAAAGGTAGAGAGAGACTCAGGTTTAGTATATATAATCAAGCATGGAGCATCAAGTTTTCGACTAGACAAAGGGGCCCCAAGGCAAGAAGTTATGGAAGATTCCCAGCCCTACTCTGCCAAGGCAAACATACAACGTCATAGTGTCAGAGTGGATAGATTTTTGCAGTTCATTCCACAAGAGCTAATGGGCACCGATAGTGCAGTGGAATAGTCTACGGGGGTTCCGACCCGTAGGGGTCAAAGCTGAATTGAGAAAATCTACGTGAGAAAGACAAATCTTGATTTTTGTGATAATCACTTCACTCCTCAAAGAAGTCCTATGAAGTAGTACTATAGGAAAGTCAGGAAGCAAAAAGTTCGCAAAGGACAACGAGGACTATTTAATAATGGGGGGAAGGCAAGTGGAAGGTTAGTATGCATTGGGTTAGGCACGACTCAAACATTGCTATCAGCGAGGGAAGCACAACGACAGCTTTCGCCTTTGTCGTCTCGCCACCTCTTGCCTCTGCTCTCTTCCCTTCCCCTCCTCCCTCTTAGACTGCACTGTCTATGCAGTGCTTGACTCGACCGGGCATAAGGTAGACAGCCTTTCCTTTCTCTTAGCTGCGAGCAGTGTAGCAACGCTGATGCACCTTTCTTCTTTTCTCTAGGAAAACAGTCCCCCTCCTCTTTCTCGCTTATCACCTCTAAGAGATATATAGAGAGGTAGAGTAATTTCTCGAATGAACCGCAGTCCTTCGTATACGTCAGGAGTCCATTGATTCAGGGGAAAAGCAAATAAGATAATAGCCTGCAGGGTGGATTTGTGAACTGGGAAGGAGAAAAAGGGTGTGTGCAGGCAGGAGTAGTACGAGGGCTTGGTCTTCCCCTTATAATGATGCACCTTGACTTTTCTCCCTTTTGATATAGCAACCGACATTCTCTGATCTTCCATTCCCTCTTTTCATTGAGAGCATCAAGGGAGGGAGCGGAAGCAGCATAGCCCACGGAGCAGAGAGAGACTAGACTAAGAAAAGCCTGAGGGCGTAGACTAGCAAGCAATAGAAGGCAGTATACCCACGCAGATTCAGATACAAAAAGAAGTACCACACACCATCGCTCTGCCAGAGGCATCGTTTTAGTCAAAGAAGCAATGCATAGCATCGTCCTACCGATTTTCACAACTATCGAGAAAAGCATCAGACCACGCAAAAAAAAGGAAGATTCAAAGAGAAATGCGGTAAAGACTCGAAGGTCAACAATGCCTCTCGACGACCCTCTCCATACTCTTTTCACCCTCTTTGTCGAGATTAGTGAAAAGACCGGGTAATGATTCTATAAAAACCTCCGAAAACTTCCTCGAGGAAAGGTACATCCTTTTAGATAATAGTTGGGAAGGAAAGGCCAGTGAGTTTGCAGGGGGTTCTCGACGCAGGCTCTGAGATGTGCGGTATCATCGACGACGCGAAGCGAGAGGTGCTACGCAGGGTAGAGGACAAGCCAGTGCCAATCCAGCAGCAGTGGAACCCTGGCACAAAGAAAACATGACCTAGCCTCTTGGAATGCAGTGATGAATAGGGAAGCGAGATACAACGGCCTAACCTAGTTGACCTAAAGGGAGAACCCAGTTTTTCGCGCTTGATCTCTATTGGAGAGTCAATCTGGCAAGAGCACTAGTTCTATTCCTCTTAGTAGGGGGCCAAAGAGAGAGTTCGACAATGAATTGCTTTCCCCATTGCCAATCCAGTTCCCGACTTTTCTTAGCCAGGAAAGAGATACATCTTGTGCCGCAAGTCACCTGAGAAGTCGTGGTCTTCTATCAGATGTTCCAAAAGAAGGGATAGAAAGAGGAGAGAATGGGGATGGGGAATGAATGTTAATTATAGGAGATTTCCTACAAAAACATATAATACATGGTTGGAAGGAAGAAGCTAATTTCGTTCCTGATGTTTCGACATCCATTTTCTTTCTTAGAAGTTCTAGTCGAATTGTCAAGTCATAGTCTCAGTCAAAGCAGAGAAGAGATCCAAGGCCTCAAACCACATATATATGAAAAACTAGACCTCCCTCTTTTTGCGGAATAGTGAATGCCTTGGATATATGGTCAATCAAATAAGAGAAGGTAGATAAACACAAATGGAAAGGATTCCGTTTTAGCCCTACGAGACTGCCCCAAATAGATAGTATCAAAATATTATGAAGATGATGAATATATAGTTATCTTAGTGCCGGGATGAGACTTCTTTGTTGATGAGTTCCTTCTGCCCTTTTCAGAAATCCTTCTCTTCTTCCCTCGAGTACAACTTTATGGAGTTAGCCTTTCGAGTCGAGTGAGTTCATAGATCTCTGAGTCCATTTCTTTGACTTGAGCTACTAGTATATAAGCATGGTGGTTTATAATATTCGCATCTGAATAGTCATTTCGATTCTCAAGTCTATAGCATGAAAACGACTTTCTTTCCCACTTGATGACTGACTTCCGGAATATCTGGTTGTTCTGTTCCACCAGTTCGATGGGTTGGGAAAGCAAGCACTCTCATACATCTCCAGTCCCTTGAAGAAAGCACTTGATGAGAGCTAGGATGAGAATTGCTTTTAGTGATGAAGACTAACTTCCAACTAGTATAGAAAAGCTCCAGTCAAACCAGTGAGAAGTAGGCTCCTAGCTTCGGGTCGTACGTAGCCTCGGGGATCAAGAGTGCCAGAACGCACCATCCAAGCACAAAAAACGAAAGAGGTCTCGTCATATCGAAAAAGTGCGAACAGTAATTCTCCCTAATCACAGAGGAAATCTCTGCACCCAGAGAAATGACCACCCAACTGCTGCCAACCCGTGATAGAGGACCCACAAGAAAACAATGAAAAAGTCAACCATGTCATCTAGTATTTACGGTATCGGGCATCGTAAGAGAGGGTGAGGGGAAGGTGATTTCCTCCATCAGTCTGCTCAAAATCAAACGCCGACAATAAAGCAGATAGAATTTCCTCCCCGAATAGACCAGCGATACCTAGTAGAGTACCTGCACCAGACAGAGGCCGTGAATCATCGAACAAATATCCACTAAATCCGACACGATAATTTCTCTGCTTTTCCAACGGCGGGGTAGAGATGGACCAGATCGGGAGATTCTCAATCACTGTCGGCTAGATGAGAAGGTTTGTGTGATCCCTGAACGTACTGTGGAAAGTAGAATCGTCGTATTTCCTCCTATTTGCATATCTCATACAAGCTATTTTCATTTATTCTATGAGTTTGACCTATAATCGGCCGTAAGTAGAGGAGCGGCTCCCTGAATTCTACTATATTAATAATTAATAGGAGCTTCCCAAAACAAATAGAAACAAACATATAGAATGACGAGCATGATTACCTCTAAAAGATGCTTAATATCTATACGACCCACCTTACACCACTGACCTCAGCTCCGTGTGAGTAGTAGCCTCTCTAAGAGGGTGAGTGAATACCCCTACTCAAGTAGGGAAGGAGAGTTTAGGTCAGGAGAAGTTCCCAGGGCCCTAGAGAGCTAGTCGACCAGAGACTCAGGGAACTGGCTTCAGCTTCTTCTGAGTGTGTTCCCTTTCGCGTATACCCTCAGATGCAGACTATGCTGGTTGTCCAAAGAACTAAAAGTGCTTCCCACTGCCAGAATTTCACCAAGCTCAAAAAGAGCTGAGGCAGTTCAACGCGGTCCTTGGAATCCTGACTTTCCTAGTGTCAGAAAATCGGATGAACAAGGTCACCCCCAAGGAAGACATGCAGAAGCATACTTACTGACAATAAATGCTCATATGCAACCAGACCACCCAATTCCGATAAGTCGCTTACCGAAGAAGTACACACTGATGCAATGACACCCCAGAGTAGCAAGACAACACTATATATAGAGGGAGGGACTGATCTGGGCGGTTCGGCCCGGTGATTGACCGTGAGCTGATTGGCACATATCCTTCCAAGTCATTTTTGAAGATAGGGTGGAAAGGCAGATCTCTGAAGGACTCTATAATGCAAAGTTCATCTCCTTCCCCGACATCGACTACTCGCTATGACGAACATCATCCCTAAGGTCAGTTCTTTTTCTCTTCTCTTCCTTGTTCTTGCTCTTTGAACATATAGGAGCCTCTTCCGCAATGCAGTGACTTTCTTGATTGATAGTAGGACCACCCCAATCACTTCCTTTTATTGAGGCCAGTTATTTTGTTCCGTCCCTGCTCCCCTCAGGCTCTAACCGCTTCCCCACTTCTTTTTCAAAGGCTCCTTAGGAGGGACTACTTCTTTCTTTGGTCATACCTTTCCAAATTTCCTATCTTATATCGACTTCTGATCCCACAGGATCTTCTATATTTGATGGGGAAACTACCATACCCTCTACGACTCCCTCTCTTTGCTCCTCTCCGCCTCTTCTTTTCCCCTTCCGTCTTTCTGGTCTTCTTCCTCCCAGCCTCAGAAGTAGGGTTCACAAGGAGATGAGCGGACATTCTACTTTCCCACCGCCTTCTCACAACTCTCTAAGCAGCTGACCAACTCACAGCTCAAACTGCCCAATCCACAACAGCCCCGGGAATCTACACTTAACTGATTGATAAGTCGAGTCCACTCACATTGACGACTTGTCGAAAGAAAGAAAAGAGTCCTTCCAATTATTAGATAGTGATATAATTTCAAAGCTTTGAAAGAAAGACCTATATTGACGACTTTTTTCAATCAAGCATTTTCCTAACTATTCTCAGGGGCTGCGACATTCAATGTTAAGGAAAGCTATAATAGGTTGAGGGAAGAAAGAGCTTGGAGAAAATCGACCAGGGAAGCGAGAGCTTGGAGCGAATCGATCGGTTGAATGTCTTGCTTGCTGCTTACCTGGGCCTTCTTCCTGCACTTCACAAATGGTTCAGGATCAGCTCCATTCCTCTAATGCAGTAAGGCAGCCTTGTCTCCAGTCCTCTAACTTCTATCCAACTCTCTCTTTTTCACCCTTTCGTGATACCTTTTCAAACTCATTGCCGATACTAAGTAGCAGTCCAAAATGCATATCTATTTTTCATGATATTATGCATGGATCAGGTATATCACGCAAAATTCCTCAGAATAAATGGTGGGCGATTCTTCCACAATGGAATCTGATAAGTTAGATTTCGAGTCAGTGTTTACAGAATCTTTTTCTGTCCGAAGAAATGATTCATCGAAATAACGAGTCACCCCTTCCGTTGATATGGACACGTTTGAGATCAACAAATGCTTGGGAGTTCCTCTATTCAATCCTTTTCTTTCTTCTTGTTGCTAGATATTGAGTTCGTATACATATTCTCTTTGTTAATGAGCCTCTAGTGAATTACAGACAAAGTTAGAAAAGATCAAATCTTTGATGATGGAATCATACATGATTGAGTTGCTCAAACTTCTGGATAGGTCTCCAACATCAGAACTTCATTCTTTCTGGTTAAAAAATCTATTTCTAGTTGCTCTGGAATAATTAGGAGATTCTCTGGAAGAAATACAGGGTTCTGCTTCTGGAGGCAACATGCTATTGTGTGGCGGTTCCGCTTATGTGGTCAAATCAATACGTTCTAAGAATCAATATTTGAATATCAATCTCATCGATCTCATAATTCTCATACAAAATCCCATAAAAAGAACTTTTTCGAGAAATACGAGACATCTAAGTCGTACAAGTAAAGAGATCTATTCATTGATAAGAATAAGAAAAAGCGTGAAGGCTTCTTGGATTAATGATCAAATAGAATCCTGGGTCGCAAACAGTGATTCGATTGATGATGAAGAAAGAGAATTCTGAGTTCAGTTCTCCACCCACAGAAAAAAGAATGGATCAAATTTCTATTGGGTCTGACTCACACTGATCATTTATCAAAGAATGACTCTGGTTATCAAATGATTGAATAACCAGGATCAATTTACTTACGATAAGTAGTTGACATTCATCAAAAGTCAATAATTCATTATGAGTTCAATAGATCAAGTTTTGCAGAATGACGGATATTTCTTGCTCATTGTAAGACAATTACTTATTCACAAACCTCATGTGGGGCTAATTGCTTGAATTTCCCGTCTCATGGAAAACCCTTTTCACTCCGCTTAGCTCTATCCCCTTCTAGGAATATTTTAGTGAGAGGTTCTATAGGAACAGGATGATCATATTTGGTTAAATACCTAGCGAAACTCCAATGTTCCTTTCATTACAGTATTTCCGAACAAGTTCCAGGCCTAAAGGTTTGATTGATGATATCGATATTGATGATAGTGACGATATCGATATTTATGATAGTAACGATATCCATATTGATGATGACCTTGATACGGAGCTGCTAACCATGACGAATGCGCGAACTATGTATATGACAAAGAAAATCGATCGAAAAGATATAACCCTTCAATTCTAATTAGCAAAAGCAATGTCTCCTTGCATAATATGGATTCCAAACATTCATGATCTGTATGTGAATGAGTCGAATTATTTGTCCCTTGGTCTATTAGTGAACTATCTCTCCAGGGATTATGAAAGATGTTCCACTAGAAAGATTCTTGTTACTGCTTCGACTCATATTCCCCAAAAAGTTGATCCTGGCTCCGAACAAATGAAATACATGCATTAAGATACGAAGGCTTCTTATTCTGAAAGCACTTTTTCATTCTATCATATGCTAGGGGATTTCACTTGGAAAAGCAAATGTTCCATACTAACGGATTCATCCCATAACCGTGGGTTCCATTGCACGAGATCTTGTATCACTTATCAATGAGGCCCTATCAATTAGTATTACAGAGAAGAAAGAAATTATCGAAACTAATACAATTAGGTCAGCTCTTCATAGACAAACTTGGGATTTGCGTAAGACCATTTCAGTGTCATGGGAGACTTTTCTATCAGATAGGTAGGGCTATTGCACAAAATGTACTTCTAAGTATTAGTCCTTTATATCCTATATCTATCTATATGAAGAATAAAGAATTTCAGGAAAGGGATCAAAGAAGAGGCTGGGTGACCTATTTGTTTGTCAGCTTCTTTTTTGAAGAATAGTCCATCCTTGAACCTTTCGACTTCGAATCTCAATAATGATCATTTGCATTGTCAGCTATATTTTGAATAACGAGCATTTACCCGGCCAAAGATCATTGTCAGCTTCTTGTGAAGTTCTTGTTTCGGCGATGTGTCATATCTTTGCACATCTCCTATATAATGAATGCTTGTTGACTTTTTGTCACTAACCATCAAACCATTATCTCTTTTATACCGGCTATCGCCTCGCATTCGACTTGTGGAACGAATGAAAGAAGCTTGTAGAATGCACTGACTGCTGAATAGACTAGTTGAGAAGGAAGGACTAGCTCTATTTGTTCCAAGCAACAGAGAGTATATGTCCTCTTCTTGATCATGAGTTTTGGAACCGGGCATGTATATTAGGCTGGACGCACCCCTTGATTCTCTATACTCCCAGCTGCCTTTCCAATCACTACACTAGGATTCATAAAACAATCAAGAAGAAAAGCAGCGTACTGATATACCGTTTATCTTCATCCTCCATTAGTCTGGTTCTTTTTCTTAACTTGTGGTAGTAGAAGAGGAGGAGTTCAGGTTGTATTCTCAGGTCACTCATTCGTAGGAGCCTCGGCTTGTTCAACTAAATGGAGTTGCTCACGTTTGAATTTGTCTTTTGCATTCATCAAAACATTGGTCAGATCTCTAGTATTAGGAACGTCTAGATGTATATACCGTACTTTCTAGCGCATCAACTCAATCATTCTAAGCATGTGAAAAGTTCAAGAATAAGGGAACCTTCTCAACTTCAAGAATGTATCTAATAGCTTGAAAGAATGATTTAATTGGGATCACATTACACGAATTCAAAGATTTGAGAAAGCAATCTTCCACCTTTCTCCGGTGAAGCTAGACCCATGAGAATGTGGTAAACGGTGTTGCTTTCTATCTTCTCCTCAGCTATTATGACACTTGAGCAAATAAACATAGAACCAACTTGATCAAAAAGTAACTCTTTTGCTTGAAATGCTATTTTCTCATCCTGTCGTCCTATGAATAAAGAATCTCACTTTTGGAGTGCATGTCGTATTCAGAGTTAGTATATCTTGTAAACGCTAATGGATTGATTTCTTTTCCTTTTTAGTGGAATGAATGTTTTGATCTGCTAGGTGTCATGTTCCTCGACAAGGCGTGTAGCGGGTAAGCAATGAGCCCATTTGTAGTTTCTCAAAGAAAAGCCAAAGAAGGCGAAAAGCAACTTAACTCAAGCAACTGGATGAAGAGTCCGTGATCAATGGCCGGGTTACACCCTTCCTAAAAGAAAATACAGTCCTGTTAAGTACGGAACCCAGGTCATTCTAGTAATTGAAGTAGATGATTTGAGGAACAATTGGCGGTTCCAACAAATCAAACTACACATTGAAAAACAACACTACACTCTGAGATATCCGATGAGTAAATGATTGACACGAAAGATAGTAGATGAGGATGACAGACAGAGCTGACGTTCTTATACTACTCGCTTAATCCTACGTTCTTATGCAAACATCACTCGTTCTGTGTCTCGTGATACGTGGTATCGATAGGGGCTTGCTTTAGAGGGAGTTACTCGTCTGAGAAGTTTCATGTCTCAGAAATGGGAATATACAACTTGTATCAGAGAAAGCCTTTGAACCAGTGGCAGTGAGGGTCAGATGCTGGAGTTCTCGGATCTGCTCAGCCATGACCTCTATGCAATGCTTCACGTTATCCATGTCAAGTTTCTGATATATCTGAAACGGGTCCAGTGAAGGGTCGACCTTGACTGACGGAGCCAGTGGTGGAGGCTCATAGCAAGCAGATTGTGAAGGGAGTTGATTCTGTCTGTCCATCAAAGTCAACGTCTCAGCCACCTTCTCTGCAATGTGAACAAGGTCGCTATTCGAGAGGCATTGAGATCATGGTATCCCCTCAGTGGGGCTAGTCATATCGAAGGGCGGGCTCATCCTAGGCATGACCATAGACGATATAGCATACAACTCTACGTCTAATTCATCCCAAGCCCTATCTAATTACAGAAGATCTCGTCTTGAGAGATGGGGGAATGGAGTCCAAACACTCAGACCGGTACTATTTGTCTTCTTCGTGCCCGTATGTGTCAGCCAGAGAGATGGTGGCATCGAGTGGGTCAGATGCTACATGAGCAAGATCATTCTCAGTGTCCAAATAAGAACACTCCTCTATGCACCCGCATTCGGTCTCCGGGGACAAGGAGATTGACAAGAACAATCGAACCCTTGACCTTTCATTCCACTTTTCCCACTTCAAAGTCGAAGGGGCCTTGGCTATGGAGAGAAAGGGACGACCCAAGATGATGGCTGTCTGGGCCAAAGTCTTAGTGGGGTTCATCTCCATAACAAGAAAATCAACAGGTATGTTCATCCCTCACTATCACATCCTCCAATCATCCTTGACCTAACATACCGATCCACCGGATTATCGAGATCGGCTTCAGCTTCCCAAAATCAAACAACCGCTGAATGGCAGCTGGGAGGAGGTTGATTGAGGCACCCTTATCAAGGAGGGTACGCTCAAAGGTCATGTTGTCAATGGTGCATCGCACCAAAGGCGCCCCAGGGTCTTTCATTTTTGGGGGTAGGAATGAGGAGATGGCATTGGATGATGCTAGTGCTTGACAGCCATTCCTAGTGCTTGTAGAACGATCTCGGTAGTTGACTCTGAACCAGTCCATCGCATACACGTCAAGTCTAAAAAAAAGGAGATAGGTCAGGTAGATATATATAGACGAGACCCGCGACTATATATCTAACACTCTGACTTTTCTTTTCTGGAATATTTGAGCATTGGACAATGTTTGCTAATTTCTGTTGACGCTGTATTAGGTAGTTGTGAGAATTTAGTAAATGAACAGAAGATAGACTAATCATTCCCAGTCCGATAAGAAATCTTGAACTGTCTATTTCTCGATCAGAGTGACCAAGGCTATCTTGAGTTCTCAAATGACTTGTCAAGGAAAAGTCGTGCTTTCGTCACTGCCCAGCGCTCCTGTCTGGCGGCTTCTTCCCTACTCCTCGCGACTTATAGAGGGTGGACTTGCCCCTTCGAGGAGCCTTTAAAAAAGAAGCTAGGGGTCAATCGACATCCTTCTTTTACCATAGCATATGCTTGCTGCCGGGAAAATGCACGAAGTCTTTTTTGCGTTAAGGAGTCACTTTTATCCGTTGAGGGCCTGGAAAGCACCATTTCTTCTTGCGCCCAAATATGAAATCAAGATCTGCTCCCAACTAATCTAGGGATTAGATATTGCGACCTCCCTTCCCGGGAAGGCAGATTCCTATTCATCAAGTATGGGAATAAAGAGGCCAGAGGTGTCGCAAATTGATGACATTTCCCTTCACTCGCTCTTCCTCTTTGATCGCCCTTCGCATTTCATTTATATAGCTTGCAGGTTTCAACACACGTCCACACTCACTGCTCTCTACTGAATGGAAATAGGTTGAGGGGGGAAGGTAGGTTCCTGTTTCGGCATCATCCCTTGGTTCGCTAACCCTGTTAGAGATTTAGGGGATCATGTTTCCCAGGCCATTTTCAGACCGACCAGCGGTCAAGAGCTCAAAAGCAATGCGGGAATCTTAGTGCAGCGGTGCTGAAAAGGAGCGTCGAGACCTCACAACTAGTATATAAGACCATTCTGACCAGCTAAAAGATGAAAGAGAGTGGATCTCTATTTTCCGCAGGTGAGTGAATACTTGCTAAACCCGAGAGTATGCCTAGAAAGAAGAAAGCACCATGGAAGCCACAGGGTCATTGGCAGTCCGCACAGAACCTCCGACTGCCTTTCACCATCCCTCTAACATCCAGCTAGAGAGCTCTTCCAGGGTCAGCCAATCAGTAGGCAAGGGAGCAATAGTGTCAGGTGTGCCCTACTCTATAATCAGGGTCAAAGCTGGGAGATGTGGAAAAGATGGTCGATGTGAGTTCCCTCCGGCTTCATAGGTGACCTCCCCGATGCGCTTGATTGCTTATGAATATATGGGGGGTCCGCAGTATTTTGGACTAAGCTTGTGGTCACGTTTGTGACTGAAGGTGGAGAGTCGAAGAATAACCCACCACCCCAGATCCTGGACATCCCATCCCGATTGGCGGAGGCACGCATACGGAGTGCGGTGTAGGTTCTCTCTGAGCTCCTGGAGTAGTGTGTTCCGGTCACTGAGCTCTTGCAAGACTTCGAGCGATTTCATCTCATCTTTGATGTAGGAGATCTTTCATGACTGGGAGGTTGCCGACCAAAAACCGGGGGGTCAGTGGATGAATTCCAGTTAGTATTTAACCAGTACTCCGCTATTTTTCAAAAAGCTGAGGCCCCACTTGGTCCAGGAATGGGGGCGGTGATGACAGAAACAACTGAGGTAGGCCTTAATAGCCCTATAACTAGCCAAAGGCCCTCGGTTTGGCCTAATATAGTAATTAGGTTGATTTTCTTCATATTCTAAGAGTCATTACGTGGACTCATACTTGTTCTAGTACACTGAATAAAAGATGGACATACAAGATTCTCATTATAGAACCTCATGGTGGGTTTCAGATAGTATTAGCATCTTTTGATACGCCTTATCCAACCTTTCTATTTAAGACAGTGTGCCTGCTATTGATGTTGTATGTGTACCCTACTGAATATGAAAAAATGACACCAGCTTATTCACTCTTGATGCCTACAGGGAATGTGTATTTCACTCTTGGTGATGCTATATCCATTACAGAAGAGGATTTCTATGCGGAGTTTCTATTCTCTCTATATCAAAGTATAAGAAATTTAAGGAAATGTCTAAGAAAATCGGATTCACGACAAGCTCAAATAACAGGATGAAGTCTTCAGTTCGGGTCTGTACTACTAAGAAGAAGGATGTCAGGGATGATCTCACTGAAGCTGAGATTTGTAATAGACTTCAATCCATGGTTATGTGATAAACACAGATTATCGTAGGTCTAAAGAGTATGTCTCACACAAGGCGGAGACAACCGAGGTCGCTGTGGTGACCCACAATAAAATGTATTTAATCAATAATTAACCCACACTAAAGATCAACAATTAAAAATAAATGTGGAGTTAAAATTTATTTTTAACTCTGCACAAAAGATGTATAGCAGTCAAGTATGCAGAGAGTTCGAACACAGGGAGCAAACATGGTAGAAGCACAAAAGTGTGTGAGTGAAAGTGTGTGGTGTATCTACACTAAGCAACCAAGCAAAGATTTTTGTTGGTTTTTAAATTATTTTTTTTCTTTTAATTTCTAATTTTTAATTTTCTATTTTAATTTTTAATTTTCTGATTTTTATAATTTTATATTTTATATTTTTCTATTTTCTTTTTCAATATTGGAATAAGAAAGCAATATAATGAAAGACAAGATAAAGTGTTTATAAAAATGTGCAAAAATAACCGAAATTCAGAAATAAAATGTTTTTAATATTTGTAGAGTTTTTTACTATTTTTGTGATTTTTGGGTATTTTTCAGATGGTTTTTGGTATTTTTAAACACTGAAATAAATCAAAACAGTGACAAAGCTACTAGCTGGGTGTAAAATGGGAATTAAAAATATCAGCTAGCCACAAAAATTTTCCAAACTATTTTTCAAATAAGAATAATAAAATATAAAACAAACAGGAACTGAGTTTGTATTTTTCTAAGTTTTCTTTGATTTTATAGATTTTTTTGAAGTTTTTGAGTCTTTTTAAATTTTTAAGGTTTTTCTTTTGAGATTTTTAGTGATTTTTGGACTGACACTAAAATAGGTGAACATACTTATTAGGGAATTTGTTTGGAATTTTTCGCGGTATTTTAATATTTTTTGGTATTTTCTACGCTAAACAATAGCAAAAAGAGAGTTTTTGATTTTTAATAAATATTAAAATGCACTAAAATCAAAAATAAAAAATATAGCGTCAAAGAGCAAGCACACATGAGCTAAAGTCTAAATTTTTAGAATTTTTGGAACTAAAATGGGGCCTTAAAAAAATATAGCAAGCAAGCACAAGTTAAAGGCCTAGCAGGGGCATTTATGCAAATATCAGAACATCTAGGGGCATACATGCAATTTTCCACAAAAGTTTGAACTGAATATTTAATTTACAGGACCAAAACCAAATACAAAACCCGCAGGGGTATCATAGCAATTTGCCCACTAGGGCGCGTGACTTGCACGCGCTTGGAGAGGACCAAAATGTAATTTCCAGAAAAGCTGGGGGTTCACGTGCAAAAGTTCCAAAAATTTAACACTAAATATAGGATTTCTGGTACTTAAACGAAATACTACAACGATTGAGGGCCTCCGTGCGAAAAGCCCGCACCTCACGTGTACAGGTCACGTGAGGTGACGTGACGAAGGACCTATATGTAAATACTAAAAGCTTGAGGGTCTTGTTGCAAAATTTACAAAAATATATAACTACTGAGGAATGTTTCAGGTCTATTTAATAATGTACAAAATGGGAGGGGGTTTGAAGCAAAATACCCACGCCTAAGGATCTGACGGGTCTGAGTCGTTCACTAATGCCACGCGTCAAAGATCCGTGGCTCGATACCGGTTCGCGATGGACGCCCGCGATTAGATGGATCTTGGCTGATCTGACGGTTGCGGCCCTTGAAGATCCTACGGTTGTTGTGCGATCTGGGCCTCCTCCACGATCGGACGGTTCCAGTGGCAGGTGGAAGAACATGGAGGAGCTCCGACTGGGCGAAGTTCTCCGAGCTCCGCCGTCCAACTTCGGCGGCGTTTGGGCTCGCAAAAATGTCGGGGAGGCTCCGGCAGGTGTCAGCTGTCATCGGGGAGCGTCAAAAGTCACCGGCGTGCGCCGGTGTTCTCGCATGGAGGTGGCGGAGCGGCAGGGCTCCAGCTGCTCCCGACGAGGGGTCAAAATGGCTCCAGGCGCTTCGCAATGATCAGGTACCTGCACAAAAAAGTTACGGAGGTCGAGGGTAAAATGCATCGACCTCCAGTGGCTCTCGAAATGGGGTGAACGACGAGATGGGTACTCGCCGGAGTTGCGCTCCGACGAGGTGAGCGATGAGAAGATTAGATGGTTGATTTGATGAGGAAAGATGGTCTGGATGATCTAAGACTATCAGGGATGCTACAAGGACAAAAAGGAACAAAGAAACGGCCTCAATGGCCTGGGGGCCAGAGGGTGATTACCTCTACAGCGAAGCTCGCCGGAGGTGTGGAACTCACGCAGATCAGGTGCCAATCCGCCGCCTTAAAGCCCGGAGCTCGGAGCTGTCACCTCTAGGCGCCTCGAGCAAGATCAAGGGGGGAGAAATCTCAAGGGGTTGTAGACCCGAGGTTGAACCTCGACAGCCAAATGGCCGGAGGTGGCTTGGAACGCAGCTCTAGGTGCTTTGCCGCACCTCGCCTGAGATGGGGGAGGATTTCCCTGTCACCGGAGATTGGCCCTCGACCCCACCTGGAGGTTTTTGGTGCCCAGGACTTGTTCAAGGGCAAGAGGAAGAAGAGTGGGGTCTTTTGAAACATGGTCGACGGGCGTGATAAACGAGAACGAAACGGGCACCACAGCGATGCCATGCCCGAAAAAATCCTTGGGCGTGTATCGTAGATGATCGAGGGACAAAATTGCTTTAGGACGCATCACGAAAGGATGAAAGATGCGGCTCCCAAAAAAGGGTGAAATCCAAGAAAAATATGTTCTGACACAGCCCCAGGTGCAGGTCAGATAGTTGACCTGGGCCAACTATCCGAGCCCCCTGGTTGGTCCACGTGGACCAACCAGGAAATACTAATAGTAAATGGCATTATTTAATTTAGATTATAAAATAAAAAAATGTTTATAAATTTATAAATTATTTTATTATGATTTTTAATTATTTTTATGAAATGTATTTTTACAAATTTACATTTATACCCTTTATAGGTATATGACCTATATATTTGATTATTTGATATTTTATTTTGTGATTTTAATTTTATTATATTTATTTATTATTTTCTAAAATTATAAAATACTTTTATACATGTAAATATATTTTTATTTTATTTTTTTGATATGTTTTGTATAATTAATAAAAAGAAGTATGTATGGTGTAGGTATGTATATAGGTATTGTATCTATGTGTTTTATGTAGGTATTTTTATTTTGTATTTTATTTAGGTTTTTATTCCAATTTCAATGTACATAATTATTATAAGTAATATTTACAACATTGTAAAAATATAAAATAATAAAAATAATGAATAAATAAATATTTTAATATGTACAAGTATACAATGAGGGTCCAAAACTCAACTTTCAAACCGTAGCTCCGCCAAATGCGAAACCACCACCATTGGATAGATTATTTTATTCTATATACAATTAAAGGTGAGTTTGCTGCATTGGAGTTGTCAGTTGTGAGATATGGGTCTGGGAAGTTGGGATTTTCGATTTTTATTCGGACCATAACTTTTTATCTTTACATTGTTTTTCTGTGAAATCAATTTTGTATTTTCCTATATAAAATTATCTACAACTTTCATGTACAAAGTTTCTTATTTGATGTATAAAAAGTGGAACCAAAATTAGGTCCCAAAATGAATAAAGAATGAATTAATAAATATAGGTATTCGACCCTTATCTCCCCCTACTTTATTCCTGGTCGACCTATTCATCAAGATGCCTAGGTCTCGGGATTTCAAGTCATAAAATATTTACAATATTTTATTCTTTTTCTTTTCTTTTATTTATTCTATAATTTTGGTTTTAATTACAGCGTTTTATACACTAATTGAATGCACATGCATGAATGCTAAGATGATGGAATTGATGCTATTTACAGGCATTTGCTAGGGGTTTTGGTGCCAAAATGATAGAATAAAGATGATGAAATGTGGATTCATCATTATGCCCGGCCAGGAGCCTAGTCCTAATTAGGAAGAAGAAAGAAGATCAATAAGATATCATAACTAAGATCAAGAGAAAGACTAATGAAAAGAGGGAGGGTTTTCTAGTAGCTGATATCGAAAGAGTGATTAATGAGGTAGATGAGAAGAATTCGCATATGGCTTATGCGGCTGGTGTTCTAAGAGTAGCTCCAGATAAACCGAAAAGACTATATAGCTAGCTGGTTTAGTTAGTCTAAATTCTTTATAGATAGCTTTGCTGAAATTAGTCTAAAGGTACTTAGTTCTTTTATTTTCCACTCCCCCCCCCGCCAAACCTTTTAGAGATAGTCTGCAAAGTGAGATACTTTCTCAATTTCTCTCACTTTGATGCTTCTGATCAAACATTGAGTTTCCCATCACAAATATAAATTGATGAGAAATGGGGTGCTTGACGAGTTATTAGTCTATTCTTGAGAAAAGAAGAATTTCATCTTCCGTGATTCGGTTCCCTGGGAGCCTCAGCAATGACGCTAGAAGCTTGTGTCGGGTTGGAATTAGGGACTTCGTCGAACTCATTCCATTCGGGATGAGATCATCGGTCATCTATCGCTTCTTCTCTTTCCCTTTCCTCCACCCTCATTATAGGGCCTATCCACTCTCACTTACATTCACACAAACTAGCACCCTATAAGCCTTTTCGAAAGTTCTTCCTCAATAGCTAGAAATTGGATATCAAATCAAAGCCAATAATACCAATTCTTGCATCTTACTCTTGTCTACCTGCTAGTATTGGAAGTAGGAGCAGATTCCAAATCTTTGTACTATTTCCCCGCTAGTACGCTCCCAGGTGGGCTAGCATCTATGAACTACTGAGGGTCTGAGACGCGGGGGGTAGGACATGCACACGTGGAGGAGTATGGCTTTTCTCTCGAGTTAGCGGAGCATACTCTATACTATGACTTTGTGCGGGTATCAATATCGGTTCTAATGGGAGCTGATCTTGTTCTGAGGCCATGATATATAATTGCGGTAGTTCAGAGAAGTAGTGCTTTACTGTGTTCAGTTGTGCGGTAACTAGTAGAGTAGACTAGAGAAATTAAGCGAGCCTGAGTGGACGTCGGATTGACCTTATGAGTCCTCTTTCTTTCCCTCATTCTCTGAGGTCGCATCTTTCTTTTTCAGAGTTTATACGATTTTCCGAGAAGATTGTTAGGGAGTCTCTATCTTTATCGAAGATAGAGACGATAGAACTCCTTTCCAAATTGCTTATAGACTCCTCGCCCTCGTCATTATAAGTCCTAGCCTATTTATTTCATTCCGCGTCAACAAGTTCCTATCCATCATAGTCATTCATATTCTTCTTGGTTCTTGACGACTCATGCGACCAGAAAAGCACTATGAAATGAAGTGAAGCTCACGGACACAAAAACCAGCCTTTTCCTACTATATATCTCCGGAGATCTCAGGGGCTTATTTTTGTCGCTGATTTTATTCATCTCAAGGGCTTGTTTTGGTTATGTAGGCTAGCCGCATTCCACTACTCACTTGTCCTCTTACCAACCTTTGTCTTTTTATCAGAGCTTAACTAGTGGGTGATGGAAGGACATAGGGATTGAGCTTAGCCCCTAAAACAATATAGATTTCGCGATATTATGCATTTTCTCTCGTGATATATACTCTAAAAATCAACTCAAAAAGATTATACAATCAAATAGAATAATGAATTTGCTCTTCACTAATTAATATATTCTCTTAATTACCCGGACCAATTAATATATAGATATATAGTTGATAAATGGTATATACACCTCTATGATAGAAGAAAGAGAAGTTCATTCATTCCCGGTCCGTCGCTCTAGACAACAACTCCTGTACTAGCTTGCCTTCGTTACAAGATGACCCTGTCTCAGTAGTTAGTTATTCAAGGAAGAAAGATCAATCCATAGACTATATATTAATATGACGGCTTGCTCCTTCTTAGCTCATTACCTTGGCTAATCGAAAAAAGATGTCTGCACTCATTCCGTCCTACGTGTCGCACCATGCATTCCAGCTCAACAGGCATGAAGACAACAACCGGACTGGCCTCACTCATTCTTTACTTATACTTTATGAGAAAGATGAAATGGCTCCTTCTCTTCTTTCTTGCTTCTATCATTCCTTTATCTCT
The DNA here is from genome assembly GCA_037367405.1 of Ottelia alismoides. Classification (NCBI taxonomy): domain Eukaryota; kingdom Viridiplantae; phylum Streptophyta; class Magnoliopsida; order Alismatales; family Hydrocharitaceae; genus Ottelia; species Ottelia alismoides. The sequence goes on along the minus strand of JAZKJV010006958.1, from coordinate 288,123 downwards.
ATCCTTCTCTTCTCTCAGTTCCCGAAGCCAACATAGTGAGGTCGAGCGGGAAAGTCTTCAAATGATGATAAACATTGATGATTAATGTTTAAGGAAAGGCGCCTTCTTCGAAATCTTTGTCATCATGTGTTGTGACTTCTTAAGCGGGCTTTGTCTCTCAATCTGTCTTTCCGGGACTTGATCTCATACCTTACAACACCATACGTACTAGAGAGGAATGGATACAACTTTGTTCGTTCCTGCCAGCTGTCGCACCTCTACGACTTGCTCCACACTATGTATTCAGGGGCTCCAACCAAGCCAATAGTATAGTATAAATAAGCTGGCTTTGCTTATCCACTTTCTTTCATGACGGTATTGGTTAGCTTTTTCCTTAATAAATGAATGAGCGAAGGAGAGAGCTTCCTTAAAGACAAGGGACTAACTCCTGACGTAAAAAACCAGACTAGTGGAATTCCGACTTGCGGAGCATTAGAAAGTGATCTGGCAGCCAACCAACGTCCAAGAAAGAGGAGCATCAAGGCTACTTCCCATTCCAGCCAGCCTCACCCCCGGAGCTAACTGGGTAAGCTAACTCGGAACTAACAACCAGGGAAGGTCAATGTCAACCCTTCTTGGGCGCTAGATAGCTCATGATTTACCACAATTATATATCACATGCATTTACCGCTATTATATATCAGGGGACTGGAATGAAGTGAGGAAGCGGCTAATGACCTCCTCTTCATTACCCTCGGCCACTTCAGTTATTCATAGGAAAACATACTCTCTACTTGCTGAAACTTCCTTCTTGCATGCGTACTCCATCGGAGGCACACACAATAATAAGAGGTAGAGATCAATTGGTAGCATACTCGATCAAACGGGTGATTTTATCGCCTACTACGGATCCCATACTACCCCCCATGAATTGAAAGTCCATAACCCCAATTGCTATGGTAATACCATTTCATTGACCATTTGAACAGTTTCAGTTAGACATGTCTTTCTTTGATCAGAATCGAGACGATCGGGGTTCCTCGTCTGAATGAAATGAAATAGGATCCGTAGAGACCATATCAGAATTCATGGGATCCCAAGTGCCCGGATCAATCAAAAGTGCGATTCCATCTGTACTACTAATTAAAAAAAGATATCCGCATTGTTCACAAATATTCATTTATGATCTCTTTAGAAACCATAACAATTTGCACATTGAACCCACAAATGCCTGTATTTTGGATTGATATCAAGATCATTAGATCTGCCCCTTATATGAACATCATTGCCATTACTACTAGTTCTCATACTAGTACTTCTACATTCATTAGAAATTCCACTATAGATAAATAGTCATTGTCATTGGCAGTACCTTCTGAAATGTCACTATAAATATGGATTTCAAAATGAAGATAACTATCAATGCTACTATTAATGTTTTTATTCCAACTGGATTCAGTATAATACACGTCATAGTGGCGATTATGACTTTGAGATCTACTATTTAAATAATGCGATTTCATATAGTTATCCTAATTTCTAGTTCATTCGGAAAAGAACTCTCATTGTCAATCTCCAAAATGAGATTTTCCATATCAAAATCTATAGAATAACTATCGCCATTACTATCTCTAACTAAAAAAGTATCATCAGAAATCAAACTCCAAATATCCCTAATCTCAAATAAGTGCTCAACATTACTACAATTTCAACTCCCACTATCATGCCAACTGGAAATGTTTTTCTCTCTATCATTTATAATGGGGTCTTCATTTTCACTAGTATGCCCAATGGGATCAAGACTATACATTGATTTTTTAGCTCACATCCGTGTTCTAACTTCGGACATCGAATTGAACCACCATTTTTCCAAAAATTCTCGTTGTCGTTTACTTGAAAATACAATAGATAAATAGTCATTCGATGAAGAATTATTTGACTATTTGACTTCCTATCCTAATTAAACATATGGATTCCATTATTTGTCTCATTAACTAATCACAAATATATATTGAAATAATGATTCTCTTTATGGGAATACATGATATCGCTCCAACATTTCTATTCACCATATATATATCATATTTCATTGTTTGGTTGATAGAATCTTTTCCTCAATATATTGATTATCAATATCAGGAAATCAGGAAATCTTTCTCTTCTATATTGTACTAATTTGCTCATGAAATGGAATCAAACAAGAAGTTCAGATTTATTGCAACATGGAAAAAAAAGACAAGATACTGGATGGGTTGATGGTACTCTCTTCCCTTGGCTTATGATATGAAAGCGGATCTCAAATAATCCATCAATCGCAAAGACCCATAGAATGAATTATGGATCCAACAATAAATAATAGACGTCTTGAGTTCTTTAGTCTTCAATCTGATCTTGTATTTATATCTTTTATATATACACTATATATATACGCATGGATTAGGTTATAAGTCTGGTCTGTATATTCGGTACATATTTCTTGATATAGTTTCTTGCTATATCCATATCAATAATCAAGAAAAGATATATATGCATAACGGATATCAAGATGGATATTTGGTTATTCTTGATTTAGGGCTCAATATTTGACTCAAAAAGAAAATGGAGCCGAGTTGGATTTCTTTCATTATACTTAGGAGAACAAACAGGAATTACTGAATTCTGCACGTTTAGTTATCCAAAGTATCTACCTAATTCAAATTGGATTTCTTTCCACACTTCACAAGCAGCGGCAAGTTCAGTGCTCCATTTGCAAGCTTCACGGCTCATTTCATTACGTTCGCTAGCTAGATCGCATCCTTCATTACGAGCTTGTACACACGTTTCTAAAGCCACCCTATTAGCTACTGCACCAGGTGCATTTCCCCAAGGGTATCCCTAAGTTCTTCCATCGAACTGTAGTACGGAATCATCCCCAAAAAGCTCTGTCAAGGCATGCATATGACAAACATGAATACCTCGTGAAGCCACCGGCAAAACACCTGGCATAGAGACCCAATCTTGAGTTAAGAAAATACCGTGGCTTCGATCTTTTTCATTATCATCGTCACGTAGTAAATCAACAAAACCTAAAGTCATTTCACGTCCACCTTCCAGTTGACCTACTACTGCACCAGAGTGAATGCGATCCCCACCAAACATACTAAACGCTATAGCTAGTACACGAAAATGCATACCATGATTCTTCTGTCTATCAATAACTGCATGCATTGCACAGTGAATGTGAAGAAGTAAGCCATTGTCTCAACAATAAGGAGCCAAGCTAGTATTTGCGGTAAATCCCCCTATTAAGTAGTCATGCATTACGATAGGGACTCCCAATTCTCTAGCAAATACAACCCTTTTGATCATTTCTTCACACGTACCTGTAGTAGCATTCAAGTAATGTCCTTTAATTTCACCTGCCTCGACTTGCGCTTTCTAAATAGCTTCGACACGCGAATAGGAAATGGTCTCTCCAACGCATAAATGGCAATGAGTTTATGTTTTCATCATCTTTGGTCAAATCAAGTCCACCACGTAGACATTCATAAACAGCTCTACTGTTGTTTTTCACGGATAATCCCAATTTGAGTTTCATAGTACATCCGGATGTCCATATTTTGTTCAATTTCTCTCTTTCAACACCATGAGGTGGACCTTAGAAAGTTTTGGAATAAGCAGGAGGAATTCGCAGATCCTCCAAGTGTAGAGCTCGTAGAGACAAATACATTACCTACAATGGAAGTCAACATGTTGGTAATAGAACCTTCTTCAAAAGAGTCTAAAGGATAAGCTACATAAGCAAGATATTGATCTTCCTCCAGCAAAAGGCTCGATGTGGTAGCATCGTCCTTTGGCACGATCAAGGCAAGTCAATCCATCAGTCCACACAGTTGTCCATGTACCAGTAGAAGTATCGACAACTACTACGACCCCTGCTTCTTCAGGTGGAACTCCAGGTTGCAGAGTGACTCGGAATGCTGCCAAGATCTCCATCTCTTTGGTTTCATATTCAGGAGTCTAAGAAGTCAATTTCTCATCTTTCACACCAGCTTTGAATCCAACACCTACTTGAGTCTCTGTTTGTGGTGACATAAGTCCCTCCCTACAACTCATTCATTCTTCATTCTCACAATGACAAGGTCTACTCGACATGGAATAGGCATGAATGAAACCTTCGAAAAAAATATCAAGAAATTCTCAACTAAACACGATATTATCAAGAAATTTCATTAATAAGAAAGACCATGCATTTGATTCACCAAATACATCATTATTGCATACTCTTTGATATGTATGGCGTGACCCAATATTTATTTGGGGGGTTTCTAATTTCTTCAAATCTGCCTTTGATTTGAATTTCCATATCTAATATACTAAGAAAAATGCCCTCTTTACAGTAATATATGTTGTATATGTAAATCCTAGATGTGAAAATCAGTATAATTCATCCTGTATAAAACAAGAATGGACTCAAATCCATATACAAACCAAATACCAACGACCGATGAGATCGAAATAATGAATTCATCATAAATCGAGTTTTGGTTTGAATTCCATAAATCAGATCATCTTAATATTCATAATAGTATGAAATATAGATAGGATTTCTATTTGTCGACTAACCCCGGGAAGGTAGGGAATTGCACCTCTTCCTTATCTAAAAAAGGAGGAAAAAACCTGAGGGAACCGCCATCTAGTCCTAAATACCTGCTTAGTAATGACGTAGATAGAGAGAGACAGAAAGAACGTATATAGAAAGGACTCTGATTGAGAGAGATACAGAAATGACGTATAAAGAATGGAGATCCTACTATCGTACCTTCTTTTCCCTCTGCTCCTCCTCGATGTCAAAGTTAGAGGGATCGCCCGGCTCCCTTGGGCCTTCGCTCCCTGGGTCGCCTCTTTGCCCATTGATTTTTCATTCGTGCTTCACCCAGGGGACCATTTTTGTTCCAATTTCTCTTTGGTTTTGAGGCTTGTCTGTGGTCTTGGGGACCTGAGAGAGTTTCCAGGAGGCTTTCGACCCTCTGGGTTCAGACCTATACTGAGATTTCGGTGCTGATCGGATGTACCCGAACTCTACCATCAGGCTTTTGCTCTGACGATATAGATATAGATAGAGATTTTGTTTTGGCTTGTGCCTTTGGTGGAGGGGTTCTATCCTTTGGTTTCAAAGGTGGCCTTGGTTCCGTCTTCACATTGTCCCTGGGTCTGATTTCTTGCTCAGAAAGAAGAAAAAAACGTATATTGAATTGACGTCACAGAAGAAAGAACCTTCTGAGGACAATTCTTTTGCCTTCTGTTACCGAAAACTGAAGAATGTAGAAGAATTCACCCCCATCACGGATGAGGGGGCAGCCTAAACCTGAGGTGCTTAACACAAGAATTTCTCAATTCTATGCCCAATCCTGTCCTCGGGCATCGCAGTTCTGACCATCAAGTATATATTAATCTTTCTGGCTTGCCACCTAAAAGACCTGGAGTTCTCTGAGCGAGGGCTTAACCTATAATCAGGCATTTTCGGTTTGTCTTTTTCTCGGAATTTCCGAGGGAACGGAATCGTCTACCAGGGTACATTCCCTAGAGATTAGTTAGTTAGTTACCTCACTCCGGTAGAGTTTACATGAATCAAATGTGTTTCTGTAATCAATTAAATAGTAGTTCTAATACCGGTTTGAATATCAGCAAAGAAGTGATGATCGAAATGATTGTGGAATGGACTCAAAAGTGTTAGAAGAAGGGGTCTCGCCCCAGGCTCGAGAATTGAAAAGCTAGTTGTATGCCTTAATGCTTGGTCAGTATTCTTTTTCCCCCATGGATCGCTTCTTTTTACCCAAACCATTGAAGCCAGGGGAGATGCGACCTATAACCAAGCCCAACCCAAAGGACCGGCTTGCCTTAGGGAGCTTAAGGTGGATTCTGACCCCTCTTCTTGATGGTAGCTTTTCAGAGCATTCCCACGGCTTTCGCCAAGGTAGAGGGATGCAAACCTTGCATCATAGCATGAATGGATGGCTGCCGCTAGATGCCCTGGTTCAAAGTGATATTGTCAATGTGTTTCGATCGTATTAATCAAAGTCTCCTGCTGGAGGCCCTTCAACATCGGCTTGGCTCAGGCAACCAAGGGATAGTCCAACTTGTGAGAAGCTTCTTAGCGACACCGATCTACGATAGAAAGGGGAATGAGTATCCACTACAGGGTATTGGGATACCTCAGGGCAGCCCCATTTCCACCCTTCTCATGAACATTTATTTGGATGCTTTGGACAAGAAAATGGAAGAGAAACTCTCTCGCTGGAGCTGGCTTCGATACGATAGATATGCTGATGATATGATCTTTGGGATAGTCTCTGATCCCTTGGAAAGAAATCAGAGTATAGAGAATCTGACGTCTCAATGGGTCAAACAACTCAGAAAGAGGCTTGCCAAAGCCCTTCAAAGCCTCAAACTGAGTATGAAATTTAAAGTCAGACATCAGGGATCCACTCCTAGAGGAAAAAGGCAACGTCTGAATATCCTAGGTCTAGATGTGCAATTGAACGTGGAAGGAAAGGTGACCTTCTTTCCCCTGTACCATAAGTGGAGGATTCAAATAGTCGGGGCTCCTGATAGCCAACCGGCGAAATGGCTCACGAGCTTCCGCCGCTACTTTCACTATGCCTATCCATTCAAGGGTCAGCGAGACCGACTTGCTCCCTTCCTTGCCCATTGGCTTAGAAAGTGAATTAGTGAAGAGAATAGGCCCCTTGTGGAACAGTACATGGCTAAGTTATTCAAGATTGGCAGTGAAACTAAGGAGAAGTGATTTCTTCGTCAGGAGCGTCGAGAATTGGGAAAAGGCAAAGAAAGGTAGGGAATTTCACCTCTTGCTTATCTAAAAGGGGGATACCACCGGAGGGTGCTAGAAAGTGGAGTCAGACGAGGTCGGGAAGAAAGAGTTAGAGGTAGGTTTGGACGACATACATTGTCGGTTGGTTCGCTAACCCTGATATTTCATCAAGGACTTGACATTTCTCGAACATTATTCGCACTATATACTATATATGAGGGGCCTCAGGAAAGGGATCAAAGAAGAGGTTGGGTGACTGATTTGTTTGCCAGCTTCTTTTTGATTTCTCACAGGAAAGTACAGATAAGCGGGGAAGATAGTCTTCTCAAAAGCGACGATCATGGGTCTGAGCCTCTAAAGCAATGGTAAATGATCTAAGCCTCAAATGGGCTCCTATACTCTCTAGGGTCCATTTCTTTTCGGAAAGAGGTGGATTCCGATGGAACGGTCGGCCTACCTTCCTCTAAGGGTATTGAAAGTAGGCCCTCAAATCCAGGCAACAAGCAGCAAGAATGGAACAATATTTCTTGCTTTGTCACTCCTTTCACAGGGTCGAATGGGGCAAATTCCGCCATATAGTGTTGTTCGTGAGGCCCTCTTCACTCTTCTTGAGTGGGGAGGGGGCAGGAGCAGAGAGGTGGGGCATGCCATAATCATTTCATGTACCAAGGTTTTCGTAGGGTGTGACCTACGGGAGGATCGAATCATGTGGACTTCTCTATGCTTCCACTTTGTCTCATATCTTTCCTGGTAAGCATGGTTGGTGCGTCAGAGGCTAGGTAGCCTTTCAGGAATAGTCATGATTCTTCACATGCCATCAAGTCCATCTTCGGCATCCATCTACTTGATTGATGAGATTCCTATCTTTGCGTACGAGCGCTGATTATGGTCAGAGGGGGCTTTCAGAAATCATCTTTTTTTTCTCCTAGGTCTGCCGTAGATAATATGGTGGATTCAGGCCTCCTTCAATCGTATGCGATCTGGCTTTCCTGGCTTCAACTTTATCTCATATCTTTCCTGGTAAGCATGGTTGCCCCTCGCCCAAAAGAGCCTTATTAGGCCGGTCCCCAAGGGACATAAAATGCCCTTCTTTCTTGAAAGATATGAGATCGGGGGAGAAGAGGGAAGAGTGTCGTGAAGAGGGCAAAGGCGCATTCTTTTTCATTGACCAGGTTGAGGTAGCGGCATCATCTATTTCCAAGTGTTAGCAGGGTTGCCCGTCACCCAAAAGAGCCTTTTCATGGCCGGTCCCTGAGGGACGTAAAATGTCCTTTGCTTCTTTTGGAAATATACGATGTTGGGGGTGGGGGGTCAGATAGTGGTGAGGCTAGCAGAGGGGAAAGTAGGATATTTTTTCAAGTAGAAATTTCGTTTCCCTATTCATCACTGCAGTCCAAGAGGGATCAGAACATCTTCTGCCCACCCACTTAAGCGCCATTATGACAGCCTCTCATCTTACCCCTTTCGCACCAGTATCACCAATCCACAGATCATGACAGAAATCAATGTTGCCCACACTGACCTCTCCACTTGATATGAGGAGCCATCCCTTTCCATGCCTCGCCCAAGCCAATGGGCGGGGACGTGACCTAAATGGGACTTCTCAAGCTGACCATAAATCAAGGCCGACTCGAATAAGGACATTCATTTCTGATTCCAAGCACCTTGCTTCTTTCACTCCCCTCAACATTCGCAGGCTACTCCGGTTCGGGAGCTAAGGACAGAGGATAAACTGGGAAATCCACCAATCCTATTGTTCATTCTATTCTCTTGGGTCAAGTCAAGCTAACAGGCTGTGATCTTCCCATCCCCCCCCAAGGCTGGGGAAGTCCTGGATTCTCTATTCTATTATCTGATTATAGGATGACAACATCCATTATTTCCTGGAGTCCACTCATCCATTCCTACTCACTCCCCTCTGGAAAGGCAGACGAGAAAGAAGAGCAAGCAAGAAGCACAGGAGTGGAGTTGTGAAGGGCATGAATGAGATCTATGAATTCTATCATTGACGTATAGGAAAAGCTATGACCACTACCACTCACTCTTTCCTCCTTCCTCTCTTCAGTTAGCTAGTCCTATTCTCCCATTCTTCTTGTCCTACCTGGGCACCCCTCATTGCATTCGAAGCTTAGTAAGCAAAGTGGAGATCCTCACTTCTTCGACTGCCTTGCTGCCTTCGTCCTCAAGCCCTCAGTCAGGCTTGGTCATTATCCTTGTCTCTGGCTCCATCTTATTCCGAGGGTCCCTCGTACCCACATCGAAAGTGAACAACCCGTCACAGATCAAGCCTATGTTAAGGAAGCCCTATTGCTGGGTGTCTTGAGACCTTCGTTCTAGAATGAGAGCCAGAGGGAGCTAGTATCCACCTGCTTAGGGCATTCCTAGGCAATAACAGAATGTCTACTAGACCCTCGCTGCGGATCCTCTGTTCAACTCGCTCGCGTAGTCAACTCCGCTCCATTTTCTCGAAAAAGACAATCTAGTCCTATCACTTTTCTCTTTGCCTTTTCTCTCTACTTTCTCAATATATTCCTCAAATATATAATCGCCCCTAGTCTCCTGGTACCATCAAGATTTGAGAGTTTATTAGAGGCTTGATTCTTCTTCATTTTGCATAATCGGATTTCAATCTAGACTGATTTATAGAATAACGCCTATATATCCGGGGCGAGCGAGCACGTCCAAGCCTGCTCTCTCTAGCTTATCCCGCCTCTGCTTCGATACCTCTCCCTATTGGTTGGTCTTGCCACATCAACTAGACTTTCGAATATCGCTGCTGATCTGGCCTGAGCTCTTCTCCTCGCTCTCTTCCTTTGCTGAAGTCGAGTATAGAAGATGGGAAATGTCATTTTCACATGTTATTGAATTTTTTTCGTACTAGGCTCTAATAGGGTTTGGTTGCATTAGATATGAAAAGTCGATTTGAGGGCTCATTAGTTCCTCGATTGCCCGGAAGGCTTACAGATGAGGTTAGAAGCGGAGAGGAGGCTTGTCGACGCTCTTTCTTCTTTCCAGGGGAGAGCGCTATCTATGCTTTCTATAGATCGGAATATATATAGAATTTTTCACGGGAGAAAGATTGGCTAGAACTTTGAGGAAGTCTAAGCACTTCACGCGTGCGGCTCATGCTTATATATCTAGTTCTCTATCCCACCCCCAATCATGATATTAGAGGGCCCCGCGCAAGCTGTATATATAACCTCAGATGCGCTAGCTGTATAACCATACCTCTTCTTCTCTCAGATTACTGGATAGGCACATTATTCCCTTCCTGACTAGAGAAATTGTGAATTCCCACTAAGTCACCAGAAATGCAAGCATTATCCTCCTCTCTTCCTGCTCTATCAAGCCAAGACCCTATCAGATAGTACGCAGGAAGCTGTGGGCACTAGCTGACGGTGGTGGGGCTATAGGATGTTGGTGTCTATTTTTCCCTTGAACCTTCCATTGCCTCCTGGTCTCGCAATGGGAAAGATGCAGGCAGGTAGTGCATGCAAAAGAGAGAGGGTCTAGATGGCCAAGAAGGCAGCGCGAGGAGGGAAGAGACTATGAAATAGGGGGTTGTCAGCTTCCATAGTCTACATGCTCTTATTCTCTTCCAGGATTCCGAACCTAGATTTGATTAGGGCCAGGACTGGTACTTTCGTAAAATATATAAGGGGCTTCTTTCTTGTGTGGGAAGAAGAAGTCAAATCTAGTCTTAGCAGGGGAATCAGAGATCCGGAGGGGGGTGAGAAAGAGGTCATCCGTCAAGGGTAAGCAACATGTACATCCAAGAGCAAGTCAGAAGGGAAATTGACATAGAAGAAGAAGTCAGGGGCCGAAAGATGATTTGAGCGTTCAATCGACCACTAGGCATTGCACTTCCCCCCGACATAGATCTTAGACTGACCGAGCCCCTATAAAGTGGGCTTCCCCTTCTTTGAGGACTGGGCACCCTCCTTTCCAATATCTAGTTGGAGAGTCAGAGCGTGCTTCTTCCGGCTAATACCATAGTTTGTCCCTGAAGAGGACTTTCTGCCCGCCTCTTCGAGACCAAGGTCACTATAGGGCCCTCTATATATGCAACTCGGCATTGGCAGCTTATCATACTATGTTTTAGCCCTACGAGCCAAGCTAGTTCTCTTCCTACAGATAAAGAGGAATTCCTCCAGGATCAGACACCGGCAGCCCTGACTTCCTGCACCTGACACTAGAAAGCAGGAAAGAGAGAGGAACTGGTATGTTGATGGGTCACCCTCCGAGTCAATAGCTAAAGCCATTCCACGAGCCCTCCTAACGCGAAAGAGAAAAACCATACCGCACCTACTTAGTAGTCCTGGGGTTCTCAGGTTCCAACATCACATGCATACAAATGAAAAGAAGGTTCAACCAGTGGCGAGTCAACACTAGAATATGTTACTTGAGCACTTAGTCCTAGCTCTTTCTTTACTTGCAAAGGGCTGTGCCTAAGAAGATTGACCTCAATGGTGCGCTAACTTGATAACCAGGCTTATCCTAATAATCAAGTGAGATGTTGGCATCGCTTCGAGACTAGGTAAGGTGATGGATATAGTCTTGATGGCTTTTCTTGTCAATTCTTTTAAAAAAATGGAAGGCGGGAGCTATATAGTTCGAATATCAATTAGTAGTATCAACTTTTGAACTAGCACACTTTCTGAGCCAGGATCGGCTTGGCCCATTCCTCAGATGTGGAAGAAAGAGTACCTAGATCCGCGTCTACTCATTTTCTTTCGTGATTAAAACAAACTTTCCCTAAGCTAGGGCAAACTAGTCCGAGAAGTCAAAGTTTTTTGACCTGTAATATATAATTGAGGAAAGAGCTTGGAACGAACTATGCCACTAGTAATTCTAGGTCCCCACCCCATGAAAGATTGTTGGAGCTGGGCAGGAATAGCTCATGCTTTACTCGTACTTAGTGACGAGTTCGAGCCTTAGAAGCATGCGAAGGGATAGGTCAGGATGGCTTTTCTAGTATCAGTCTCCAGCCTCCTTTCTTGCTTGAACCTCTTCTTTAATTAACTATATCAAATAATTAGGGGCTTTTTTGTATATGTATTTTCATATCATTTTGATTCTCTTTTGAAGATTACAATTAAAGATCTCTGCCTCCCTCTTTGAGACTGCACCCTGTTTGATACTCAGGGAGGAGTTCGGACTCTCTTCTCTTCAAATTCTTCTGCGAAAGAAGATCGGGCTACCATATTCCTAAGTTGGGTCCCTATATATACTACTTTGAACTCCGGGTTTCGTTTCTCAACTTGGTTGGTGTTAAATCACCTGAATGAAAACCAACATATTTAGGTGGATGAAAATAGAGATCAGTGCTACTGAAAAAAAGATCAAAAAAGGAGTCAGAGAGGGCCCCATAGTCTAGTTGATGACGAGGCATCAGTTGACGGGGGAAGACTGCCGAAGAGGGAAGGCTAGGAAGTAAGCTATTATAGTTTACTAAGCATTAAGCAGTTAATCTCATCTCGAAATTACCTGGGGAATCTTGTCTTAGAAGAAGATGTCGACCAGGGAAGAGGAGAAGGGGAAGGAGGCAAAAGGAGGGGTGACCAGGGCTCGGGACGAAGGTGTGACGCTAGGCCTAAGGTGAGACGGAGGCGTAGAGACTATAGTGGGTACGGTCTTAGTAATACGTTGTTTTTGTCTAAGCAGCAACAGTTGTGAATGACGGAGCATCAGTGGACGTAGGAGGCTAGGACTTAGTATTAGCAGGTGGTATGGGGGAAGGTAGGTATCATCAATGATTATTATACATGGGAAAGCCATCTGCTTCATTTTTTGAATGGGCTCGGGGGTACCGAGTCACCGAACAGGACCTTTGGGAATGGGGGCACATGCCAAAAAGAGGTCTCTTCAAGTCCTGTAGTCTCAATAACTCGACGAAAGATCTCGACGCCAAAAACAACACTCTCGACGGGCTTCGAATATAAGTCAACTGTACTCGAGATTATCGAAAAATAGGAAGCGCTAGTCCTAGTCTGGGATAGTTGTTTCCTCGCTCGAAAATGATCCAGTCTCTCTCCGGTGGATAAGAAGATAAGCCCGCTCCTGTCAGTCGCGATATACGCGCCTAGTTTTAGTGGATTCCACATTCATTCTTCTATTGGAGACAGGTCCTATCTCACCTACCTTTCCTAGCCTGATGTCTTGGCCCCACCCATCTTCCTCTTGCTGATGACTCCAATCTAAGTGAAGCGTGAATGAGTCCTATGGTCGGGAGACGAAGGATCGATACCAGCGGCTAAAGATTCCGAAACATAGTTGCTCTTTCGTCTCTCGCTTCTGACTAATGATGGACTCCTAGTCTAGCACTCAGAAGCCTTTGGAGAAGGCTCGCCCCTATCGGATCTGGGCTAGTCAGGCTAGGCGGATGATACATGTGCCTTTCTATTAGTATAACCATCAGACTACAGTGCCCTACTTTCAGCATATATCTGAATCAGAGTCTGGTGAGGGAAAAGTTGCCCACCCTCTTTTGTTAAAGGCGGATTTGACGTGTGCGAGGCTGCGACCATCTCTCCTCCCAAGTATTGATTTTCAGCCCTCGCTTTGACGCTCACCTACATTCACACTCATCTAGGATTTTCTAGCTCACCACTTCGGGCATCACTTTTCTTTCTCTTTCAGTGTGCTGGGTTTGTCGACCTATGAGAAATAAAATCCTTTAAAACAAGTGAAGAGGTCTGTTTAACTACTTTCTTCTTTGATGGCTTTCTACCCATGCTTTTTCTCCAAGCATGAAGACAACCCTTGCTTGACTGCCCATCTATTTACTTAATATGAACCTCTGCTGTGAATCCTGACACATTACTCTAGTTTCTGAACAAGAAAGAAGAACATCAATTGAGCGAGAAGAGCTGGAATAGGCTAGGGTCTCAGCCTGGCAGAAGAAGAGGTTCATCCTTGGACTTGTCTGGTCCCTTGTCCTTAGAAGACTAAAGGCCAGAAGAGCAGGATCAGATCTCCAGGCCTATACTGACTTGTCAGACCACAAGTCATCAAGTGCCGGAACTCTTCTCCCTCTTTTTTCTGCCGATTTCTTGGCCTGAGGCTGTAGTGGAATGCTGACAATCAAACCTCGATCACTCTAATTTCCTGCAGACAAGCGTTGCCCTCGATCGCACCACTGATAGTCTATAGCAGGATAGGTAGCACTCCTAGCCTTTAGAGAAGGTAGGAAGAGTGCTTTGACCTTGTCCTCAAAGTCATAGTACATAGCTAAAGAAGAAGGAAAACCAACCTTAGCCACCTTATTGTGGTTTGAGCTCACTCCCTTCTTCCTTCGGCAGTCGCCTACGGTCGTCCAGTCGGGGCTCTAACTCCCCACCTCAGGGTCTCAAACAAAAGGTGTATACTTCATTCGACCGATCCCACTCCAAATCTCAATATCTAGTTGCTGGTATGTGAGTTGGGATTAGAGACGACATCTTTCCCAACTTTCTTCTGAAAGTGAGCAGTTCAGGTAAAGGATGCTATCGCAGTGGGGTAAGGCTAAGAAAGCGACTAGTTCTTAAGGCCACATTCTAGTTGAGAGAGTTCAGAATTCTGCCAGAACTATATATCCGGGGAATGATGACGCTCGAACTTCTAGCTCTTTTGGGCGTGGGAAAAATGGACTCTCGTAGCGGCGAGGACCAGCCAACTACTTCTCTATAGCGAAATACATCACATTGGTTCAATTGAGAAGGGACATCCTTGTGCCTCAGTCCTTCTACATCTCATAAATCAGGTGAAAGATCTTTGTGCGGGTGGACATAGTGAGTAGTCTGATACTATGGGCCTCTGTCAACAAGTACCTGCGTTGCCTCTCATCATGTGGGTAGCCTCGACAACAACTACGCGATATCAAAGCTGAAGTCACACAACTTCCCAGGCTATAGTCCCTCCAGTCTTTGTCCTCCGTCAATCGCATTCTGCTGGAGGCTGCAAGGTATCCTGGTGCATGTCCTAGTCTCTACCTGGAAAGCATGTCCCGCCTGGGCAGATGAAAGCAACTTTCCTTGCGATGGTGCAATCCTCATCCTTCCGCTACTATATATTACTGTCCTGTAAGCTCCCAACTATATAGCTGGGCAAACCTCTCTCATCAGATCCTTATTGGCAGTGAAAGCTGAAGCATGATGGATAATTGTTCTGGTAAATGGGGGTCTTTACCAGACAAGTTGGAAGTGATGGTTCAGCTTACCAAGCTAACTGACGGTTCTGTTCTGAGAGGATAAGACCTAGGTGCTGAGCAAGGATCCGAAGCTGCTTATTATATAGAAAGTGGAGACTGCCCAAAGCCTAATCATTAGTCAATTCTTCTTTATAAGGTCATCGACCTCTCTCCCCGCCCGTGGTTCCACCGCTTCGACCAGAGAGAGGCACCAACCTTCCGGGATCCATTTACTGACTTTCATTCCTAAAATTCTTAGACAGAATAGGACAACCCTTTCTCCTTCACTCTTCTCTCTGCTGCGTCTTCCTTCCGTGGTGCTTTGTCGTAGTAGGGACATACGGCAAATCAGGCACAGTAAGAGAAGGCGTGTAGTAGACCCTACATGCGCCTATAGGTGGCCCGTAGACAGAGGTGTTAGTTTCCCAGGTTTGAACTCTGAATATGGTCACCATTTTCTTCTCTTATTTCTTTCGTTATCTAAGTCAGGAGCCTACTTTCATGAAGAGTACGGCCGGCGACTCACAGCCTGACTACCCTATAAACGAAATCAGAAGAAAGCCAAAAGTGGTCCTCAATTGAGGCTGGGATTATCTTGAGCAGGCAAAGAGCCTCCCGTAAGCAGCTAAACATATCGCCTATAAGCAAGCGGCGAGGCTCGTGAAGCTATAATGACATATAGGCCCGATACTATATCAAATCAAAGGTTTGACTCCCCCCCAAAACTTGAGACCTTTCTCACTATATCCGATGTTTGAATAATATTAGAATAGTCTGTTAAAGTACTTATATATAGAAACTCCTAGGAAGCAAACTAATGCCTACCTACAAGCTTTCGCATGTATGACTAGCTTCTTCATTTTAGGGAAAAGGTCAAGCACAAGGAGAATGCAGAAAGGTGAGCAATCAGCTGAAAGTCCAAGGGACACAGTTGAACTCCAAAGCTGACTACCTCGCATCACCCAGAGGAGATTCTAGTTAAAGCACTCAGTCATCCACTGTTGACCATATTCTCACTGCCCTCTCAATCTTGCTGTCTGCCTGCGCTTGTAGACCAAGCCCACGCTCTTGCCCTATTATATCACACTTGCTTTCCCTAGCGGCTGACTTGAGCCTACTATGGAGCTTCTGAGAACCCCATGATCTGACCCCTGACCTTGTCCAATGTGAAAGAAAACTGCAGACAGATGTGATAGGCCCTAGGGTATGAACTGTATGTACTATCAGAAGAGGGTGAGATAACCGCAGTCGACCTCTCCGCCCCACACTCGTGGGTGATATAATTGCTTTTCCCTTCATGTCTCCATGTCTGTTGATCTTCCTATCTGACCATAGGGTTAAAGTTCATGTATATGCACTTAGGTCAATCAGGTTCAGGTCTCAGATAAGCCCGGCTACCCTACTCTCGGCTTCCCTACAGGAGGTGCAATGACGAGAAGCTACGAACTAGGCAGAGCGGTTCTATTACTAGGATCAAAAGCGTCAAGGTCCCCAGATCCCGAGGGCTCAGCTACAAGGTCCTCTTCTACTTCTCACTCAGCGGGAAGCTTTCCGGGAAAGAAAGATGGACGAAGTCTGCAGTTTGAGATAGTTGATGAATCCATGATTCATTAACTTTTCTATCGCATTTTATCTTAAAATCCTTAACAAATGCATGTAGATATTCATTAATTCCCATCTTTTATTCAAACTCCATTCATGAATAAATATTCACTTTTAAGCATAAAAAGCATGTAAATAAATAAAGGACAAAGAAAAAGAGAAAAGGCAGATTGGAGATATGTATATATGTACAATATGACTTATAAATATAAATATAACTATAAGGTATATTTATAGCCTAACCTCCGAGACCAGCATGGATTGGTAGACAAGCCAATAAGTAGGGGGAGATAAGGAAAGAAAACCCTAAAAATAAATTAAGACACACCTCATGTACCTCGCACTATTTATCAAATAAATACAAAACTTCAATGATTTTTAATTAATTCATATGTAACATATTCATCAAATTGTTTTCCTAATTATTTCTAAAAAATGTATATAAAAATATGAAAATAAGTTAAAAATATTACCCTGTATATATGCTAAGAAATCCTACTTGTAAATTGTCAAAATCTCAACTTCCGAACATCATAACTTCTTCATACAAACTCCAATTTCTCTCTACTCACCTTTAAGTTCATAACATAATATTATCTAATAAATAAAGGTGGTTTCATCAAATTCAGAGTCCGTTTGCAAAAAGTCAATTTTGGGACCAAATGACAACGGGGTTTCGAGGCTATTATTTTATGTAGAACACATTATTTATACTTTTTATTAATTTTATAATTTCTAATTATTTTCATGGCATTGTATTTTATCCTTGATTTATTTCATATTTTTAGAGCTTATTAATTATTTTTATAAAATCAAAAACCCTAAATAATAGGTACAAATGAACTGGATAACTTATATCAATATTTTTTAATATATGAAAATTAATTTATTAAAATCCCTAAAAATTCACACAACCCTTATTTATTATTCTAATAATTAAGAAAATGTAAAATTAATTTTTAATTATTTATTTTTTTAAATTAAAATCGAAAACCTCTTTATATATATATACATATTTATTAATATAATTGTTATATTTCAAATAATAATAATTATTTATAAAAAGTAATTATTCCATTAATTAAATAATTAAAATATTTACATTTCTTTTTTTCATACCTATTTAAAATAACTTAATATTTTTATTTAATATCGAGTTTACAAAGAATTAATTCATCTGGCCAACCAGGTAATGACACTTGTCAGCACCTAGCTCATCTTCTTCAAGAAGGTTGTTAGCCTTTCTGTTCTGGCCGGCCTTCTTCTACCAATTACTCCACGCATCTCTCAACCTCCTACGATGATCCAACCCCTTGAAACCATCCTCCTAACAACCAAGAATCTCGCCAACCCTTAGATCAACCTTGGGGATCACTAAATCGATCTATATAAATCCTCAAAGTTCACAGATCCAAACTAACTCTCCTCCAACCACCCAAGCCCAAACTACTAGTGGCCGACTCCCAACTCCTCCACCTCGCTCTGCCTCACTCCGGTGGTGACAACACCCGAAGGCTACCCCGCGTAGAAGAGAGATCGTCGGGGAGAAGTTCCAAGGCGAAGCTCTGCCTTGCATCGCCGCCACGCGCGCGTCCAACTGCGGCGAAAGATTGGCCGTCACAACATCCATTAGAGGTAAATACACCTCTTCTTCACATATCTCTTCCTCCATCTTTATCAATTTTATTCTTGAACTTCGTGCCACGATTAGCGTGGCTAATCCCATCTTTTGTTGGTTTAGTCCTCTAGCTTAGACACTCAATCGAATCTCACCTCTCCTTCGTTTCACAATTGAATCAAATCACGCTTCTTTTCTCGAGGTTTTTCACGCCTGTTTGCATTTAGTCTGGAAAGACCATATTTTGATCTTGCAAACCTAACTTGTTGTCCAATTTCTCGCAAATCGAGCACTCCCACACTTTCTTTGCAGGATCATCTTCAAACATGAGCGAATTCAAAGCCTCTAGAGCCCTTTATCTTCACTAAGTCGCAAATTAAAGTAGGCATAACAACCTCTCATCAGCTCCAGCGCAACGAGATCGTCACCTTCATCGAGCACTCCCACACTTTCTTTGCAGGATCGTCTTCAAACAAGAGCGAATTCAAAGCCTCTTGAGCCCTTCATCTTCACGAAGTCGCAAATCAATGTAGGCATAACAACCTTTCATCAGCTCTAGCGCAAGGAGATCGTCACCTTCATCGAGCTTCCACCACCGCGCTGCGCCACCTCTGCCTTTTCACAACCGCAGGTGAGCTCGAGGGTTAGAGGAGCTAACCCTCTAGACCCGCCGGAGATCGCAGGTCAACACCAGCTATTCGTGAAAAGATAGCGAAGAAGAGACCTCTGTCAGTTGTCCAACCGCCCAAGAACAATTTAAACACCCGCGCTACAGGTTGTTGACACGTGTCCCCAAGGGGACGGCCCAGATCAAGCCTCACGTTATAATCTAAGCCGTTGAACCTGAAACGGTGGAAAAATTACACAAAGATCCCAGTGGACTTCTAGAATGTCCAAAGCACTCTGATGTTTTCCAGAATTACATTTAGGTCCCTACACAGGGACCTAAATGTAAATTTTCATATTTTCTTCACAAAACAGTCCCTGCTAAGTACCTTTTTGCATAACTTTTTGATTCTTTTTCTTGCATTTATACCCCTAGCCTGTAGGGGAGTTTTGAACCTAGTTTTGACACATTTTTTCGTAGTTTTTTAGGGTAGTTACGCAAGTACCCCAGGAAGTTTTCCAGTAACTTTTTGTGTCTTCTTGTCGTGTTTTTATTGTGTTTTGGTTTGTTGCCAACCGACTCCTTTTTGTTTTGATTTCGTGTGTTGTTCGAGCCCGTTGCTCACCCGTTTTCACCTATTGTATAATATCTTCCTTATTTCATATATATTTCACCTATTATATAGTAACTAAACTATGTAAAAAATACCACTTGAAAAATAAATAACAATTGGAAAAGAATGAAATCAAATAAAAAAATTAAAAATAAAAACTCCATAAAAATAGTAGTGCTTCCTTGTTCGCTTCAAGAAGAGACAAAATAATCACAAAAATATATTTTCTTATAAAAATACCCTATTCTGCCTCCCTGTGTTCAACCCAGGCACACTTACCTTGTAAAATAAATAGTGTAGGTTTTCTAAAAAATCGAATTTTATTTGATCGACTAGGATTGTTTTTGCGATTTTTCTACACCGACAACCTCTTCTTCTAAAAAGGCGTAAAACAATTCTGATCGTCGCATCAAAATGGCACCGTTGCCGGGGAGGCGCTAGTGTATTTTGTTCTTTACCTATTTTGTGATTTTATTTTCTCTCTTCTTTTTGTTTTGTTTTTCGTAGTTTTTCTTCGGTTTTTCGTATGGCTATCTCGACTCGTCTCTTGATCTGCTTTAGCCGCTATTTAATTTATGCAGGTCCTGCAGCATCAGTCAGTTTCTTAGGAAGCCAAGTCAGTTGAAAGAGCAGAGGCCGACTCCTTCTCTACAAGTCAGCTGTAGAGGGCAGAAACTAATTAGTGTAATATTGCAAAAGAGAGAGAAAGAAAGAGAGAAGTTGTATTAGAAGGGGTCCACTAAGGACATCCCGACTTGTATTCCCCCTCACACTTTTTTTAGGGGTCTGATTCACCAAGTACTGTGTATTCGGGGGATCAGGGCACCCACCGCAATTTTCTCGCCTCGACGATTTTTCCACGGTTTTTCTGATAGATGCTTGCTTAGGTTTTTTATTCTATCTGATTGTGCATATGTAGTTAGTTTCAAGACTTGCAACCTAGGTGATTTGGGAGAGTAATCCCCACACATCATCTCAGAGTGCATGAGCGAGAGTCGACCCATAAGGCTAGAGCCAAAACCCCGTATTTCACGTGAAATACTACTTAGTCTATACACCTAATCACTGTTCCTCAATGGGTTTGCTCGGGTAGCCGGAAACAGTCCAGGTTTAGTTAGCAGAGTGGGAGGTTGAGAGGACACTGCGCAAGGCTCCGTCCTCAAGTAACATGGGTAGCCGGAAACAGTCCGTACTTACTCCCATACTGGCTGAGTGCGAGTGATTTTCTGTAAAGACTCGGGACAGTGTTTCTAAGAAACTATCAGGCTCCTATCAGCTCGCATCAGCTCGCGATAACCGATTAGACTTGTTAGCTAATTACAACCCTAAAACCGACAAGATAAAAGACCGAACTCTTACGGTCTCCATCGGGTTGTTTTGGTGAAAGCGGGGATTGCTTTGTGTTTGCTTGCGGGACGTGAGTTACCGCAGCTTTACACATTTTCTCTCTCCTTTGTATCGAAAATCATGCTCTCCCTATCATTCTCTTGATATCGAAGATGACGTCTTGACGACTTTTCTGCTCAGACTCTGTGAGCTTTCGATCGTCCACAGTCATTCATGCATCTTCACAAGCTTGGGATGACTCTCTTCCCAAGATGGTCCCATCTGATCTCGAGGAGAGTCAGACCCAGACTCCCTCGCCTCCTGGCCAGAATATTGAGGCAGACCCTTGCCTCAATACATCTAGATCTCTGGCCAATTTTTCGCTGAGTTCTTATGAGAGCTTTTCTTTCACAGACAATTTGAATCAGATGGCTCGCGGCAAAGGACCAGCAACAGATGAGAGGCCACCAGCTAAGGAACATCACGAAGGAACACCAGACTCCGCAGATATCACGATAGGGATTCTCGATACGCTCCAATAGATGAATATTCAGATTCGAGAACAATTCAGAACTCAGAATGAGTTGCAGGCTGAGATAGCCACGCTGCGAGCAGGTGCCGGGAACCAGTTACCGCCTGTAGTAGTTCCTGCTACTTTACGGGAAGAGTATGGCCCGGGTACAAGAACGCTCCATCACTGGATTCAGCTACTACTGAATCAAGTGTCATATGAGTTGAGACTGTCCTTCATATCACTACTTCCCAAGTTATACGGGAATACCACAGAGGAGCCGTTTACCTTTTTACAGCAATTCAAGATGATTTGTGGTACGGCTAGTTATCCAGGAGTTATGCAGGAGGTTGTATGCCTCAAGACCTTTATCTTTGCCTTAGCCGATAAGGAACTTTACTGGCTGAGTCACCTGGGAAGGGAAATTACTACATGGGACAATCTGAAGTCCACTTTCCTACATAAATATTTTCCTCTGGGGAGGACGAACATGATGAGGAGTCAGATCTCCAATTTCACACAGCTTCCGCATGAGTCTTTCCATGAGAAATGGGATAGATTCAAAGACCTTACGGAGAGATGCCCGCATCATGAGATACCAATTGAGGTGCTTCTTCAAAATTATTTTCGAGGACTCCAACCGGATATACAGGGGCTCGTGAGTGCCGCATGTGGCGGAAGTTATTTGAACAAGGATGCTGAGTCAGTCTGGGCCATCTTTGAAGGGATGGCTGAGAACTCGAGATTCATTTACTCTACTCAGGCATTTCAGAGAGCCCCTCAACCACCACATCACCGAGAGCATCATAAGGTGGCTAACATTTTAGAATCTGAATCAAACACCAACATGGGATTCATTAGCGAGAAATTAACGTTTGTGGACGTGATTCTGAAGTAAGTCCAGGACTTACAGTTCTCTACCTCAACAGCTGAGTGATCTTTTGAAGAAGGTTTCTGAGCTTCAACTTCAGTACTAACAGAGCCAGTCATCTTCAACCGCACAACCAGCACGGAGGATCTTACCCGCTCCACCCACCCTTCATATTCACTACGTACAGAGCGAGTCAGAGACTCCACAGATTGATTGGCATGGGGATCAGTCTCATGCCAATCCCGGCCAGATCAAAAGTACTGTAGAGATGGAGGTTGAGCCACAAGCCACTCTCGAGATTAACGAGATTTTGTATACTCCGATTCAGCAACCGAGCATACCACATCATCAACAGCAGTCGTACAGTCATCCGCAGCATGGACGTCCACATTTTTGGCACCGCTAGAACTTCACGCAGCAACAGTCTCACCAGAATGTTTATCAGAGACCACAATCACACCAGTATCCTGATCACTATTCATGGACTTATCCTTATCAGCAGCCACATCAATCTTCCTCCACACCACAAAGATACTCC
Organism: Ottelia alismoides; assembly: GCA_037367405.1. Taxonomy (NCBI): domain Eukaryota; kingdom Viridiplantae; phylum Streptophyta; class Magnoliopsida; order Alismatales; family Hydrocharitaceae; genus Ottelia; species Ottelia alismoides. The sequence goes on along the minus strand of JAZKJV010006958.1, from coordinate 265,480 downwards.
CAGCCTTCCACCTCTCAGCAATACACGCCAAGGCAGGAGAGAGGACCAAGCCAGGGCCACCACACCAAACCTGAGATGTCTTCATAGGCCCAGGCACTAAATTAGATCATGGATATGTTGAGTACGCTCAAGATAGCACATATGACCGAGTTGGAGAAGGTTAACCGTCGTCTGGATGAGTTAACTGCACCGAAGACCACTCTTGTAGCCCAGCCTCAAATGAACGCGAAAAACAAGAGGAGGCATCCAGACCAGGTAGACAACACTACAGGTAAGATCTCGTTTCCTGAATTTTTATCTAACTTCATTCGTCTCAGGAGCGGTAGATCACCATGAGCACCTGCTGGAGTAGAGGAGAGAGCACTAGAGGAGCAAGAGCAAATCCACGAGCCGCAAGATTCTGATGCCGAGGTGGAAAATCAGCACGATGATGAGGACCCCATTGTAGACTCAAGAGAAGGGAGCGATACTGATACAGTTGACATGGACACTAGCGAATCAAACGATGACATCAAGCCAGATCATGCAGATACTCCCGAGAAAAACATTTCTTCCCCTGTTTTAGAGAGTTTTGTATATAATTCTAAAACTCTCGATGTACAAGCTGATTCAAATATGAATAAAAATTCTGATTTTTGGACTCCTGACATTGTTCCTTTTCCCGATGCTCTGTATGGAAAAGGAAAGAAAAATAACAGAAAGAATGTTGTGACTCCAGAGACTGAGCGTTTACTTAAAGATCACATCTTTTTGAAGATCCCACATCACGATGCCTTGGATCATTTTCCTACGCTCAAGAATCAGTTAAAAATTCGATGTACCACACGTAGGAAGAAGAGATCACGAGTTGAGAAGCATATATTGACCAAGGTAACTTCGTGTGCAATTCGGAACAAGGTATTCAAGAAGAAGAAAGATTCTCGAGCTCACTATGTCAATTGTCAGATTGAAGACACTACATCCATCGTACTGTCTTAGATAATGGTTCCTCGATCAATTTACTTCCATCCTCTTTGCTTGATAAATTCAAGCTAGGTCCTCTCTACAAATCACGGGCGATACTTCACTTTGGAGATCGATCTGTATAGAGACCTAGAGGAGATTTAAGGAACATTATTGTGATCGTTCAGGGCTTGCAGTTTCTAGTGGACTTTACTGTCCTAGACATTACATGCCCTACACCGTTACACATTGCTCCAATCATTCTCGGGAGGCCTTTTTTGCAGACAACAAGAGCACTCTTTGATTATGATGCTGGGAGAGTATCATTCCGCACAGACAATGAAGAGATACACATTGAGATGGAGAGAGAATGTAGTAGTCCTAGATCAGTATTGTAATTTACTTCAGAGGACACCAGTCTTACAGAAGATTGCCAGCACATAGATGAGACACACTCTCCTGATCTTAAGAGCGTTTATTTTGATACCCATGATATCCTACACGTGGATAGGGTATATCACTTGGTACCTAGTTCTTCAGATGATTGTCACATACAGAGATAGGTTTCATATCATATTCAGATAAGCAGCCACTTGGAGTAAACATCTCAGTGTTGCAGATTGAGAGTACACATATTACAACATGAGAGTCAATTGATTACATTTCACAGATAATACAGTCTATTCAGCATAGAGAGTCTAATGGTGTAATGCTTACACATATAGACACCTTCTCTAGTCCGACTCCAGAGACGCATATTTCAGAAAAGAGAGCTATGCCATGTAAAGAGTTCACTTACAGAGGAGGCTCTACTTTTTCAACCAAGGATCAGTACGCACATAAAAAGCAGAAAATTCAATATGACCCTGGTTGAAGTGATCTATTTTGTACAGGAATCATGATCACTCTTTCACTCCATCTCATCATGTACAACTGTTTTTGAGCCATTCGATTATGGAGATCCAGAACACTTGTATATTCTTTGTAGACCACAATCGTCCCCATTTTTGCTCGTCTTTTATGCTTAGGATACCAGATCCTAAATATAGTGGGGTACCGATTGTTTGCTGATTCACATTTTATATTTTGTTCTGATTCTTGTGTATATCCTTTCTTTTTCAAAAATCACTGGTCTCCGATTTTTGGCTACACTCTTTTCTATACTTAGGATGCCTTATCCTAAGTATAGGGGGACCGAGTGATTTCGATGATTTCGTATTCCTTATTCCTTTTGATCTTTCGTTATATATTTTTTTTACTCAGTCACCTCATTTTTGCTCTTCCATTATACTTACGATTACCTGATCGTAAGTATAGTGGGGTTGACTGACTTGTATTCTCTATTCTTTTTCACCCACTTTTACTAAGCACGAGTTATGTCCTCATTTTTCTCTTTTAACGCTATGAGGACATAGCACAAGCTAAGTATAGGGGAGGCGCATATATATTGTATATATACTTTTGTCCATAACTCGTACTTTTATGTATTTTCTATAACTATAAAATCCATAAAAAGTGGGTAAGGGTTAATTTTAAATCCATTTATAAATTTATTTATTACCTCTAAAATCCTTTTAAATAAGTAAAATATGTTTAAAACCTGTTTTTAAAATTTGTAATTAAAATATGTATTTAAAATTTGTATAATAATTATTTAAAATCCTATTTATTAAAACATGTGTAAAAATTATTTAATCCTTGTAAAATCCCTTTTAGATAAAATATGTAAAACACATTAGATATTTAACTCAAATAAAATATATCTTGTAAAATTCATATATAAAAACTTGTTTATAAAAATCAGGGAATCCATAAAAAATACAAAGTCCTAAAAGTCATAAAAATTACAAAATCCTTAAAATCTATAAAAATGAGTAAAATTCAGAAAATATACTTCATAAAAACATGGTTGCATTTGCATTCGCATTTTTCAGAATAAGTTTGATTTCTGGAACTAATGATTGAGTCTAGTCTAAAGGAGGGAGCTTGATTACGGCCTTTAACTTCCGTTGTAAGGAGCCTAGTTAGGATCTGGAATTTAGACTCTTTAAGTCTGTGACTTAAAATCTTTGGGTTCCATAAGACCATATTCGGGAAATCAATTCATAGGTGCTAATGTAGACCATTTGGTGTCATCCATACAACTCTACACCAGTGAACTAATCTTGAACACATGCACTCTGCACTTAGCTCAACTCGCATGGAGTTATGAAGGGCCGTACATCTTGGTAGTGTGTTTCTATCCTTATCTTTGCGGCATTGACGTCTAAAGATGAGAGATTGGGGTTACGTTAGTTGCTTCGGATGAGGGAAGAATCTTCTGATACAATTTTTTCTAAGACCTCAAAAAAGGTGGAATAAAAAGATGCTATATCTGTCGAGGCACAAAAAGATGAATGCAGTGCAAGCAAATTACAAACTCAAATCAAAGAAGAAGCCACCAAATAAAACCAAAATGGTCCAAGCTTCCACCAAAAATGCATGCACATCTTAGTGAAGACTTAGCTACACCGGTTGAGCTTCACAAGGAGATGCATCTACACTGGTCGCACTCCACTTCTTTTCTCATTCTTCTAATTTCTCTCTATACTAGATTGTGGACATAGCACGAACTGACCTCAGAAGGGAATTCCTCCCTCCCTATGGAAAGAGTAGATGGAAGAGGAAACATTATAAGTGTATAGCCGGGATGGACGGTTTCTTCGTTTCTCTAAGCAGGAAGAGCTAAATCAATTCACACACTGTACAAATTGACTTCAAGGATGATAGAGTTTATGATATGAATAAGTTAGTCTGAACTAGCCGATGAAGTGATCTTGAATAAGGATTTGTGGAACTTGAGGACTGTTGAGGATAAAATCCTAATCCTAGTTAAGGTTCCGGCAAAATGCTTGTTTCAGGCCCGATCAAGCTCTGTCCTTTGTCTGTTCTCATGAATTGGTTTAGGAAAACAAATTCATTCTAACTTTTTTTTGTTTTTCACTTACTTTTTCAAATAAGTGTTTGCTAAGGGACTAGCAAAGTTTAAGTATAGGGGGTTGATGAATCCATGATTCATGAACTTTTCTCTCGCATTTTGTCTTAAAACCCTTAACAAAATCATGTAAATATTCATTAATTCCCATCTTTTATTCAAACCCCATTCATGAATAAATATTCACTTTTAAGCATAAAAATCATGTAAATAAAAAGGCAGATTGGAGATACGTATATATGTACAATATGACTTATAAATAAATATAACTGTAAGGTATATTTATAGCCTAACCTCTGATACCAAGTCAACATGGATTGGTCGACAAACCGATAAGTAGGGGGAGATAAGGAATGAAAACCCTAAAAAAATTAAGACACACCTCATGTACCTCTCACTGTTTATCAAATAAATACAAAACTTCAATGATTTTTATTTAATTCATATGTACAAATTTTTCACCAAAATCTTTTTCTAATTATTTCTAAAAAATGTATATAAAATATAAAAATAAGTTAAAAATATTACCTGAATATATGCCAAGAAATCCTACTTGTAAATTCTCAAAATCTCAACTTCTGAACATCATAACTTCTACATACAAACTCCAATTTCACTCTACTCACCTTTAATGTTCATAAAATAATATTCTCTAATTAATAAAGTGGTTTCATCAAATTTGGAGTCTGTTTGCAAAAAGTTGGTTTTGGGACCAAATGACAACGGGGTTTTAAGGCTATTTATTTTATGTAGAACGCAATAATTTATAGTTTTATTAATTTTATAATTTCTAATTATTTTCATGATATTGTATTTTACACCTTGATTTATTTCATATTTTTTGGAGCGTATTTATTATTTTAACAAAATAAAAAACCCTAAATAATAGGTACAAATGAACTGGATAACTTATATCTATATTTATTAATATATGAAAATTAATTTATTAAACTATCTAAAATTTCACACAACCCTTATTTATTATTCTAATAATTAAGAAAATATAAAATTAATTTTTATTTAATTATTTAATTAAAAATCCAAAACCTATTTATCAATACATATTTATTAATATAATATTTATATTTCAAATAATAATTATTATTTATAAAAAGTAAGTATTCCATAAATTAGATAATTAAATTATTTACATTTCTTATTTTTATACCTATTTAAAATTGACTTTATTTAATATTTAATATCGAATTTACAAGGAATTAATTCATCTAGCCAACCAGGAGCTGACACTTGTCAGCACCTTGTTCATCTTCTTCAAGAAGGTTGATAGCCTTTCTGTTCTTATTGGCCTTCTTCTACCAATTACCCCACGCATCTCTCAACTTCCTTCGATAATCCAACCCCTTGAAATCATCCTCCTAACAACCAAGAATCTCGCCAACCCTTAGATCTGACTTGGGGATCACAAAATCGATCTATATAAATCCTCAAAGTTCACAGATCCAAACTAACTCTCCTCCAACCACCCAAAGCCCAAATAGCCAGTGGCCGACTCCCAACTCCTCCACCACACTCGGCCTCACTCCTGTGGTGACAGCACCCGAAGGCTACCCCGCATGGAAGAGGGATCGTCGGGGAGAAGTTCCAAGGCGAAGCTCCGCCTTGCATCGCCGCCATGCGCGCGTCCGGCTCCGGCGAAGATTGGCCGTCGCAACATCCATTAGAGGTAAATACACCTCTTCTTCACAGACCTCTTCCTCCATCTTTATCAATTTTATTCTCAAACTCCGTACCACGATTAGCGCGGTTTATGCCATCATTAGTTAGTTTTGTCCTCTAGCTTAGATGCTCAATCGAATCTCACCTCTCCTTCGTTTCACATTTGAATCAAATCACGCTTCTTTTCTCGAGGTTTTTCATGCATGTTTGCATTTAGTCTGGAAACACCATATTTTGATTATGCAAACCTAACTTGTTGGCCGAATTCTCGCAAATCGAGCACTCCCACACTTTCTTTGCGGGATCGTCTTCAAACAGGAGCGAATTCAAAGCCTATGGAGCCCTTCATCTTCACGAAGTCGCAAATCAAAGAAGGCGTAACAACCTCTCATCAGCTCCAGCGGAACGATATCATCACCTTCATCGAGCACTCCCACACTTTCTTTGCAGGATCATCTTCAAATAGGAGCGAATTCAAAGCCTCTAGAGCCCTTCATCTTCACGAAATCGCAAATCAAAGTAGGCGTAACAACCTCTCATCAGCTCCAGCGCAACGAGATCATCACCTTCATCGAGCAACCACCGCCGCGCTGCGCCAACTCTACCTGACGACCACCGCGGGCGAGCTCCAGGGTTAGAGGAGCTAACCCTCTGGCCCCGCCGGAGATCCCTGGTCGACACCAGCTGTCCATGAAAAGTCAGTGAAGAAGCGACCTTCGCCAGTTGTCCAACCGCCCAAGAACAATTGAAGAACACCCGCGCTACAGGTTGTTGACACGTGTCTCCAGAACTACATTTAGGTCCCTGCGCAGGGACCTAAATGTAAACTTTCATATTTTCTTCACAAAACAGTCCCTGCCAAGGACATTTTTGTATAACGTTTTGTTTCTTTTTCTTGCATTTATACCCCTGGCCTGTAGGGGATTTTTGAACCTAGTTTTAACACATTTTTTCGTAGTTTTTTAGGGTAGTTACGCAACTACCCCAGGATGTTTTCCAGTAACTTTTCGTATCTTCTTGTCGTGTTTTTATTGTGTTTTGATTTGTTGACAACTGACTCCATTTTGTTTTGTTTTCGTGTGTTGTTCGAGCCCGTTGCTCGCCCGTTTTCACCTACTATATAATATCATCCTTATTTCAGTTATATTTCACCTATTATATAGTAAATAAATTGTGTGAAAACTACCACTTTTAAAAATAAATAAAAATTGGAAAATAATAAAATCAAATAAAAAAATTAAAAATAAAAACTCCATAAAAAGTGTAGTGTTTCCTTGTTCTCTTCAAGAAGAGACAAAATAATCACAAAAATAAATTTTCTCCTAAAAATACCTTATTCTGTCTCCTTTTGTTCGACCCAGGCACACTTACCTGGTAAAATAAATAGTGTATGTTTTCTCAAAAAATCGAATTTTGTTTGATCAACTAGGATTCTTTTTGCGGTTTTTCCACACCGACAACCTCTTCTTCTAAAAAGCCGTAAACCGATTCTGATCATCGCATAAATAGTGCCTCTTCTAACTTAAGAAGTCTAAAGCCTTAACCGACTAAGTACAGGGTTCAGATGCCGGAATTCTGAATACTATGTATAGATCGGCCCTAGTCCCCTTTCACTTTCCCGCTCCGCTTCACTCTCGACTTCACTCTGCCTCGTCTTCGCCCCCTCTGTCTTTAGCCGCTTCTTCGTGCAGACGTTCGTGAAAGATAGCTGACAGTCAGAACTATAATGCTCGATCCCCGACCAAAGGTAGATGACTTGCTAGGACAAATTCAAAAAGAAGTCAGACTCATAGTGGGGACATGAGGAAAGATTATCTATTTCGACAGGTCTGAGCATCGAGGGTCGGAAGTCGGGCCCGGAACTATAGAAGCTGAATCTTAGGGTGGTCGCTAATGATGAACTAAGTACAATGTCTTTTTTTCTCCTAGCAGAACCCGAGGCTGTACAAGTCTTCCACGAGATTTCGAGATGTGAGGTGACTTTCGGTACTACACTCTACTCGTGTTGTTCTGAACGTCTTCTTTAAAGAGCTTGTTCCGGCCCACTGGTTAGATAGCTTAAGATGTCGGGAGACTACCTAGTGAAATTAGCCTTCCCATGAGAAAGAACCTAAGAGAAAAGCCTCAGACTGATGTGAGGAATATCCCCTAGATCTCTCTTGGACGACCGAAGGGAAAGTAGTTTAGTGCAGTTCCTTTCCTGCGGGGACTTTTTTAGCCAACTGTCAAATCAGGGCGGTTGAGTCCGAGTGCTTTTCCATTCTCAAAAAACATGCTTTAATCGACTATAGAAAGAAAGCTTTCTTAAGTGCTCATTGTTAGTCTTCATTCTATGAGCGTAGAATGATCATTCTTTCTTTTCTTAGCGCTAGTACTGCTAGACGAGAACCCTTGAGTATTTATGCACCCGTGACATGACTGAAATCTAAGATAGAAAAGTGACTTCTCAGAGCCTCTGGAAATCTCTATCCTCTCGCTCATAGGTTCTTCAGTTCCAGAGATGACATAATAGCCCCCATTGGTGAAAGAGGAGTTCTCAATCGAAGAAGAAGGTAGTCTGTGCATGTACTCTTTCCTAAAAAGTTAGCCGCCATGACTTTGACAGAGCGAGTCCTTGGGTTGACGAAGAGTGAAGGGTTATCAGAGGCGAAACTGGGGGAGTAGCCTGGTAGTCCAACTCCGGGGAATTCCGACGTCGACAAGTCCGACTTGGTCTACCACCATCCTGAGACCTAGCCGCTTACTTCCCCTGCTTCTGTGAGAGAGCTCAGGCCCACGAAAAGCATTTCCTTCCCTGACTAATGCCCTTCCGTGATGAATAGGAAAATGAACTCTTTTCTTCAAATTTACCTCGAAAACTCGCCCTCTTCTTTTCCCTACTCCTTATGGCAGGCTTCTTTTCCTACTCCGTATTGGATCTCTTCCTTTATCTCATTTGACCTTTTCTGCTTTCCCTTTTTCCTCCTAATCGCGATAGTGGATCGTAGTTTCCAGAAAAAACAAACCTAGGGGCATCATCAAAGGCTCAGTACGGGAGTGGGGGAAGATGCCTCTTCTTTCTCAGGCTAGGGTCGATCTCGGTCAGCAAAACCGAGGGAAAGGAGATGATCGTAGATAGAGACTGAAACCCAAAGCAGGGGTAGGGGTGGATGTAAGCAAGTGGATCAAGGCAGTGGATTGTGAATCCACCACGTGTGGGTGAAATCCCCGTCATTCTCCCTCGCTGGAAAAAAAGTCCCATTAGTTACGGAGACACAAGACCGTCCGGCCCTGGTTGGAGTCCATTTTCTCTTCGACGAGTTAATTCATTGAGGGCTTGCGACCTGGGTGGTCGACTCTGAGGGAGAGGCCCGATTGACGTGCTGGGAAAGTGGAGAGACGAAAGGAAAGGGAAGATAGTGAGACTAATGGCGCTCGGGATGTGGACTGAGATTGTAACTAAATCGACTCAAAGAAAAGAACAAGAGCGTGACATAGAGAAGCTAAGGGAAATATATAGTAGGAATTTCCCCACACCATATATATATGAGAAAAAGAACCCCCCTCTACCTATGAATGCTGAGGGGGGGCGCACAACACAAAGTTATCCTAGCCAACCCATTGGAATTCTCTTCCTATCATTCATGGCATGATTCTCGCCTAGCCAGAATTACCAGCGACAGGTCTTGCCTTCATTCCCTTCCTTATATAGAAAGACTAGAATACTTCCCTTAAAGGAAGACCTCAGACATCTGGGTGTAATTAGTCCTAATGCGCTTATGGATAGGGAAGTTCGACGGCGGAGGACTACGTATTATTTACCGGCAAGACTATCCCCGGCTAGCCCAGTCAGGTAGAGTCAGGATCAGCCGAAGCAGTCAGGTTGACGGGTAGGGCGGCATAAGGTCAAGCTGATAGAGTCGTAAACAGACTTTGAAGATGATCGAGGCTTTGTCTTCCCTCTTCTACTGAGGGATTAAACTCGCAAGACAGAGCGCGATCCTCTCACGACTTTTTTGTTTTGGCCTTCTCCAGTATTGCAAAAGAAAATGCATGTCCCCCTATAATATGAGAAATTAGTTATCAACTAGACCTCAAATCCGCTAGAGTCGACGTTCTTTATTGAGTCTCCACGCAAGGATGTCTGCAGAACTGGATAAGACTAGTCACCAGAGGGTCAAAGGCTCTCCCAAATCTGCCCTGCTAGATCTTGCAGGCTTCGACACACTGGCATCTTTCTTTGAATGAAAGAGAGATGGCCTCCTCTCCGACCCTGCATGGTCGAGCCCTGGCTTGACGCTTACCTGCTCCACATTAATATAGATAGGTAGAAAGAATCCATTCTTCTTTTGCCTCTAACTGCCTTTGTCCTAGATTGTTGTTGACCTGTCCAAATTAAATGCACATCTACCGCAATTATATATCAGGGGGACGACATGGCTAACAAAGATCGGTATGAGTTGCAGTGGTGCAGGAAAAGAAACTCATTTTCCAGCGAAATGTAGTGAGGTCTTAGTGCTGCGAGGACAACAACCCCTATAATATAGATTTTCTCTTTCTTATAAATATTACACCTCAAAAAAGAAAATCATTCTTCTCAAATCCAAACTATATAAAATAAATGCAGCCAACTCTTCGCTTCTCGTCACCTTTGTGTTGGAGTGACGTGGGCAGCCAACTCTTCGCTTCTTCTCACTTTTTTTCCAGCGGGCAGAGGTGCGAGCCATAGGTTGACAGAGGAGCAACTATTTCTCGAAATCTACAAGATAACTCCCTTTAAGACGTTTTAATATCTACTAATATCAAGAAATTCTTTAAAAAAGATTGTATTATCTAGTTGAGTTTAATTTCTTGATATTCTTAATTAAATCTCTTTCTTATGCCCCAGTTCAGAAGCCCCTAGTTGTCCTAATATATTGCGAGAGTAGGATGATGTTAATAGTTTGGGGGTCGAGCAAGGTTTTAAAGCAAGCACCGCAGGCGAGTAGGAGTAATCAAGGATGAGAGACAAGGACCCAAGGGAGACTCTTTCTGGTGGGGCGCCTAACTTGTTTTGTGTCACTTTCCTTATATCACGATCCAGAGCTTTCTTAGGGTATATATAAGCAAGCTTGAGAAGACAACCAGCTTGGGAAGAGCTTGTGAGCGGTATCCGAATCAGGCAGTTGGAAAAGCTAGAAGCACGAGGACCGGAGTTGAGGACTCCTGAGGGACCCTTGGGAAGTCGTCGTCATGTATAGCCCGTGTTTGTTGGGAAGGCTCTCCTGATTGGAAAGTGCACACCTCCTTATATATAGTCTCACCTTTCCCTATATAAATCAACAAGGTCGAAAAGTGAAATGCTTGTCAATACTTGGTGTAATAGTCTTCACCTACCCTTCACAAAGTTAGGGGTCATTCCTTCACTTTTCTCTTTTTTCCGTGTCAAAATTTGGAATTCCTCTTCCAACTTGTCCCAGATTGGGCGTGATGGCAAAGAACAAGAAGAAAAAGAAAGAGGAAATTTTCAAATAGTCATAAATGGTGCCTCGACAAGTTGACATCCGATCCAACCTAGTAGTAAGCAATCCGCCAAAAGCAACCAAAAGATTCCTTGGTAAATCGGGAAAAAACTGGAACTACATACATAGAGATTTTTGAGAAAAGGTAAAGCCAACAGACATATAAAAACGAGTGCTATTGCGGCTACACCTCCCGATTTGTCAGGTATACTTCGAAAAATGGCATAGATCGGTAGGAAAGACCATTCCAGCGCAATATGAGGTGGGGTAGACATCGGATTAGCAAGTATATAATTGTCGGGATGCCCCAAAACATTAGGAGAATACAAAAGAAAAATGGAAAAAAAGATAGAAAAGGCTACCCAACCTACATTATCCTTTACATAAAAAGAAGGGTAAAAACCGATTTTATCCATCTCTGAATGTACACCCAATGGATTATTGGATCCATATTGATGCAATGCGGCCAGATGAAGAAGACTGGTGTCCCTTAAAATAAAGGGGAGTAAATAATGGAGATTAAAAAAATGTTTTAAGGGGGCATTGTCCATGGAGAAACCACCCCAAAGCCAAGTCACTATAGTATCTCCTACTACAGGTATGGCGCTAGCTAAGCTTGTAATGATTGTTGCTCCCCAAAAGCTCATCTGACCCCAAGGTAGTACATATCCTATAAAAGTTGCCACAATCATTAAGAGGAATATGACAACTCCGATACACCAAACAAATTCCATAGGACTGCTATAACTCGCATAATATAGACCACAAAAAAGATGAAGATAAACCACAATGCAAAACATACTTTCCCCATTAGCATGCATATAACGGAGCAACCAGCCCCCTTCCACATCTCTCATAATGTGTTCTACACTGTTGAAAGATAGATCCACATGAGGTGTGTAATGCATAGCTAAAAAAAGGCCAGTCACTATCTGAATGGTTAAACAAATACCAGCTAACGAACCGAAGCCCAACCAATAACTAAGATTGCTCGGGGTTGGATAATCTATCAAATGCTGGTTAAGAGTTAAGTATATGGGTTGTTGAATTTGAGAGAATCTATGGTTTCTTATAGTTATTCTTCTTTTCTATCGTGACAACTCCTCTTCCCCTATTTACCTCCACCGCCTGATGCATAGTCTTAAACAGGAATCAAAAAGAGTCCCAGCGAGACTATCGAGAAGGGGGTGGCCAGAATCGTCAACCCGCTCTATTATACCATTACCCATACCCTTCCTCTTCTTCTATAGTAGTGCGAAAGGGGTCGGTCGTTTCCCCAATCCTTTGATCGCTTATAGGGGGGTGCCAGAGCAATAGCATCCTGTGGCCCCCTACTTGGTGTAATGATTATTTCGTTGAATAGGGGCCAGCAGGTCTCTCATCTTGGAACGTTGGAAACGGATGGGGAGGGCAATGAATTTGACCATGATACATAGCTTATAGATTCAGGTCTGTCAGGTTTCAAATTCAACTAGTCATTCTGGGAAAATCTGCGGAGTCAACTAGATATTCGGGAGGTGAAAATGCTACTTTTGATGTCCACAAGCAGGGAACAACGGTATCAGCCTCAGTGGATTCCTCATACATCGACCTCAAAGTCCACGGAAAGAAGAACTATACGAGAGTGAGGGGTCCGGAAAGAGAAAGTGAGTGAGGGAGGTCCGAGATGCGTCGGTATAGGGGCCGAGGAAGAAGTCACTTGATGTCACCATAGGGCAAGGGGCTCTGATGCATGTGTAGAAAGGGACTAGTCTGATCGGACTGAGGGTAGGAGGATAGGTGAGTAGTAGGAGGATGGATTTTTCAATTCCCTCGAATGGTGCTAGTCTGATCCCAAATTGAGGGAAGGGCCAGAAATGAAATAGCAAATCCACCGCACTTATAGTATTGGAATTAAAAAGAATCCTTCTTGAGTAGTCTGCAAAGCTTGACAACCATATATTGAGGTCCGAGGCTTTGAAATACATATTACCTATGATCCCATCCTGACTCTGTGTCCTAATGGAGGGAGTGCTCTCACTCTGGTCCCCCTCGCGTAGTCGTCCTCTCCTACCACCAAGGATCATGTCCCTGTGATTGAATTGATCCCTGACGAACTCTCTCTTGCCTGTCAGTTTCTGGCTTTTCAGTAGACAATGCATCGACGAGGTAGTGGAATAGTGATGGATGCTGAGATGATCGTCGGTCGACCTCACTCGACAACGTCATGCTATGCTTCTCTGAGTCAACTGCGGGGAACTACCGATTATTTCTTGATTATGGACCTGCTACTAATTCTCAGCTTAGCTGCTCCACTCCTCTGAGGATGTGACTCTGATTCTGACCTCCACTTGTCTAGTTGTCGTCATCTCATCTCAGTAGTCTACAAATCCTCGCTATTTTTTGGTTGACCTCGCATTCAGTAGCGTATGGGCTCGTACGGATCCACAATGCCCTATAGATAGATCATCTTCGATTCTCTAAAAAAGCTCCTTTCCTTCTAAGAAGTAGTATCCTGACAGCTCAGCCCTCTTCCTGCTAGCAGCAGAAAGTGAAAATTCGACAGGTACTCACTATAAAACCACTGTCATACATGCTTCAACTAGTCCACATACCCATCCACCACAATCTTCCAGTACTCTCTTCTCTTAAGAGACCATGTATGCAACTACCGCATTGTCTACCTCACGATCGCACCACCTTCCCGTGGTTGATGCTTCCGTTCTATCCTGCTTGACTGGAGGATGAAGAGTTCGTCTATTAAGACTGCTGATCCTACCTCGTGACCTGTGGATTCTTCCCAAATTCTATCTGATGCTAGGACTCTCTTCTGATCTTCTTCTTAGCTGAGTGAGCTTATGGAAGCGGATTCAGCCGTTGAAGTAATAACTACCCTCTTATCTGCTGATCACCATGACTCAGATACCCCGTATGCGCAGTGTATTTTCACTCTGTCGTGGTATTATATATTAGGTTTCGACATCAATAAAGCTCCTTACAACTAGTAATGAAAGCTTAGGCTCAGGCTACAACTCAAAGCATTATGGGTTCTAGTTCGGCTCCTATTGAGTCTGAATCTAAAATCTCAGCAGAGTGGTAGCAAGCAGGGCAAAAAAGCTATTAATTTGGTGATTTTCCAACGAAATTGCATACATCATCTAGGACCCCTACCTCCTAGTAGTTGACTTGATGAGGCTTGTCACTCATATCCGAGACTCACTAGACCTATTAAAGAAAGTGAAGAATGAACTGCTTCAACTCCTCACTGATTGAAGATACGAGTTCCAGCAGATGAGACCGAGGCCTAGCTTGACTGAAAGATCACTACTCGAATATGACACTACGAAAACAAGTCAACCCCATCACCATATGCTACTGACCTGCCTTCAAACCTCTTCTTTCTACGCTTGCCCATCATCACCTCAATTAGTGACAACAGAACAACAAGCGCAAGAGCTCTAACTATCCAAGAAGACACTCGATTCCCACCCTTATCCCATTTTGGCTGTCGAGAAGTGGAAAATGCTGACCTATGATGACTGATGAATCTATATTTCATCACCTTTATTCTATCATTTTGGCCTCAAAAACCCCAGCAAATGCATGGAAATAGCATCAAATTGTACATAATAGCATTCATAAATCATTGTATTAACTACACATTAAGTAAGGTTTTTAATGCCAAAATTATAGAATAAAGAGAAGAAAAGAAAAAGGAATAAAATATTGAAGATATTTTATGACCCAAACCCTGAGACCAAGGCCAGCATGGTATTGGTCGACAAGGAATAAAGTAGGGGGAGATAAGGGCCAGTATACAATAAATACCTCATTTGTTTATGCATTTTTGATACCTATTTTGTACATAATTATTTATTCATCAAATAAAGAAACTTTGTTCATAAAAGTTGTAGATAATAATGTAAATAAAATTACAAAATTGAGTTTGTGTAAAAATAATACTCAGTGCACAATCTATACACAGAATAAAACGCCAAAATCTCAACTTCACATACCCATATCTTGCAAATAAAAATTCCAAATCACTCAAACTCACCATTAATTGTATATAGCTTTCCATGAACTATTTAATAAAATTGGTTTCATAATTTTTGGAGTCCATGTGCAAAAGTTAGGTTTTTGACCCTCCTTGTACATAATACCTGAATAAATTATTACATTTATTCATTATTCATTATTGCAACAAATTTATATTTTTAGAAACTTGTAAATAATGTTTATAATGCATGTGCATATTAAAAATAAAAGAAAACCAAAAAGACTTTGTAAAATAAAATAAGTCTACAAAATTCATAGACAAAATACCTATACTATATTTCTTTATATAAATAAAAAGGATTTTATTCCTTGGTTCTTTTATTTTTTTATATTTTTATAATAATTTATACATTTTACATGACTCATTAAAAATGTAAATCCAAAATAAAAATCAATAAAATACACTAAATAAATTAAGTATACAAAATACATAGGTAAAATACCTATAAGTATACTTACATATGCATATACCTATTTGATTAAAAATGTAAATAAACTCCTAAAAATTAAATAAAGATACCTTTATACTCACAAAAATAAATTATAAATTTATAAAATATGCCAATAAAATAATAAAGGAAAATAAACAAATTATAAATAAAATATACAAAAATACATGTAAATACATACATATACACATTATCAAATTAAGACCATAATAAAACACTTCGAAAAAATCAAAAAAATTACAATTAAATACTACATGAAAAATACACATTTTTTTTGTTTTGAGAAAATTCGAATAAAATCATTTACTATGGTAAATAAATCAATTTAGGCTAAAATTTTCTGTTTTTTCCTTTAGCGGCTGACGTGGACCAATGAGGCGCCGGCCTTCGTTGACCCCCTGGTCAACTATCCCATCCCTGCTCTGGCGCTTCTGAACTGTCAACTCCCCCGATTTCCTCCATTTTTTACGGCCATCCCGTCCATCGATCGAGCTCGCTTCCTTCACAAGAATTGTTCTCTGATTATCCATGATGCCCGCCAATAACTTGGATCGATCAGATGCTCATTGGATTAATCAATAATCGCCGATCAATAAGGCTACTCGCCAATGTTTATAAATAAGTAGCTCCGCCTCCTTCCTCGAATTTGGCCAATTTCATTCCAACCTAAAGCCTTGATCTTGTTCCTGGACCGTTCCTCGTGACATGATGAGTGACCCAGCGCCTCGACTCGGCCGGAGGACGAAGAATTTTGTCGCGACGGAGCTCCGGCGTCCGCCCTGCTCCCTGGTGGCCCCCAAGTATAAGAGCTGTTCTTTTTATGCATTTTAGTTAGTTTTTAATGTTAGCTTTTAATTCCAGTAGTTAGATTAGTCTGTAGTTAACCCCTTTAGCGTAAAATCTAAAATTCGAAGTTCGCCTGAGCTCCGCTCCGGCGACTTCTTCACTGTGAAACCCACTGTCTCCCACCGCCACGTGCACCCCATTTCACTCCCCATCGCATTCTCCATCATTCCATCACCGTTGACCAACCCAGGACCCCTGGTCTTGGCGAATCGGGGCTCCACCTCCGCCGTTCATCGGAGCCCCTCCGCCCCGCTCCATTTTGCTTCGCAGCTTCAAAACCTCGGGTCGAGGAGGTAGCCCTCTCGCCCCCGGTCCTTCCTCTACAGGTCAAACGAAGGATAGAGCCCATCTGGGCTCGAATCGAACCAGGAAGAGGTTCCTGGAGGTCCACTACTTCTCCGACCTCGTCCGAGCGACTCGGACCTCCAGGAGCCATGATGGACCCATCAGTCGACGCGGGGTGCTTCCAGCTACGTGCAGACCACCACAGACGCACCGGAGAGCCCTGGAGGAGCCCATGCTTCTCGATCGAAGCTCGCCAGGCGCGAGCTTCTTCCCTGTTCTTCCAGGGAGCTCCATCGCCGTCGGATCAGGAGGCTCGTCCCAGATCCAACAGGAGTCGTCCGATGAAGATATCCCCCAACCGTCAGATCAGCCAGGAGCATCTAATCCAGGCCCTTCATCGACGAACCGGTATCCACCGTCGGATGCTCGACGCGTGGATAAGTGTCGCGCCAGCACCGCTGGATGATGCGCCTTAGGGGGTAAATTTCATACACATCCCCCCGCTTTTTGTATTTATAGTTTAATCCTAAAAATTAAAGGTCACGTTGTAAATAAAGTGTAAAATTTGCAGTCCACCTCCTGATGTTTGTGTATTTACTTTTTAGTCCTTCGGCGCCTCACGTGCAGCACCCACATGAGGCGCATGATATTTGCATTCAAACCCCGCCGGGTTTTTGTATTTGTTAAATGATCCTGAAAATAAATGTTAACGTTCATTTTTATTGTGATTTTTGCATGTATGCCCCTGTCAATTATTTTATTTGCAAAAATACCCCTGCCTGGCCATTTATTTTTGAATGCTTTGTCTATTTATTTTGTGCTTCATATTTCTTCGAAAAATTTTGCAAAAATAGACATAAGCTCCTGTTTGGTTGTTCTTGCATGCCATGATTTTAGTTTTCAATTTTATTGCATTTTTGCATTTATTAAAAATCAAAAACATGCATTTTATTTACTGTCTAGCTTATAAAATACCAAAAAAAATTTGAAACACCTCAAAAAATCCCAAAAAAATTAGTTATGGTGTATTTTAACCTATTTCAGCGTCATTCCAAAAATCCCTAAAAATCTAAAAAGGAAAACCTTAAAAATTCAAAAATACCCAAAAACTTCAAACAAATGCATAAAATCAAAGAAAAATCAGAAAAATATGAACCCAGTCCCTATTTATGCTATATTTTATTATCTTTATTAGAAAAATAGTGTGGAAAATTTTTGAGGCTGTTTGCTATTTTTAATGCCTATTTTTCTTACAACCAGATCCTATTCCACTGTTTGCTCTTATTTTGCTATTTAAAAATACTAAAAATGTTTTAAAAAATGCCCAAAAATCACAAAAATAGCAAAAAATCATGAAAATCCCAAAAAGTCTTTATTCATGAATTTTTGACTAATTTTGTATATTTTTATAAATATTATAGTAGCCCTTTATATTTATATGTATTCCCTAAAAAAAAGAAGAAGAAAAAGTGTATATGTATATATATATCTAACTACTTATATGTATTTATATATCTATTTATTAATCCTAAGATATAAAAAAATATAATAATATTTTTATTATACTTATATATACATATATATATGGTAAGTATTATAAGCTATATACTAACCCTCTATGGGTATACATATATTTATATATTTATATTATATATATATTACCTAACTAAATTATAAAAAAAGAAGATATATACTAAATAAAAATAAAAAATAATAATAATAAAATACAAAAAAAAATTATAAAATTCAAAAACCCACTTCACACAAGGATGACTCTGAGATGTACATGTAGGCTATTGCATTTTTTGTATTGCTCTCTGTGGTTCGACCTCTACATGCGTGTTCCCTATACATTTTATGGTAGAGTAATTAAGGTTAATTCACATTTCTTTTTGAGCTTGATTGTTTTATTCTTTTATTGTGGGTTAATTGCTGATTAACTCGGGTACTCTGCGAGCAGTCGCTTCAGCGACACTTTTTATATTATTCATGGTGACCCTCGTGGAAAATACCTGTTATCAATGACGTTGTTCCCTTATATCTTTTTCATGGTCATCAACATACCTAGCTTTAGCTTCTAACCTCTCAGCTGGAGGGAGCTACTGATTGAAGATAGCTTAGCGCGGGAGCTGCAGCTTTTCTTTCCGTCGAAACCTAGCTGACCAAAGACCTCAGCCAGAATGTCAAACATGACCACTGCTTGCTTCTCACCTTGACTTCGCTTGCTTGCGTGGGCATATCCATTGTACTAATCACGTTCCCTAGTTCATCAGATCTCCTCAAAGCTTTCTTAGCAACGAGTTGTCTGTCGTCTTGACCTCCCAGAGCTTCGAGGCTCCTGAAAAGAAAGTAGTCTAGTCACATTCTCTGAGTAGCTAATATCCTTCTCTGCTTACCACGTGTGCTCTGACTTCTGACTCGCTGACCGCAACCTCGTGACTTGTGTATTGATTTTCAGTAGATCATGCTTATCCATATGTTGTAGATTATAGTTGTATACAACTATCCCAAATATTAAGTGAGTTCTTCCCCCTTCCCCGCTTTCGCCTACTTATCTGCGTATTGCATCGCCCAACGTCACTATAAGCTCGCTTTCCATTTCAGAACTATTTGAATTAGAAACCTCAACCAGCGAAAGAAAGCAGACCAAGTCGACGGATCCCACCTGCATATCAGAATCATATCCTCAACCCGTGAAAGCGGAAAAAGCGCAATAGTACACCCGCCTCTATTCCTACCCTTCTTCCCTAAGCTCAACCATGGATGGAAGAGTTTTGATCTGTTGGCTGCTATGAGACTCAATCAACCTATGGCAGCAGACAAACCAAGCACAAGATACCACCTGATGAGACGAGAAAGAGGCTTACTAAGTGAGAAAGCATGGAGACCTCAATCCCGCCGCAAGCAACATGCCCAACATCCTATGCAAAGGACTACCTTCTTTCCTCTTCACTAACTGCTGACTCAGTTCCCACAAAAAGATTATACAAGCCTATGATATGCTGATAGATCTCTCTCCGAAGCGACTTTCTACTAAAACTTCCTTGCTTGCTTTGAAATCTCGCTCAACAACGCGATAGATATATATAGTCAAAGGGCGATTCTACTACTATATATATATCTATCTTATATCTATCTATAGTACTAAGGAAAGACTCTAGCGAAAGGAAAGGAGGATGCTGAGTTTTCCAATGACTGGACGTAGGTAGTGGTACAATTAACGGTGTGACATGCGACTGACTTATATCAATCTATGCCTTAGGCCAAGGAAAGATGCAATTGATGCTTTCCCATCCCGGATGTCGATGGCAGTTTTCGCGTGACTATCTTTAATGACGTTGGACACGCAGTTTCTCAGAGTCCTTCCCCAACCCCCCGGCAATGAGAATCCTTCCTCATTGCTTTCCCGCTTGCTTACTGAGAAGGTAGAGGAAAGGCAAGCTGCAAGCAAGCACCCCGCAGGTTGAAGGTCAAACCAAAAGCATTATACTAGTCAGAGGCCCCCCTATTTCTATATATTTCCGTAGTTTTAAATATATTTGACCTTTTTCCCAAGCTGACTCTCATCTAGGCACGATTCGTCGACTTCCTACTATATATCTAGTTAGTAGAGTGATCGAGGAGGCCTTTTCTATAGTTCCCCTTCGATGACTGCCCAGACAGGGAAGTCTTTTTTCGTAAGCGAAACCCAAAGCTTAACTATCAATCTCTTTCCTTGGAACTAGATAAAATAATAGCAAAGATTGAGACCTTTGTCCAGAAAGATTCCGGAAGTTCAGAGCTGATAGATGACTCTTATGTATTGACATTCATCACTTGAATATAGCATGACTGCTACTCTAATATACCATTACTGCTATGGGTATATCCGGTTGTCTAGATGGAAGCGTCGAGGGTCTTATTCAATTAGCTAAGGAGCTGATACGCCTTCTTTCAACAGCAATTATATATCAGCAGGTACTGTGTTAGGTCTGACTATTCCTCTGATGGTTGGATAAGAAAGAGAGTTGAAAGCGCTTCGTGCCATGAATTCGTACTAGATAAATAAATGGGCAGTCAATAATTGCCTTTATGTAGGCTAAAGTCCATGCCTGATAACTATGATTCTGACGTGCGTGATTTTGCTGCTTGTCATATCCCACTCTATTCTCTCTTTTCTTCCTCTTCCGGACTATAAACCATCTTCTTAATACCAGGATCGACTTTCGAGGACAACTAGACTTTCAAATATGTTGTAGGATGGGGCGTGGAGTGGCTGATTTAGTGTTCGCCTCGTGCTTGAGAAGGCAAGGTCAGTATAGCCATCTAGTGCATGAAGATGATGTTCCTTTTTAAAGAAGGTGGAGCGGGTATTTCTCTCAAATATATTAAGTGGAGTAGGTATCTATATAAGAGGATCAACCCCTGTATTACATTGGAAATGAAGCTCCTCCTAGGACTAAGACAAGTAGGGACTAGTATGCATTCCCGCGTCAGGCTTTCTTCGAGGGCTTGTGAGACTTGCTTTGCCGCTGGGACTCTCATTCCTCGTCTAGGCCTAGCCCCCTTAGCTTGATGCTTGGAAGAGACTCTCACCGCGTCCCGCTTGTCCAGGAATATAGTTAGCTGGAAAGCCCGCCTCGGATGTATAAGAAGTTTTGTTTACGCGTAAAACATCAAAGCGGGTGCGAAGATGTACTGTGATTTGGACTTGAGACCTCTCCTTTCTCTACTAAAGTGCACGACACCATTTATAGTACATGCAACTCGAGGGAAGAACAAAACAACAGGGGTAGAATGCTAGCCGAATGCGGACCTTCTCAGCTAGACCTTTCCTGATTATATATATATGGGGGGATTGGACCTAGGGAAAAAGAGGCAGATCACCTAGTCCTTGCCCTCTGATACCGCCGAGGAATCTGTCTCAACGTTCTGCTTCACTGACTGATTGATTAGGGATGTCTGAGGCCATTCTACCTTCCTATCCTATCTGGCTTCCCCTCCGGCGACGAAGACCCAAGGGCAAGCCGGTCGCAGCCTCCATTTCCGCTTTCTATGTCAGCCCCTCTGACACATTATACACAATAAGGCCCTCACTTTGAAGCCTGACCGATGTGTCCTATCTTTCCTCTCATCCTGTGGCTGAGAATGTCTGATCTCGCTTCGTCAACTAGGCTTGATCGCTCCAAGCAAGATAGTTGAGTCCTGCCCAATCCCTTAACTTGTGCTTTTCGGAAGGTACACAGATTGCTTCAAAATCCAGCACCCTCTGGAAGCGCTTAGGGAAATATCCTTAGCTATAATATCAAAGAAATTGTCAAGCTTGGCAAGAAGACCCATTTGAATCACCGATCCCTCCATCCTAGGTAACATCCAGCGAGGGATTCAGAGAAGGTGTGAATCCTTGGGACTCTCGTGGCACCCCCGCAACTAGCTTTCTAGGTCGGAGACCACCTCACCTGACAGCGGCCCCCATCGCCCGGTAGAGGAAGAAGGGTACGCTCAATCAATAGTTCGGTTCAAGGGGTGAAGAAGCTCTCTTGTCCTTTGACGGCAGGGGGGCGAAGAAGCTCTCTTGTCCTTTGACGGGAGCGGGGTGAAGAAGCTCTCTTGTCCTTTGACGGGAGAGGGGTGAAGAAGCTCTCTTGTCCTTTGACGGGAGAGGGGCTGATCTTATTTCACACTTGTCTTCTAGCCGGCTACAAGAAAACCACTCCTGAGGGGGTCTTCTCCATGTCCATCATCCCAAGAGTGGATCAGCTCTCTGATGTTAGAGTGAATTGGATAGCCCCACTGGGTACTCCGGTTGAATCAATTCCCCTCGTCGCAAGAAGCTGTCCTTATCCCCCTGCCTCAATCTTGATGAAACCCAGTCCCCGGTAGCCTCTATATGGATGGGGGGCTGTCCCGGGGAGGGGGAGGAGGGGGTAGATTGGGAACTGGAGAATCCGATCTTTCTCCGTGGAGAAAGGATCACGAGCCCTATAATCCATCAGGCGGGTCTTCGTTGAATCAACCCCACCCGAGTGAAAGCAGCGAGCAGGCCCAGAGAAAATACATAATACATACTAATATCAATGTATTTAATATAATAAAAGCTTTGCGAAGACTTTCTTTACATAGTTTTCTTCGCTTCACACTTATTTATATAGGGATTGACATTTGCTTTGTGAGTCGCGTAAGTGAGTGGTAAGCATAGGAGGCGTGCCCGAAGGGCAGCGGCTGTAGTGTGGTTTCAAGTGTTGTCGCGTCATTGAGATCCGCAGGTGGGTGGCAGGGACTTCGACTGACCTTTCAATAAGGGATGCTAGGCTTACTAGGGCTCGAACCTACAATATCACCGTTATGAGCGGTACATTTCAACCAATTAAACTATAGGCCCCTAATGGTATTTACATGCAATTCACTCACTTCAAGAAGAGCGGACTCCTCTTGAGGAGACCCGGAGTCTGCGGAGGAGTGGAGCCGTTGACTTCATCTTCTAACCCGGGGGGAATGAAAGAGGTGAATTCACGACGGTGAAAACATTGACAAAACTTGGCTCACAGGCACTCAAAACTCAAAGCAAGACCCGAATATATATATAGTTGGAGCTCTCTATTTGCTTGCCATTTTTTTGCCGCTCGAGCCCATCTTAGGGGCGGGAGGGGAGTGTAAGGCCACTGTTTCCATAGCCCAGAATATATAATCTAATCGCCAGTCTGCCGAGTTACTGATAGACCGGCCTTTGGAGGTGCAAGGCTAACACAAAGAACCACACGCGATGCCGTGATGTTCGGGCCTTTCCCCCAAGAGTCCCTTCACTACACTAACCTTAACGTAGGACTACTAAGGCATACTGATGATAGACGTTCCCAAGCAGCAAAAACAGAAAGATCAAAGCTTAAGGGATGAATGGTTATTATAAGAGAATACAAAGTCAATCAGGATCCAAGCTTCAGCCTTGTTCTTTTCTTATAACCCCTTCGCGCACTACGTGAGCTCGGGACCGAGAGTCCAGTCGCTAACTCCGTTGCCGCCGTTTCGCTTGGGTTTATCCAAGAGAGGAAGGCTTTCTCAAATGTGATAGAAATTCGTTTAAAAAAAGACAAGACTCTTTCTGAGGTATTTGCAAAATAGGACCTTATCACGATTAGTCCGAAGGTCAATGTTGGAGAGCGGTTTTTGGGATTTTTGATTTGAATAATAGTGGAGAATGTATCACGGAAGCTGTAATATCGGACATATCGGCATTTTTCTATTACCACCGAGATCAGCACGCGAATAGTAGCCATACATGCCACGTGTGAAAAGGTGAAGTCACATACATCTGCGTCTATACCTTGGCTACGCGATCGTGTCTTATAGTGCTCCACAGAGCCATTAGCATGTTGACAGTGCCATTTACATCCCACAACAGATGCATCAGTTTGCTCCCAAGTACCCCGTACCTGTAATGCAGACATCTCATCCTCCATGGCCTGAGGCCATTTCAGATCAAGTAATGCCAGGGTGGCCTCTAATATAATAGATTCTCTGCGGACAATGCTTTAGCTTATCAAATCCCTAGATGGAAAGTCGAAAATCCCTATCTTCAAAGTCGAAAATCCAGAAAGAATGCTGGAGCCTATCGCGAAATAAAGAAATGCAAAGGAGACATAGTAAATTTATAGTAGAGTCTGGGATGCATGGTACTGTAAATACTCTTGCATGTCCTCTACCCCTTTCTCTTGGCAATGGAAAAAACAAATCACTATTACTATCAACATCTTCCCCACGTCACCAGAAATTTCACCTGCATCCAGTAGGTCAGATGTACGCTGCTCAGACCCTAGACCTCGCCACCAGCCTCAACTGCATCCACAGAGTCAGGAACATGCTCCTCAGACCTGACCTCAGACTCAACATGCGATTGATGTGATCGTGAGCTAGACTGCCACATATATATACACGGGGGATCTCGAAACCGACTCGGTGACTCCTGTGTGGTAGGATAGGACTCCAAAGGGATAGGAGGAAGAGGCATAGGAGCAGGAACTAGATAGAAAGGGGGTGCGATGTAAGGTTGAGCGAGTCACTACAGTACAAAAGAAGGGAAGAGACGACCCTATAGTGACGTGGTGACATCATCACTCACATAGTGAGGTCTCAGAAGTGGATCATAGCACCTATATCCTTTCAGAGTCCGTGAATAATGAAAAGGCATTTAACTGCCCATGGTGAATAGACAACTGTGGCATTAAATAAAGCACTTACATTATATACAAGATTTTCCCAATTAAATTACATATTACTATCATCTACAAAAGTTGGGCCGTATGAGGCTGCTGCAGCAACAGAAATGGACCTTCCTGTTCGCAGTTTGAGTTCTACCCTATGGTCTTTCCAAGCGTCATAATTCCATCTTCAACCCCTTATGTACTACTTGAATATTTAATAAGAGAGGGGCCTCACTCACAGACGCTGATTGGGAAGTTCGATGCTGTGTGACTGAGTTATATGCTTTGCTTATCGCACCCTCAGTCCACCAGTTCACGCTCCATTTCATAACTTGAACTATACATTCGGGAGCTGGAACTTGTCTACGCAAGCGAGGATATGCCTTGGACCTTGTGGGTGGAGTATGTAGCGTAGTGAGGAGGCATGTTTGTCTACGCTGCGAGATGAATGTCCTGAGAGATTTTCTTCCGATAGAACCACCCATCAAGGATACGAGGTGGGTCGGTCAGGTTCAGGATGTCGGCATGTCTTTGTCTACGCAACATCTTGTCCAGATTGATCATGGTGAGTCGATGACCTAGTCCACTGGCTTGCGTCAGAAGAATGACTAATCTATTACATCTGCTCTAGGAAGGGAACGAGCATACTAACTATAGGAGGTGCGAGATAAGAGCAAATGAAGTGGAAGTGAGCAGGGGCCAAGGAAAGAGAATGCTCAAAAAATAACCCAGGCCTGCCCCCTCTCTTCTATATTAATTACTCGCTCTGGGAAAGGGAGAAGCAATCCGTTAGCCCTTTGAAACCTCGACCATAGGGTACAGCAAGGACCACCGAGAAAGTGCAAATGGCATGCTTCCTTTTGTTCCAAGCTTCCTCTTTCCTCCCCCTTCGGGAAGGCCAAGGAGCAACTAGAGCAGCTTAACGAGAATAAGGCACCTCTCTTTCCCCTTTTATATAGTTTCTTTCATTTTATATGTATTTTAGATCTCAAAGCTTCAGTTCCCCGGTTAGGCTTCAAAAAGGCAAGGAAAGCAGATAAGAAATAAATAGATAGTGAGTTCCCCTTACATCAGGGGATCGGAAAAGTTGACTCATTCCCCACTACTATCGCGTTGTGGTTGTGGGAACACTCATCAAAGAGCTAAATAAACATCAACGGTTGACTAAATCCTAACCCGGAAGAACATGATGAATTCTCGGGAAAGGATGAGATGAGATGTGGACTTTCAGCTGTAGTAGTTGAGCTGGGACTGGAACATAATCTTCATATCCATATCTCCTTGAGTTTGACTTAGCTTCTGGGCTCAGCACTTCATCTAAGGCTTTCGAGTCGGTCGCATTCTCCTGATAGACTTTCGGGAAGGTCGTCAGGTGAGCATCACAAGAAAGGTGTATTAGAATGTTCTGAAAGTCTCTAACACTCACTCTTTCCCGGCCTCCTTTAGTACCATCTTCTTTATTGATTTTTCATACGTAAGGGAATCAGACATGATTATTAGTTAACATTCTATTCTTCTTCCTCTCAGCTTCGCAATCATAAGTCAGCCTTTCCGCGGGATCGTTCCACCATTCATCTTTGAAGCCTTTCCCTTCTGAACTCCTAGCTCCAACCCTTTGACACTACCGCATTCATCTCCTTCCCAAATTCTGAGTTGATAATAGAGCTTGGAAAGTGTGTTAATTGTTAATAGTTTGCATTTTGAAATGCCCGTAATTGCCAGGGATGGTGATATGAGATGGATATAGTTATCAAACCTGGTTTAATCTACTCGAAAGCAGTTGATGATTCTAACTGAATAATTGGTTTTGGACTGGCAGGATGGAGAGTCAGTTGATGATCTCTTTCTGCATCACTGAGTTCTTTTACTCATTCTTGAGAGTTGCATCCTGTCGAATGAAAGCATGGCAGCCGGCAAGGCCTTTTCTACTAGTTGGTAGCTTTGAGTTCCCGGTGGGTCCAAGCTGGTCTTCTTTTTGCATCGCATCCCCTTGTATTAGTTGACGGGCAAGCCGAAATATATAATAGGAGCAGGGAGCAGAGTGCTTTCTTTCTCCTCTCATGGTCTGGGAGGACTTTGCTCCTAGTGACAAAGGTCTGGTCAGCCAATAGTAAGTATGGTTCACTCATCGTAGACTCACAAGCTGTCTCATCCCGGATAAGAGTGATTTCAGGAGCAAAAAAAGAAAAAGCAAATGAATTAGGGTTCTTCTCTAAATTCCAATCAACTATAACCGGATCAGGTATAGTCTAATATGAATTGGAGATCATCAAATATATGCCATAAGCAAGACAAACAAGTCTTTTTTGTTGGGCCTGTATCCTAGGTTCGCTAGGATTTTGAGTTGTTGGAACTTCTAGTTATCTTGGTAGGAATCTGAGATCTGTATTCCCTGATCAGCGAATCATTTGATTTTCCACAAGGAATTGTAATGTCTTCTTATGGAATCGCAGGTCTATTCATTAGCTTTTATTTGTGGTGCACAATTTCGTGGAATATAGGTAGTTGTTATTATCGATTCGATAGAAAAGAGGGAAGAGTATTTCTTTTTCGTTGACCCTGGAAAAAACCTAAGCATCTTCCTCCCACATCTCTTCTCCATAAATGTATTTGTTATGTCTTCTAAGGAAAGAGCCCTAGTTAGTGGGACGGTTGTGGGCTTTGTTTTTCGGATCTCCCCTCAAGTCTACCTTCGCACCGCTTTCTTCCTTGTCTTGTATGGCTCGCTCACCACCTGAGAAATAGTATGAGATAGGAAAGGAAAGCGAATAAAGAGGTTGTTTTAGGCGATGCAATCATGCCTTTCATCGTCTTAGATGGTACTCGTTGTTATCAAGATTTATCATATTTGGTTGTCGAGAAGTGGAAAAGTCCAAGAAAAAGGTAACCAGAGCCAGAGCTGCATAGAAAAAGAAAAGAGATTATCAGAAAAAAATTCCAGTTATTATTATAAAGAAAGCTGCTTTATGAGAGAGAGGTCTTCACTTCAACAAGGCTGAGAATGCTCTTGGAAAGGGGGTCTTTTTCTAGGCCCTCACTGAGACTATGATGCCTTCAATATGGCTTTCTGAGGTTGCAGGCACGACTCCCATGCCGAACTAGGACTTGCATTGAGCCTATGCCCTGAAATTCTTCCCCGGAGTTCGATAGGCTATTTACCTGGAGGATAGAAGCAAAGAAATGCCTACCTACAAGAATTGATCTGCTCAAGCTATAATAAGCTCGCCGTCGCAGGGCTCAAATTAAGTAAGGACTGGACCTGATTCTATAACCAGACGTCCATGAAATATGTCATTTGATCAAAGAAATGCCGCATCGGCCCAGCTTCTTTCATCACGAGAAAGGCTCATCATAAATAGTCAAATGGATAAGGTGACCATTTCCCATTGTCTTACACGACCCGGACTAAATGAATAAAGGCCAAGGGCAAGAATGATCCATGGCAGACGATAGAACCTAGAATAGATCGCTCAAGAAGAGCACTTTTCAGGCATAAGATAGCGAAGTTTGATACTCGCACTATATATCCGGGGATCCAGAAATGGTGCGAGTGATTTGATGATGAAAGATCAACCTAGCCATCGTGGCCTATGAAAGCGCTTTCATATCTGAAGGTGAGAAAAGGTTTTCATTTCTCATTGACGCAGGTGCCAAAACCCCCCTATTAACTCTCGCGTTCCAAATTTGAGATGAGTAAGGACAAGTGGCCGGGACACACGAACTAGTAGTATAGACCCGAACAGGCACAAGCTAAGTCAAGAATTTTGAGAGAGAAGGTTTGCTTTGCTTGACTACTTTATCAATTATACTCAAAGTCATTCACTGCCTCATAGCTGAAACATGCTTTGTCCTCAACCCGATTATCCACACTTGAGGGCCGAAGCCACAAAGATTTCACTTTCCACTTGTGACAGTTCTTCGTGGTCAAACCATCTGCAATTTGATACTGAACCCTCTCCGAGAGTCAACAAGTAGACTACCATCGAAGCTTTTCACTGAAGGAATTAGGAATACTCTATTGTAGTCCCCTAGCTTTGTGGTACTATATCTTGTCTATACCTAAGAGGCACTTCTCGAATGAGAATTCATACGGAGATCTAGCTTCCCGCAGATTAGCCTGTGGCATAGATAGCGAGTCCTACAGAGAGAGGGCCTTTGGTTCAGTTTCACTCTGAACAATGTCCTTTTATGTATTGTCTTCTAATAACTCCTATCCGCCCATCACTTAACAGGGGAAAGCTCTTAGCACACAAAGCAAGTTGCGGAGGATTTATATCAGAAAAGAGACCAATTTGGAATGTCTAGTTGTCTGAGTGCATCATATATAGTAGCGGGATGGATTTGCTAAAGGATGATGACTGCACAATCTTTTACCAAAGGGGAACTTTGTGGCTGACGCCCTAAGCCGCAACCCGCCACTACTGGCTTCAGGGTTGACGGAAGTAACTGATTGGAGACCAGGTGAGAGGCAGATGCATCTGAGTACCATGACTATGTCGAAGCTGTTGAGGCCGGATTTGATCGAGAAAATTCTCAAATGCAATACTATAGTAAATCACCTTGTTTGGTTATCCGAAACTGCAGAGGATCAGGACCAAGGTGCAGGGTCATGTGATTTCTCTCTAGTAGATGATGCCCTCCGGTTTTGGGGTCGATTGTGCGTACTGAGAATGAAAAGAAAGAGTGTAGCTCACAATACTCAATTGACCTAAATGTACAAGGTGGAGTATGAAGCGTGATGTGGCGTCATATGTCAGCCCTTTTCTCCTTTGTCAACAGGTCAGGAGGAACATAAGAAGCCCTAAGGTCTTTTACAACCACTTCCGATCGAAATGGCAATGTGAATAGAAGGTGCTTTCACCAGTCGTGGGATTAGCAGCTGAAGGAAGGAGCGAAGACGTGCGAGCGTAGATGATGTGGAGTGAAGATGCAAGAATCTAGGCCATGGAGTCTTTGAAAGGATGGAAAAAGCTGAAGAACAAGGAAATGCCCCGGATATATAGTGCGAGTCCGGCTAAGAAGGTTAGTTATCGCGTTGCGAGGTAGAATTAGAGTCCGTATGTCTAACCTGAGTCTTAGGTAGAGGACGAAGGCAAAGGACAGCAAAATAACACTGGTCTCCCATAGGCATCAGTCAAGAGATAGATTGTCAGGAAGAGGCTAGAGAGGGGGAAAGAACCCAATATGTTGAGGTTGCAGATGTAGTTCTGTATAGGCCTCATACGAGCTTACTGGTCTACCTTCAAAAGAGCTCCCCTTATGACTGCAACTTTCGAGGGTTGAGAAAAGCACATAAGGAAGTCAATGCATCGGTAAGTCAGGTCCGGAAGAATCAAGGCAGTTCTCTAATCCACTAGTTCAAGCGCTTTCATATCTTAATCAGGGAAAAGACAAGGCACATCCGTCATATTATCGTGTTTTATATGTAATTGATTGAAGGTTAGTTATCACGTTGCGATCGAGTGGGAGTGACTAGGACAAGGCATGAGTCCCGGCTGTCATCCTCACTTTCCGGCCTTTCCACTCTCTCTTTGCCCTTATATGGAAAGACCTTTCTTTTGAGCTCAATCACATCTCTTTCCACTCCAGGATCTTCCTGACCATCCGAAAAGGTGGAATCGGCCTTCTCTTCCCCGTTAGAGCATCATGAGGACCAG
This sequence comes from Ottelia alismoides, assembly GCA_037367405.1. Lineage (NCBI taxonomy): Eukaryota > Viridiplantae > Streptophyta > Magnoliopsida > Alismatales > Hydrocharitaceae > Ottelia > Ottelia alismoides. The sequence goes on along the minus strand of JAZKJV010006958.1, from coordinate 234,955 downwards.
TCACGACCGACTGCCAATCATCCGAGGAGGAAATATCAAAAGAAGGAGGGGGCGTCGAGGTTGAAGGAGGTGCAGACGAAAGTAGGGAATTCCTGGTGCCTCTACCTCATCTATCAGACTTGGACACTAGAAAGCAGGAGGTGGAAAAACTATCAAAGAATAAATAAGTCAGACACACCCCCTCAAAAGCCTAGGACTAGGTATCGTATATAGCCCGGAAAAGATAGAGCATCCCTCGATGTCTCGCCCTGGGGACCCATTCTATGTCTTCCAAGCAGAAAGAATTAGGAAAGTAAGCATGGATGGGGCAACCCCCAAGCCAATGCTATACAGAGAAGAGACTCGCAAGGTAATAAGTAGAAGAGCAAGTTATAGAAAGAGGTCACATATCAAAGAGCTTAGTTGTAGGAGTTCAGAAGGTCCATTTCGATCGATCATAGAAGTGATGATTCATTCAGATCGACCCTTGAATCTCTTAGTTATTCTCAGATAGAAGGAAATCTATGTCCATAGGTTATCGAGCTAAAGATCAGTAGTTCTCGAAGTTTCAAAGTAGCTAAGCTCTCAGAGATTCTGGCTGGAGAGCATCTTCGGGGGGCTAGGTCTTTTTCCTCCAACAATATACTATGTACCGAGGCGAGTACTTAAATCCTCTATTGATTGGCTTATTGGAAATGATTGGCAGGATTGGCCCTCCTCTGACGATGATCTTATGGAAAGGTCAGCCTCAGTGCTTATCATAGATAGTAGATGTGATGAGGATCCGTGAAGTCTTTATGTATAGTTAGGTATGATCAGACCTTTGATGGAGTGCTTTTTCCTTGGACTCGCTTGTCACAAGATAGGAAAGCGTGAGACAAGTCGAGTCCTACTATATATCTCCATATCTAAGGCTTCATTCACGTTAGGTGAGGTGATTGAGTGAGGCGCGAGAAAGACTTCCTCGTGTTTAGCGTCCCCGGTGCGTGAGGGAAAAGGTATACTAGCCATATAGACGTCATCTCGCGCTCAATCAGAACCCTAGGACTCGCTAGCTCTACCAGGGACTCGCTCCTTCTCACTCTCAGAGAAAGGGATAGACCAGAAAGAGATATGTGCCCCGCTCCTTAGTTCTCCGACTGAGACCCCCCCTCCCCAAGCTAAGTAGCTTCTCATATACTGGATGGTCCCAGACTGAGTCTAACTAGGCTAGTTCAGGCACCTGATCCCACAAAGGTCTGAACTTTGACCTGGAAAACCATTCAAACAGAGTCATTTTTTAATTGAGGCTTTGGTGTTGAGGAAGGCCGCTCGAAAGATTCCTTACTCTCATATCTCTCCTGCTGGAGCGAGCGATAGCGAGCATGTAGCGACAGCTGCGAACGAGAGTGAGCGCATAGCGAAAGCTGTAATTAACCACCCTGGTGCGGAACGGCAATGAGCATTTGTTGGCTACACACCCGGGGGCTTGCTCGAGCGGTAGCGAGTCTTGTACGACTCTTATCCTCCAAAGAACGTCTCGCACCTGTCGAAGAAGACGTCATTTTCTGCCACTATATATCCGGGTCGCGGATAGGTCTGAAACTCTTTCTTATTCTATCTATTGAATGGTATGCAAAAGAAGATGACTACGAAAAGCTCTGCGCTCACTGGTCAGTTATCATTAGAGAAGAAAATCTTGGGCAAAGAGAATATCTCATCCGTCACCAAGCCCGCAAATTGCACTGCCTGACTATCTTTCATTTGAGATATGGAACCCCTTTTGGTGCTTTCTTTTAGGTATCATCCTAATCTTCATCCTCTTCTCGGAAGGTAACATCACTGCGGACAAGGTCAGGAAGGTAGGGAAGTATGGTCGACGACTTCGTAGATAGTAGAATTCCACAGGTGAGACCAAAGCAATGTAGTCTCATTGAATCATTCCAGGGGCTTGATTGGAACGAAGACTGCATCACGATATATATATAACCGAGGACTCGCCCATTCACACATGCTAGAATCTGCCTTAACCGACATCATTCTCCTCTCCTGACCTCATCCACACCATTGCTTCTCAAGTAGAACTATCTAATTAGACCTATGCCCCGCATATTCTTGTTTGCCAATATTACCATTTTCTTGCCCCCCAAAAGCCCCAAGGGTGGAAAGGCATGCCCTTGTCTTGCCCCCCAGGGAAGAGAATAGTTCGGTCGATAATTTTATTCAATTATGAAATGAAAGAGTTGATGGAGATTTGTAGCATCACTCAAATAAATACAAATTGATATCGTAAAAACATGAACTTGTCATATAGCTACACCAAATTCTGGACCGGTTAATGCAAGAACTATAAATAAAGGACCAAGATCCCTTATGAAATATAAAAGATTATTCATACATAGCATAGTCCAAGAAAACCCACTTAAAATCTTTACTGAAATATGACCAGCCACCATATTAGCAAATAAACGTATTCCTAAGCTTAATGCACGAAAACAATGAGGGATTAGCTCATGGAGTACTAAAAAAGGTGCTAACAGTAGCGGGACTCCTACGGGTAATAAAAAGCTTAAAAAATAAATCCCATTTCTTTGAAATCCAACTATCGTAATGCCTATACAAATGGAAAATGAGAGAGCCAAAGTAATGAGAAAATGACTTGTCACTGTGAAGCTATAGGGTATCTTACCCTGGGGTTTACGAAATAACGAAAAAGTCAAAGTGATCGAGATGCAAGGGGAAAACTTTTGTGTTTTTCCCGAAAGACCACCTATTTGGTCGTTTTTCGGGTTCCGCACGAAATCATAAATAAGCTCCACCAAGGATTATCAAGCATTTGGCACTGACATTCCCCCTCCCTTTTTCGTAACAAAATCAAGCATCAGTAAGACCAAACTGAGAGTGAGCAGCATAGACAAGAATTGATTTGTGAATGAGATATAGAGATTTCCCACCTTCACTAGAATCAATGGGTTAATGGCAAATTGGTAAAGTGGGCTGTCTCCAATGTGCCTCCAGGCTTCCGCAACCATTCTTGCTATTTCCTCCCCATTTCAAGGCCTACCCTCCTACCGGGTTGTGAAAAAATGGACTCTTTCTTTCCTCTCTCAAATATAGAAAAGTAGTGAGGAGAAAGAAATAGATTCTCCAAATTCGCCTCGATTTCCCCTATCTTCAATGGAGGTTATAACAACTCCTCATTAGGGTGACACCGCACATCCCAACATGGTGACGACTGCCAAGCTAACAACGGCAGAACACGGCCAACAGACCAACACGCTGATAACAAATGCCTTTCTTCTTGCTCTTTCATGCGTCTATTGCTTCTCCCTTTTGAGCCACTACTCTCTATTGGTCAATCTCACTATAAAGATGTTGCTGCCCCCTAGCTTCGACAATTAGACTGATATAAGAAATCTACCCCTCTCCTCGAGGTCCTCGAGGATTATCGCGAGTGGACCAATAGTGGGTGGGCACTTCACTTTAAAGCTTGCTCGACATTTATATGAGCTGAAGAGAGAGCAATCCACGCACGAAAAATGTTAAAGAGTAGAAGAGGGGCTAGACTAGGAGATGAGATGGGTTGGGGCTAAAAAAGGTTGCAGGGAGAATATTTGCTCTCACAAAGGATGAGGCAGATGATGCCGCTTATGGGATAACGTTTGAGTTATTTCGCGATTGACGTTTGATTACGAATCATTTGATAAATAGGTTTGATTGTACATCTTTTTTATTCGGGTACCACACTAAATTTCTTTGCATCTCACATGCATTTGCTAAAAAATGCAATGTTCAACATATGACCATACACACTTCTTTCTTATTAATATTTGTTGAACCTATAGCTTAGATTGTAACTACCAGTATGTACTTGATTGACGTACCGATCATAGTAGAGAAGCATGTTCTTACTGCCAACCTAATTCTGCAACTAGAATATATTAGGACTTTGATGTCATATTGGGGTTATGGGAACACTATGCTGCAGTGTATTGCAGACACAAAAAAGTGGTCCTGACTTAGTAGACCTAACCAGCTTAATATATGATGGTGGTGATCCATGGCCTTAGACGAGGTGATCGAGTGATTATCTCAGTCCAATGTCTAATGCAAGCCATCTGCGGTTGCACCGCATACCTAGCTAGTATAATTAGCACAGAGTCTTCTCAGGGAAATTTTGATGTTGTACAGGACTTTCCTGATGTCTTTCTAGGTCTACCTCCTTAGAGATAGGAGGACTTCTCTATTGATGTTTTACTGGGCGGCATCAGGCAACACTTTCTCAACTGAGCTCTGAAGTCAGAACTTGAAGAACTAAAGGCAAGAACAACTTGATAAGGGGTTCTTGCGACCTAGTCTTTCTCCCTGGGGAGAAACTATCCTCTTCGTGAAGAAGAAAGATGGTAAACTGGGGCTCTGCATTGACTTTGAATAAGGTGACTGTGAAAAAGAAATATCCGGATTGGTGACTTGTTCGACCAGTAAGAAACACTATTATATTATTTGCTTTTCTAAGAAAGATTTGCGGTCAGGTTATCATCAGCTCAGAATAAAGGATGATGTTACTAAAATCGCCCGGATATATAGTGCGAGATATGGGCATTACGAGTTCCAACCTTTTGGTCTCACAAATGGGTTTGATGGAACTTATGAATAGGCCAGGAAGACCTTGAGAAGTTCATGATCGTGTTCATGGATGACATTCTGATATACTCACCGGATCCAGAGCAGCACCTAGTACATCTCAGAATCGTACTTGAGATGCTACGTCAGCACCAACTTAATGCTAAATTATCGAAGTGTGACTTTTGGCTAGAAAAAGTAGCATTTCTGGGTCATGGCATATACAAGCGGAGGAAGCGGTAGTGAACTGGAGCTCGAAAAATCTTTCTGAGATTTGCAGCTTTCTAGGTTTGGCTGGATACTATCGGCGATTCACGTCTATCGCGATAGGCCTTCTCGATGATTTCACTACCAACTGACGAGAAAGGACGTGAGGTTTGAATAATCAGAAAAATGTTAGTAGAGTTTTAAAGAACTAAAATGAAGATTGACTACAGCTCCAATAATGACCTGACCATCTGGCAGCGGACATTTTCTTGTATATGCTGATGCATCTGATACTGGACATGGGTGTGTCCTTATGCAGAAAGAGAAGGTCATAGCATATGCCTTACGTCAATTGAAGCTGCAAGAGAGAAAGTACCCTTCACATGACCTAGAACTTGCTGCGGTAGTCTTTGCTCTAAAGATATGGCGAAATTATCTCTATGGGGAAATATTGGGGGTCTTCACTAATAGCAAGAGCAGAGAGAAGCTTATCTAGTGGGAGCTGAATATGAGGCCCCTAGTTTAGAGTTTGTCTGGAATTCCTAAAATACTATGACTTTTCCAGAAGGCAAATGTTGTAGCCAATGCGGAAATGGGAAGGTCAATTGTCTAGCCAAACTCAATCTAGTTTCATCTTAGATGATCGGAGAGAACCAGATGTTCAAAAGGGATGGGGCCCTGCCTCTGTCCTGTCTCGGGGGACCGACATGTCTCAAAGCCCGGGGATGGATGAAATGATGCCACGGATCCCATGGCATTGGAACCCTCATGCATGCATTAGAAGCCATCAAAACCAGCATGCATTTATTATGTAGTAGGCAACCCTTCGAAAATCTGTGCTTGACTCGGGCTTACTTCTCTAGTTCTCCGAAACGCATCTCAAATCACTAAATCAGGTTCCCTTAGATTTGATCTCAAGTTTTCATAAATTAGAACAAGGATCCGATCCATAAGAAATAATACAACATCTATCTCTACCATAAGAAATAATACTAAACTTTAGTTGTCTTTCTAAGAAATAGGTTTAAATTATGGTACATCAAATCAACTCAACGATCTCAAACCACAAGGTCTTCCCGGACGGATGAAGCCAACTAATGGAGGCATCTAACCCAGGATTTGCCTAGGACTTCTATGTGCCCTCAAAAATCCACCTATTGAAAATCAAGCAGGACTTTTGGAGCGATTTTCAAAACTAACCGAAAACACTATAAAAGCACTAATTCCGGGAAAGATTGCCCAAGAAAGCTCTGAAGGATATGGAGAAATCCTCAAGCGCATCACGAAAGCGTGAGCATCGTATCGGATACGATGAAGAATGACTAGTCGTACCAGTTGTTCGGTGCTGCGGGATTTAAAAATTTTATTCGATGAAACAACATGATCCAAGAACAATTCTCGGATTGTTTCATCTATAACCACAACAAGTATAATGCAATACCTCTTGAAGCGTGGTTGATCGAGTCTCTAAGAGAAGAGACCTCCTGTCTCAAGTCCGATCGTCAGAGAGATTGCTTGCGAGCGCGGGGATGAACCACATAGTCCTCGCAATCCAAGAAGTTGATCCAAGCACGGTTTCTCCTGATCTCGTCGCACGAGATCGAACGTCTCCTTCGTGAGCGAAGCACTCCAAGTAAAAGAAGAACCGCAGAGCGTCGAAACGGCAGCACGATGGCGCGGGCGTCGACGATTCTCTCCACCAAGGGTATGGTGGACGGCCATCAAGAAGAGAGGGAGAGAGGGCTGTCGAGTATGAAGAAAGAGAGAGAGAGAGATGTGTGCTACAATAGCATGTAAAGAGAGAGCAAAGTATGCCTCTCTATTTATAGGGTTTTGGGATCCATGGATCTCAATACATGTGACATATAAAATCAATGGATGAGATTGATTTATGTCAATCCAATTGTCAAGATTGTTGTTGGAAAAAACCAACAACTTGTGATTTAATTTTGATAAAATATGTTTGATAAATCAAATAAATATTAATACCAAATTAAATTAATCAAATAAGGAGAGAGAATACAAAGGAGATCAACCTTCCCCTTTAGAGGGAGGTGACGGCCACCAATCCCACAAGGGATTTGGTGCTGCCCACTCCTTTCCTAATGGGAGGGCAATCTCATGGATTCCCATGAGATTGAACATCTCCTTGATTTTCTCTCTACTTATTTTCCAACAACTATTTGTTGGCATTTTAATTCACCAAAATAATTCTCAATTTATTTTGGGAATATTGCAATCTTGGCATTGGAATATTGTAAATCATATTCACAACCCAAAACAAAATGTAATTTATATTTTCAATTAATTAGACAATGTGTATCCAATACACATTAATAGTTAATCTATAAATATAAATTACAATTAGCTTTCTCTAATACATTATAAATCACATTTATAATATATTATGAATATATGGATATTACTATCCACATTATTCTTATCCATAATAAGTAAATCACATTTAATTATATTGGATAATTCCTCATACATCATGATAATCAAAGCACATTTAATTATCAACTTCTCATTGCTTAGACCTTATGGAATTGTTTTTAAACCATTTAAGAACAATGCTATTTATCCTCAGATGCTTCGAGATAAGGACAGGGTGATTTTATTGTTCCACGTATAGTGACATGGATATTGAGATCACATCTCAAATCAAGATCTCATGGACCTCTCATAGATGCTTGATTAAATCAAGACCGTAAACCTAATCTTCTCATTGCATCTGAATCTCATTCAGATCAATGTCTGGTAAATGGACTAAGGTTAGGTCACTTCTCTGATGAGAGGAGTCACTAAAATCCAGACCTGTTTCATCACTCCCTCGGAAAGGAAGCGTCATGGTTATACAATCGTTTACGATCAAATCACCATTCAGGTATTCCCAATACCTGCACATCCTACATACTGGAAGACTCATGATCATCATGAAGATAAAGATCATTTTTACGATGTCATCTTCATAGTCTGATCATTAAGTTTCTCAATCTTGGTCCTTGGGATATGGTACAGATCATATGCTTTCACAAAGCATATATCTTACCTTCAAATTCATATGATGCTTCTAAAGCATGATGACCATGCATGGAATTTGGTCAATCCCAATACTTCATGAGTGAGCTCATGTCTCCCGGTTCACAAGTGAACCTGTATGATACCTTTGAGAGATCGTATTACTCATATGCCCTTACATGCACACAACCTCGCCGGTGTATAGACCTTGATTAGGTCATCAATCTATTGGTCTGCCAAATGTACAAACTCAGACATATAGTAATACATCTGTCTCTGGTCAAAGGATGTTTGCCAGTGATGTGACAGTATTCATCATAGTTCTTTGGTTATCTCGATCTCGTTAAGTCAACCCATTGACTCAACTAACCTGATACCTCCGAATCTTCCCATGAAGAGGACCCGCATCAAGAGGTCGATCAGATATCAGTCTAATGAGATAGGATTGCCATCTCCCACTCAGACTGGAGAACACTACTTGTTAATCATTGATGATGCTTGATGAGTCCTCTATCTAACTCCTTAGATATTCATCCAAGCATCAGCCTCTATGATTCACTTTAATGAATCAACAGCTGCATGATTATCAAGTTGGCCATGGTACATCACCCTTATTGTACAAAGGGACCTTATAGTGCATTCATTCATTCAATATTAGAAAGGGAGTTAAACAAAACCAATAACCTTTATTGATTAACCATTTATTATAATAACATTTATTGTAGGAATGGTTCGCCTCGGGCTCACATTGCTAACAATCTCCCACTAGCTCTCAGAACCATTCAGGAACAATCCTTAAACCCATACTCATTACATGATGGTCAAAATCCTTCTGTGCCAGAGGTTTGGTAAGAGGATCAGCAACGTTGTCGGCGGAGGCCACCTTGGTGATGATGATGTCACCACGCTTTTGAATCTCTTGAATGATGTGGTATTTCCTTTCTACGTGCTTGCTCTTCTGATGCCATTTGGGTTCCTTCGCCTTGGCAATGGCTCGTGTTATCACAGAGTAGCGGGATGGGAGTATCAGAGGAAACTACGCCAAGCTCCTGGATGAACTTGCGCAACCACACCGCCTCCTTTGCAGCATCCGATGCGGCAATGTATTCGGCTTCTGTTGTTGAATCTGTTGTAGTGTCCTGCTTCTTGCTTCTCCAGCTCACATCACCACCGTTCAACAGGAACACAAACCCTGATGTCGACTTTCGATCATCAATATCCGATTGGAAGTCAGAATCTGTATATCCCAAGACTTGGATATCACCATCTCCATAGACCAAGATGTAATCTTGCGTCCGTCTTAGATATTTGAATATGTTCTTTACTGCATTCCAGTGTTGTTCTCCATAGCAGGATTGGTAACAGCTTACCACTCCCACTGCATGGCAGATATCTGGCCTAGTACACATCATGGCATACATTAAGCTTCCTACAGCTGATGCATAAGGACAACCAGCCATGGCCTTCTTTTCCTAAACAGTTTGAGGAGCCATTCCTTTAGACAGGTGGATACCATGTCTTAAGGGTAGGAATCCTTTCTTGGAACTATCCATACGGAATCGTTCAAGAATCTTCTTAATGTATTCATATTGTGACAATCCCAATATCCTCTTTTCTCGATTTCTGAACAGCTTCAGATCCAATATATAAGAGGCTTCTCCAAGATTTTTCATCTCAAAGGTATGTGACAGCCAAATCTTTACACTGGTCATCATCCCTGTATCATTCCGAATGATAAGGATGTCATCTACATAAAGCACGATGAACACAATGGCGCTCCCACTAAGCTTCTTGTACACACAAGCTTCATCAGGATTTTGCACAAAATCATAACTCTTTATGGTTTCGTCAAATATGATGTTCCAGCTACGAGAAGCTTGCTTGAGCCCATAGATGGATTTCTTCAGCTTCCATACTTTGCCATCCTCAGTCATGAAGCCCTGGGGCTGCTCCATGTAGATGTCCTCCTCGAGGTATCCATTGAGGAAAGCAGTCTTAACGTCCATATGCCAGATGTCGTAGTCAAGATATGCAGCTATAGCCAGCAATGCCCTGATGGATTTAGGCATAGCCACAGGAGAGAATGTCTCATCGTAGTCAATGCCTTCTCTCTATGTGTAGCCCTTGGCTACAAGCCATGACTTGAAAGTCTCTACTTTCCCATCAGGTCCCCTCTTTCTCTTGAAGATCCATTTGCACCCAATGGGTTTTACCCCTTTAGGTGGATCCTCTAGGATCCATACACCATTCTTATGCATGGAGTCAATTTCTGACTTCATTGGTAGCATCCATCTATCCATGTCATGATCCACGAGTGCTTCATCAAATGAAGTAGGATCATTGTCAGTTTCACCTGACACATGGAATACATACCTTTCAGGTGGTGCTACCACCCTCGAACTCTTTCGAAGAGGTATGGGTGTATCATCTTTATTTCCTTCTTCATTTTCTGGTTCAGGAAGCTCAGAATCCTCAAGAAATTCAATGAGTTCCTTTACTTCATTTTTATCTTGACCCTTAAGGAAATCATTCTCCAGAAATTTCACATCTCTAGAAACAAAAACCTTCTGAGTCTCAAGGTCATAGAGTTGGTATCCAATACCATCTCTAGCATACCCAATGAAGTAACACTCACGAGAGCGAGATTCTATCTTACTTGAATCCACATTCTTTGCATGGACCAAGCAACCCCAAACCCTCAAGTGATTAACACTAGGTTTGGTTCCATACCAGAGCTCATGAGGAGTCTTAGGTACAGATTTGCTAGGAATCTTATTCAGGATATATATTGAAGTCTCTACTGCATATCCCCAGAAACTAAGTGGTAAATGTGCTTTGCTCATCATTAAACGAACCATATCCATGATTGTTCTGTTGCGTCTTTCAGCTACACCATTAAGTTGGGGAGTTCCAGGAGGAGTGAGATTGGAAATAGTTCCATTCTCTTTAAGGTATTCCTTAAATTCATCTGATAGGTACTCGCCACCTCAATCAGATCGAATTCATTTAATCTTCCTATCAGTTTGGTTCTCAACCAAAAACTTGAACTCTTTGAACTTTTCAAAGGTTTCAGACTTATGACGCAACAGGAAGATAAACCCGTAGCGCGAATGGTCATCAATAAATGTCAAATAATATCGATATCCAATTTGAGTCGCGGTACTGAAGGGACCGCATACATCAGTATGTATTAGGTCAATAATACCTTCACATCTTGTATCCTTGTTACGAAAAGGCATCCTGGTCATTTTTCCTTGAATGCAATTCTTGCAAGCAGGCAAAGGTTGAACCTGTAGAAAATCTAAAGGTCCATCCTTAATTAACCTGTTGATCTTATCAACATACAAATGACCAAGCCTTTGATGCCAAATCTCATTTGAAAGATTTTCATTCTCCCTAGATCTTTTAAGGTTTTTATTAGTGCTTGTAACATTCATAACACATTTATCAATGCACAATTCATAGAGTCCTCCAGAAGTCAAAATACCATCTGCAATATATTTATCATAACGGATTATGACTAATTTATTACAGAACAGGAATGAATACCCACTTCTAACTAGCTTAGATATAGATATTAAATTCCTTCTGACTTCAGATACATAAAGACATTCTTTATGTACTAGGACTCTACCACTAGATAATGATAGTCGACAAGTCCCGACGGCGACTGCTGCAACACTTGCATCAGATCCCATCTGGATGACTATCTCCCCTTTTTTAAGCTTTCTAGTTTCCTGAAACAAATGCAACAAATTGCATACATGAACAGAAGCTCCAGAATCAACAACCCAACTTCCTTCTCGTCCAACAAGAAAACGGGTTTCAATGATAAAAGAAGATTTCATACATGTTGGGGCTTTACCTTTTTCGACCGACTTCAGGTAATCCGGGCAATTCCGCCTCCAGTGCCTCGGTTTCTTGAAGTGGTGACAGACGTCGGTTTTCTTCGATGCCATTAGAGTGGATGCATTGGAAGATAAGCCAACACTTTGTCCCTTCTTCTTTCTCTTCTGGGCCGGGCCCTTCCGAGAACCTTGCTTCCGACCGCGCTTCCCTCTGACCTGTGCAACCATCGTAGTGCCAGTGGGACCATCTTTCTTCATTACGTCTTCTGCAGACTTTAATGCAGCAAGAAGCCCAGCATTTGTCAGTTCCAGCTTATTCATGTGGAATGACACCACAAAGTTATTGAAAGATTTGGGCAATGACAACAGAATGAAATCGGATTGCATGTTTGCATCCATCGTTGCCCTCAGAGTCTCTAGCTCCGACAAGTACCCAAACATTTTGAGTACGTGTTCACGGACCGAAGTCCCTTCTTGCATCTTGCAGCGAACCAGTTCTTTCATAACATTATATCGCTGGGTGCAGTTAATGTCACCAAACATATCCTTTAGATTCTGCATGATTTCCTGGTAAGTACTCATCTCCACATGTTGTTTCTGGAGAACATTGGAGAGAGAACCCAAGATGTAGCATCTAGACAAGACATGATCTTCATCATACTTGTCATTATATGCTTTGTCTTCCTTAGATTTAGGGTTTTCAAGCTTGTCTTCAGAGAGCACATAGCTGATGCGCTCCGCCGAGAGTACAAGCTCCAAATTACGGATCCAATCCGAGTAATTTGATCCAGTCAACTGGTTGACCTCCAGAAGCCTGCTCAGTGGGTTCATGGCCTTCATTTTATGAAATTGAGAATGCACTATATTAGAACTTATAATCATATATTCTATTTTATGATATTTGATTAAGGTATTTTAAATAAAATTATTCTTGCAATGTCAACTTTGAAAGTTCATTCCCTTTATCACTTTCAAAGTAAGAGATATACTTACCTCTATATCTCAAGTAAGAACTGGGATCTCCTCTTTATCTTTGTTACATCCTAAAAATATGAGAAACTGTAACTCCAATAAAGAGAAGCGGGAACACAGTCCACCTTGCAAGTCCAACTTGCATTTCCCAATTCGGTCTTTAATGCCTGGGCCCACCACCCCTAAGGTGATGTTGACCCATCATTAATTGAACCAACCGTCAACAGGATTAGAACTCGCTATGCGCAATCCAATATCGCCCCAATAATATGAGGATCCGATATTGGGGTCACTACGCAAACGACCTTACTCTTTCGAGAAGCAAAGAGTCCGATCCGGATGCTCTTGTATATAGGAGTTGTCACTTCGTACAGGCGTCTCCTATATACAATACCTGGCGACGGAAACCCTTCGCCTTGATGGGAGACCATGGATGTCACTTATGTGATCCTCCACCTCTTATTCAAATTTAATTAAATACTATGAATCACATTCACATAATTAATTCTTCCAAGGGAATTATTAACTCTAATCATATTAGAGTATTCTTAATTGGATATAATTAACTTAATCATATTAAATGAATTATCAATCCAATTCAATCAATCAAACTTAATTTTATGCTTGAATATATATGGTAATATTCTCAAAGTATGTATTAATTCATATTTTAATAATTAGAAAAATACATCTCAATCCCTCGGATATTATCCCGGCCCTACCCACTGTCATATCCAGTACCAGCGGGAGTGGGACGGACCGCATACGTTGCAACCCGCTACCCCAGTGATCCCCGACTAGACACCATATCCGCCTCGGGAAAGGATAATGCCAAATTGATTAATTTGTACTTGAGATGATCATTGGTTATTCAACCGAAAATTATACCATATAGTAATCAAAGCAATTTTGATTATAAGGAAATTTGCTAGACAAATTCCCAATCCTATTCAAGCAAGGAGTTTGATGATTGTGTTTCCAATTATGATTTAGATCAAATCTAATCAATTAATTGGTTGGGGCCAAGTCAATTAAGGAAATAATCATCTTCTAGAATTTCTCAAATATTTTCCATAATTATTTCTCGAAATTAACAATTAATTTCATTAATTGACAATCACATGGTACTAGATTAGGAATGTAATTTCAGTAGTGATCCCTACTTACTAAAATTAGCATATCTCAATCATATTAAATCCAAATTAGAAAAAATCAATTTTCTTGGATTGCTAATTTGATTTAGGACAGAATACAAGTTTCATGCATTTTGAGGCAAGTCTAAACAGTAATTAACATTTTAATCACGTTCAGATCTACAGTTCACGCAACAGTGCATACATGTTCATTAAAACAACCATATCTCGAGCATACGAAATCCGATTTACACAAACTCAGATCCTATGGTTTCCTTATTTAATGGGGAACAAAATCCTAGCATTAAATTCGTGTTTAAACAATTTCAACAGTGCCGAATTTATTTACTAAACCGATCTGCGAAATCAAATGCGATAAAAACTTCCGCGACCTTAACGTACCCAAGTCGTCCTCGGTTAGCGAATCATTATTAAAAACAGTCGACCTAAGGCTCTGATACCACTTGAAGGATATGGAGAAATCCTCAAGTGCATCACGGAAGCGTGAGCATCGTATCGGATACGATGAAGAACGACTGGTCGTACCAGTTGTTCGGTGTAGCCGTATTTAAAAATTTTATTCGATGAAACCACATGATTCAAGAACAATTATCGGATCGTTTCATCTATAACCACAACAAGTATAATGCAATACCTCTTGAAGTGTGGTTGATCGAGTCTCTAAGTGAAGAGACCTCCTGTCTCAAGTCCGATGGTCGGAGAGATTGCTTGCGAGCGCGGGGACGAACAGCGTAGTCCTCGCAATCCAAAAAGTTGATCCAAGCACGGTTGCTCCTGATCTCGTCACATGAGATCGAATGTCTCCTTTGTGAGCGAAGCACTCCAAGTAGACGGAGAACTGCAGAGCCTCGAAATGGCAGCACGATGGCGCGGGCATCGACGATTCTCTCCACCAAGGGTATGGTGGACGACCACCAAGAAGAGAGGGAGAGAGGGCCGTCGAGTATGAAGAAAGAGAGAGAGAGATGTGTGCTACAATAGCATGTAAAGAGAGAGCAAAGTATGCCTCTCTATTTATAGGGTTTTTGGATCCATGGATCTCAATCCATGTTACATATAAAATCAATGGATGAGATTGATTTATGTCAATCCAATGGTCAAAATTGTTGTTGGAAAAAACCAACAACTTGTGATTTAATTTTGATAAAATATATATGATAAATCAAATAAATATTAATACCAAATTAAATCAATCAAATAAGGAGAGAGAATACAAAGGAGATCAACCTTCCCCTTTAGAGGGAGGTGATGGCCACCAATCCCACAAGGGATTTGGTGCCGCCCCCTCCTTTCCTAATGGGAGGGCAATCTCATGGATTCCCATGAGATTGCACATCTCCTTGATTTTCTCTCTACTTATTTTCCAACAACTTTTTCTTTGCATTTTAATTCACCAAAATAATTCTCAATTGATTTTGGGAATATTGCAATCTTGACATTTGAATATTGTGAATCATATTCACAACCCAAAACAAAATGTAATTTACATTTTCAATTAATTAGACAATGTGTATCCAATACACATTAATAATTAATCTATAAACATAAATTACAATTAGCTCTCTCTAATACATTATAAATCACATTTATAATATATTATGAATAATTGGATATTACTATCCACATTATTCTTTTCCATAATAATTAAATCACATTTTATTATATTGGATAATTCCTCATACATCATGATAATCAAATCACATTTAATTATCAACTTCTCATTGCTTAGATCTTATGTAATTGTTCTTAAACCATTTAAGAGCAATGCTATTTCTCCTCAGATGCTTGGAGATAAGGACATGGTGATTGTATTGTTCCACGTATAGTGACTTGGATATTGAGATCACATATCAAATCCAGATCCCATGGACCTCTCATAGATGCTTGATTAAATCAAGACCGTAAACCTAATCTTCTCAATGCATCTGAATCTCATTCGGATCAATGTCCAGTAAATGGACTAAGGTTAGGTCACTTCTCTGATGAGAGGAGTCACTAAAATCCAGACCTGCTTCATCAGTCCCTTGGAATGGAAGCGTCATGGTTATACAATCGTTTATGATCAAATCACCCTTCAGGTATTCCCAATACCTGCACATCCTACATACTGGAAGACTCATGATCATCATGATGATAAAGATCATTTTTACACTGTCATCTTCATAGTCTGATCATTAAGTTTCTCAATCTTGGTCCTTTGGATATGGTACAGATCATATGCTTTCACAAAGCATATATCTTACCTTCAAATTCATATCATGCTTCTAAAGCATGATGACCGTGCATGGAATTTGGTCAATCCCAATACCTCATGAGTGAGCTCATGTCTCCCGGTTCACAAGTGAACATGTATAATCCCTTTGAGAGACCGTATTACTCATATGCCCTTACATGCACACCAGCTCGCCGGTGTATAGACCTTGATTAGGTCATCAACCTATTGGTCTGCCAAATGTACCTACTCAGACATATAGTAATACATCTGTCTCTGGTCAAAGGATGTTTGCCTGTGATGTGACAATATTCATCATTGGTCTTAGGTTATCTCGATCTCGTTAAGTCAACCCATTGACTCAACTAACCTGATACCTCCGAATCAATATTCCAATGCAGAGGACCCGCATCAAGAGGTCGATCAGATATCAGTCTAATGAGATAGGATTGCCATCTCCCACTTAGACTGGAGATCACTACTTGCTAATCATTGATGATGCTTGATGAGTCCTCTATCTAACTCCTTAAATATTCATCAAAGCATCAGCCTCAATGATTCACTTTAATGAATCAACAGCTGCATGATTATCAAGTTGGCCATGGTACATAACCCTTATTGTATAGAGGGACCTTATAGTGCATTCATTCATTCAATATCAGAAAGGGTGTGAAACAAAACCAATAACCTTTATTGATAAATCATTTATTACAATAACATTTATTGTAGGAATGGTTCGCCTCGGGCTCACATTGCTAACAAGCTCTCCTAGCCTAGACCTCGGAAAGGTCCGTCGGGGCTCCAGGTGTGCAACCCCTAGAATACAGGAACTGGGGGAGTACCCCTCATCTATTAAGTTAAGTAAGGGGAGACTGACCAGGGGAGAGTCCTTTCTTGCTATTCTCATTCTCGCACTGCTGGCAGGCTAGTTAGTTAGTGAATGGGAAAAGTATAGGAAGAAGGCCAGGCTATAGTACTTTAGTACCCATCATCATATGCGGCTGATGAAACTAAAGCGCTTGGAATTATTCTTGACTTAGAAGGCTGCTCGATCTGCAGTTTCCGCAAGTGCTTTGAATCCACATATCATAATAGTCGATAATTTTCCCGCGCTGCTACTTCCTCTCGAGCGAGGGGTCAAGTCAGGGTCCGCAACAAAGAGAAAGATAAGGTAGAAGCTGCTTATATATCGCGAGGTTCGGTCACACGATTGGGTTTTGGCTTTCCCAGTGCGTCAATCAGGGCAATTTCACCCGTCAGTAGTCTGACTGCAGAGCGACTGGTGCGAGAGACTTATATGGATTGTCGAGACCTGCCCTTAACGCTAGGCTTGTCTTTAGGCTACTAGATTATATTATAGTCCCTTACGATATCTACCTGACGGGACCTTTTCTTTGACCCTACTACTCTAATTCATTTGGTCAGCTCTGGTTGGTCTTCCTTTAAGCGACCGAGAATGTGACTTAGAAAGACCTGTAGAATGCCGAAACATCTGTGCCGAGTCAAGTGAGATGTGGATTTCCGGTCTTCAAGAGATCTACATCACTCATCAATCACAGCTGTCAAAGCTAGAAGAGAGACATACTGACTTATGACTTTACCCTTATGGAGCATGGTCGATGGCTCTAACCTTCGAAGCCTACAGAGTCTGACCTCAACCTAAGGTGCGTGCTAAGAACGAGAGAGAGAAGTTCGTCAGTCGCCAGTGTACAGAGTGAGAAATCAAAGGAAGCATTGACAATAGTGGCTCTGCTGGAAAGAGGCTGCTCATATGATTTGAAAGAGATGAATCCGTAGGAAGCACATATAGTCTGTGCACATGGGGTGGGAAAAGAAGAATCAACTATCTTATCTAGATTTTGGGGAATCCCTGTGATTCGCAATAAGGAGATCTTCAAGAGAAAGAGGGGACCTGATGGGAAAGTCGAGACTTTCAAGGCACGGCTCGTAGCCAAGGGCTACACACAGAGAGAAGGCATCGACTACGATGAGCCATTATCTCCTGTGGCTGTGCTTAAATCCATCAGGACATTGCTAGCTATAGATGCATATCTTGACTACGACATCTGGCAGATGGACGTCAAGACGGCATTCCTCAATGGATACCTTAAGGAGGATATCTATATGGAGCAGCCCTAGGGCTTCATAACTGAGGATGGCAAAGTATGCAATCTGAAGAAATCCATCTATGGGCTCAAACAAGCTTCTCGTAGCTGGAACATCACATTTGACGAAACCATAAGGTGTTATGATTTTGTGCAGAATCCTGATGAACCTTGTGTATACAAGAAGCTTAGTGGGAGCGCCAATGTGTTCATCGTGCTTTATGTAGATGACATCCTTATCATTGGGAATGATACAGGGATGATGACTAGTGTGAAAATTTAGCTATCCCATACTTTTGAGATGAAAGATCTTAGAGAAACCTCTAACATCTTGGGTTTGATGTTGTTCAGAAACCAAGAGAAGAGGATATTGGGATTGTCACAACATGGATACATTAAGAAAATTCTTGAACGATTCCGTATGGATACTTCCAAGAAAGGATTCCTACCCTTAAGACATGGTATCCACCTGTCTAAAGGAATGGCTCCTCAAACTGTTGAGGAAAAGAAAGCCATGATTGGATGCCCTTATGCATCAGCTGTGGGAAGCTTAATGTATGCCATGATGTGTACTAGGCCAGATATCTGCCGTGCAGTGGGAGTGGTAAGTCATTACAAATCCTACTATGGAGAGCAACACTGGAATGCAGTAAAGAACACATTTAAATATCAAAGACAGACGCAAGATTACATCTGGGTCTATGGAGATGGTGATCTCCAAGTCTTGGGATATACAGATTCGGACTTCCAATCGGATATTGATGATCGAAAGTCGACATCAGGATTTGTATTCCTGTTGAATGGTGGTGCTATGAGCTGGAGAAGCATGAAGAAGGACACTACAGCTGATTCAACAACAGAAGCCGAATATGTTACCGCATTGGATGCTGCAAAGGAGGCGGTGTGGTTGCGCAAGTTTGTGCTGAAGCAAGGCATAGTTTCCTCTAATACTCCCATCCCACAGCTCTGTGATAACACAGGAGCCATTGCCTAGGTGAAGGAACCCAGATGGCATCAGAAGAGCAAGCACGTAGAAAGGAGATACCACATCATTTGGGAGATTCAAAAGCGTGGTGATATGATCACCACCAAGGTGTCCTCTGCCTACAACATTGCTAATCCTCTTACCAAATCTCTGACACAAAATGTTTTCGACCAACATGTAATGAGTATGGGTTTAAGGATTGTTCCTGAATGGTTCTGAGGGCTAGTGGAAGATTGTTAGCAATGTGAGCCCGAGGCGAACCATTCCTGCAATAAATGTTATTGTAATAAATGATTTATCAATAAAAGTTATTGATTTTGTTTCACTCCCTTTCTGTCATTGAATGAATGAATGCACTATAAGGTCCCTCTGTACAATATGGGTTATGTACCATGGCCGACTTGATAATCATACAACTGTTTATTCATTAATTGAATCATAGAGGCTGATGCTTGGATGAATATCTAAGGAGTTAGATAGAGGAATCATCAAGGATCATCAAATGATTGTCAAGTGATGATCACTAGCCTGAGTAGGAGATGGTAATCCTTTCTCATTAGGTTGATATCTGATCGACCTCTTGATGCAGGTCCTCTGCATGGGAATAGTGATTCGAAGATATCAGATTAGTTGAGTCAATGGGTTGACTTAACGAGATCAAGATAACCAAAGACCTATGGTGAATACTGTCACATCATCGGCAAACATCCTCTGACCAAAGACAGATGTATTGCTATATTTCTGGGTGTGTAAATTTGGCAGACCATTAGGTTGATGATCTAACCAAGGTCTATACACTGGTGAGCTGGTGTGCATGCAAGGGCATATGAGTAATACGATCTCTCAAAGGGATCATATAGGTTCACTTATGAACCGGGAGACATGAGCTCACTCATAAGGTATTAGTATTGATCAAATTCCATCCATGGTCGTCATGTTTTAGAAGCATTACATGAATTTGAAGGTAAGATATATGCTTTGTGAACGCATATGATCTGTACAAATTCCCAAGGACCTAGATTGAGAAACTTAGTGATCAAACCCTGAAGATGAAAGTGTAAAAGTGATCTAGATCTTCAGGATGATCATACGTCTTATAGTATGCAGGATGTACAGGTATTGGGAATGCCTAAGGGTGCTTTGATCATAAACGATTGTATAACCATGACGCTTCCATTCCGAGGGAGTGTTGAAACAGGTCTGGATTTTAGTGACTCCTCTCAGTAGAGAAGTGACCTAATCTTAGTCCATGTGATGGACATTGATCTGAATGAGATTGAGATGCAATGAGAAGATTAGGTTTACGGCCTTGATTTAATCAAGCATCTATGAGAGGTCCATGGGATCGAGATTTGAGATGTGATCTCAATATCCAAGTCACTATACGTGGAACAATACAATCGCCCTGTCCTTATCTCAAAGTATCTGATGAGAATAGCATTATTCTTGAGAGTTTCAAGAATAATTCCATAAGATCTAAGCATTAAGAAAATGATAATTAAATGTGATTTAATTATCTTGATGTATGTGGAAATTATCCAATATAATTAAATGAGATTTAATTATTATGGATAAGAATAATGTGGATAGTAATATCCAATTATTCACAATATATTAAAAATGTGATTTATAATGTATTAGAGAGAGCTTATTATAATTTATATTTGTTGATTAGTGATTAATGTGTATTGGATATACATTGTCTAATTAATTGAAAATGTAAATTATATTTTTTTTTTGGTTGTGAATGTAATTCACAATTTTCCAATGGCAAGATTGCAATATTCTCAAAATTAGTTATGAATTATTTTTTGAGAATAAATCCCAACAAAAGTTGTTGGACTAAATACTGGAGAATTTCAAGGAGATATGCAATCTCATGAGATTTCATGAGATTGCCCCCACTTGGTAATGAGTGGACGGTGACCAAGTTCTATATGGAATTGGTGGTCGTCCACCCTATTACATGGGGAGTCAAGATCTCCATTGAAATCATCTCCTTATTTGATTGGTTTAATTTTAGGATTGATGTATATTTGATTTATCAAATATATTTGATCTAAATTAAATCACAAGTTGTTGGTTTTTACCAACAATAATCTTGACCATTGGATTGACATAAATCCATCTCATCCATTGATTTTATATGTCCCATGGATTGAGATCCTTGGACACCAAAACCCTATAAATAGAGAGGCATACCATGCTCTCTTGTACATGCTATTGGTAGCACATCTCTCTCTCTCTCTTTTCTCCATACACGTCATCCCTCTCTCCCTCTACTTGGTGGTCGACCACCAAACCCTAGGAGAGGTCTTCGTCGTCGCCTACGCCACCGCGTCGTCGCTTCGACGTTCTTCGGTTCTCCGTCTTCTTGGAGTGCTGCACTCACGAAGGAGAAGTTCGATCTCGTACAACGAGATCAGGAGTTCACCGTGCTTGGATCAACTCGTTGGATTGCGAGGACAACGAGACTCATCTCCGCGCTCGCAAGCTTCTTCTCTGACGATCGAACTTGAGACATGAGGTCTCTTTTTGTAAAGACTCGATCATCCACGCTTCAAGAGGTATTTGCATTATACTTGTTGTGGTAGTAGATGAATCGATCGGAGAATCATTCTTGGATCATGTGGTTTCATCGCATGAAAAATTTTAAATTCCGCTGCACCTAACAACTAGTACGACTAGTCGTTCTTCGTCATATTCGATACGATGCTCACGCTTCTGTGATGCGCTTGAGGATTTTTTCCATATCCATCAGAGTTTTCTCAGGAATGTTCCACATGACGTTCCAAATTCCCTCTTCGTGTGGATTTCTCTAGAGGCTCCAGTGGTCTAGTGCGAAATCCAAGACTTGGACTGAGAAAGAAAGCTATCTCATGGTCAAGTTTCTACTATAACCCACGTCACAAGTCTTCCCAAGAGAGGACGGAGTGCCTTCGAGGGGAAGAGTGCGAGTGGAGTGTGGTCAAGTAGACGAGTGCACGATGTATCCGTAAATGAAAGGATGATGCCTCTTTTCGAGGGTACGAGAGATGGCTGCTCGGTGAGTGAGACGATCATGCGCTTCTTTTGTTCCAATCACCATTTGGAATGCATCACGTCATTCTGTTTCGCGAAGGCCACAATCAATCACCTAACTATTATCTGTAGACAAGGGATAGACGAAAGAGTCAAGAACAAAAAGAGGGCTTTGATTATATAGTTGATAATTGGAGCGCATGAAATTATACAATAGGAGGGATGGGGGGAAGAGAGCGACGCATGAAACTAGACAATGCTAGGTCAAGTATACGGGAGGGAAGTCTACCTCTGACTTTCTTTCCCTGGGAAATGTCATCGCCAACGGCTAAAGCAGAAGAGAGCTGACCGTCAGTATCCACTAATGAATCCCATAAATCAAGGCGAAGAGAGACAGGTCTCATGATTAACTAGTTATAAAGCAACGAGGACTTTTGAGCCCTCATATATAGTTCAGCTCAAGTGGAAGCTGACATTTTGAAGGAGCACTGGAAGCTTATAATGACGTTGGGAGGACAAGTCAGACGAGGGGATGAGTGAGGGGAAGGATCTAGCTCAGTGGCTGCTTACCTAGTGCTACGAGAGCATGCTTATTCCGTCTAATACAAAGGTCAAGCGAGTGTTCATAAGGGAGGAGTGAGGCAGGTGGGAGATGATATCAAACCTGAGGGTGACTTCAAATGCTTTGCCTTATAGGAATGAGGAAGGAATAGGATTTGTGCCGGTCTTGAAATGAAGGAGATACAGAAAGAACTGGTCAATCAAGTAGCTGTGAAATCTCTCAAAAATGCTGCATCTATCTATCTCTCAACATGTCCTTGAAACATCATCAGTGATGTTGACCTTACTTGAGTACGGAGCTCCTGACGGATCGTCGAAAGAGAATGTGCGAACCCCCCTCAGGGGATGGGGAAGGAGTCCGACGGCTCATCCATCGTTTACCCATGAGGTCCCCCTTGCGAAGTGGTAAGCTACATTCCCTCCCTGTTGTCCCCTGTCAGTACCATACCAGCTGGCTCAATAGGGGGAGCAGCTACCCGTCTGTCAATAACAGCTTACTTACTTAGCAAATCAAAGGCTAGAGGGTTGACTATTGATAAGGGGTTCGCACCACCTAGAAAGTTCTCTGATTGCGGTTTGATCCCCTTTTCATCGTGTCTCAGCCCGTCCTGTGTCGACTAATTGCACACCCTCTGGTATCAGACTCTTTTTTTACATTATTGATCTGATATGGAAAATCCTAAAAAACCTCATCCCGCATCCTTTCTTGGTGTCCCTGCTGGTCTGGTTCTTTCATCATCATCCCATATTGCTTGGTGTCCCTGGTATGGTTCATTCTTCCTCATTCATCCTTCTATGTACTCTTTCCGACCTCACTCGAATATAGCCACAAAGAAATCTACTTCCTGGGTTTTGTACCCTTCGACCCACTGAAGGGTGAAAGGAGTATACGCGACATGAATAACATACATACGTGTCACATCACTCACCGAGAAAGGGTATCTCTAACGCGTACTCACAACAATTAATATAATAGAAGACTTATTAACTGACACTGACCTAACATGCCATAACTGACATTTTCATTCTTTATCGCGTTTTCTATGTCATTATAAAAGCATGCCTAGTGACTGAACACGGTGCGTCATGGAAAGAGTATGGGTCAGATTAGTAGCTGTCTCGAGGGTCATAGCGATTTGGGTCATTCCCGATCCCGGGACTTTCAACAAAGTCTGCCCGAACCTGAGAATGCAGCCGCTTGAACAGACCCAGACTATCTTATCTATTAAAGACCGACCCAGCTGAGACTTCGATACAAAGCAAGCACAGATTCAATGAATAGAGGTGACGAGCGAAGGCCCTACTCTATTATAAGCTTGGACAAACATCTTTCTCCTTGAACCCCTTTCCCCGACCTCTCGATCATCCCATAACATAAGCAGAATGAGCCTAAGGGGCTAATTAGAGCTTTCTACGGTCTGACCAATCAATCAGAGCTAGCAGCTTTCTGCGGAGCTTATGGTCGAGCGGAATGGCTATATAAATCTTTGTCGAGATATTGATGATTGGTCAATATGACAAGTCAGTTCTTCACCCACATTTATCTTCTGAAGATATATATGGTCTGGGTCTGTTTATTAAGCAGTTATATTAGGCTAAATCGGGCTTAACACATGTCGGAGGGTTCACCACCCTACTCGCCTGCGGCATGAACATCAAGCTGCTTGTAAATCATCCTACCCTTGTGAGGTACGAGTGATAAAGAGGTCAATCCTAGTTTAGTTAGCCTTAGGGTCGCTGACTCGCAGGCTCGCACGTACGACTCCTAGGTCTCTGTCGAAGATTTTCCGGTTCAAGGATCTCTCTCTCTAACAGACCTCTGAAATGAGTTTGACCTTCCCTTTGACCTCTCTGTTACATCCTCCTGCCGTTAGTCATCTCCCGCTTCGCATGTTGGTCCCTACAAAAAGTCATCTCTGCCTATCAACAAGAAAAGAGTTGGGACGAGGCTCCGATGTCCATCTAGTCATCTTCAGCACCATGAAATCAATGAGTGGCCAATATCAAGTAGAGGAAGTTCGATTTCTATTCTTGCTAGCAAAGAGTAAGATAGTCTTCTGAATTATTAGTAATGGGAGCCTGTATATAAAGTCTATCTACGACTTGTGGGTCTAGTCTTTCTTTCCAGAATAACTAGGAAAGGCGGGCCGTCCGTCGTCTGCTCTTTGTACAACCTCTGACTTGCTTTCCCTATTAACCTGTAGTCACCTCCTGCGTGCAGACCCTTCTCCTTTAACAGGCTAATATATAGTAGACTTCGCCCTTTCTGCCGATGATTGATTGTAGATTCCGGCCACCCCCTTCTCAATAGTCTCTCTGATATATAAATAGAATTGCTCACCACATACCTGAGTTCTTCTATCTCGCTACGGGGAGAGCCGGAGGCGTGCACCTGGCTGCCGGTACAAAGGAAGGGGCTATATCAAGAGCGAAGAATAGCTGCTCTCTGGGTCCCACTTGTATAATGAATTCGGCCTAAGAAAATAGATGGTCGGACATTTCTCTTTCCGTCGTTGAATCACAGATCTATAAAAGCTCGCTTCTCCACCTCATGAAGAATAGACAAACCTTCCTCCTCCCTTGTTTATGTCGGTTTCGTAACTAAGGGGCTACTACTGGGCGCGTGGAGCTTTCATCATTGGTTAACTAAATCATCCTAAACCGGCCAGCCTAACTACGTTATTTTGTCCTTTCTTTCTGCATTCTTAGTGGAATCAAGGAAACCATCAGTCTTTTCATCTTTGTTTTTCATGATACGGGAAGACAATTGGTATCTAGCATTCCCTAATGGTTATATTCTAGTTATGGAGAAAAAAGAGCTAAGAAAGGAAAGGAGCATACATCAAGAGAGAGTTGAATTAGGTCTGGAAGCGGTGAACAAGAGTCGGCCCGCAACTAGCAACGCGATAGTAGCGGGGAGCCCGAGTGGGTATTAGCAGCCATTGTCTCCTCTGCAACTATATATTCTGAGACTGGGGTAGATAGAGGAAGAAAAGATTACATAATCATTCCGCCTTTATCCACCGCTCACACCTGCACAAGCCTACTTATACATATACATATTTGAACACACACGCCTCTTCAACTCATGTGCCCCACCCTTAAGACCTAGTAGCTCCAGCCTTAACAACATCAAGATGGCTCTTCCATGCTAGACTAGAAGGAGGAAGAGCTCTATATCGAGAGATTGCTACTCAGATATCTGCATCGGATGGTCAGGAAGTGTGAAATCTTAACAGGTTTCTATTCACGGGAGAATTGATGTCTCTTCACTTCCAGTATCTTCCAGGGCTTCTGAAGGATATGGGAAAATCCTCAAGCGCATCACGGAAGCGTGAGAGTCATATCGAATACGACGAGGAGCAACTAGTCGCACTAGTTGCTTGATGCAGTGGAATTTAAAAAATTTTCATGTGACGAAACCACATGATCCAAGAACACTTCTCGGATTGTTTTGTCGAAACCACAAACATGTAATAGGATTACCTCTTGAAGCGTGGTTGTGATCGAGTCTCTAAATGAAGAGACCTCCTGTCTCAAGTCCAATCCGACGGAGGAGACGCTTGCGAGCGTGGGGATGAATCGCGTGCTTCTCGCAATCCATGTTGATGATCCAAGAGGCGGATCTCCTGATTTCAACACATGAGATCCGGAATCTTCTTTACGAGCAAGGCGCACCGAAGGAAATGGAGATCCACGAGCAGACGATCGGGCAGCATAACGATGACGTTGCAGCGATGGAGAACCTCTCTAGGGCATCCATGGTGGACGGTCATGAGCAGGAGAGAGAGAGTAGGCGTGTAGAGAGAGAGAGAGAGACTTATGTTCTCTTGGTGTCAAGAAGAGCAAAGGGGTGCCTCTCCTTTTATAATATTTTGGGATCCATGGATCTCAATCCATGGACAACACAAATTCAATGGCTCTCATTGATTGTGTTTCTTTTAATGGCCAATATTTGTTTTGGTAAAAACCAACAACAATTAACTTAATTTAGATAAAATATATATTGATAAATAAATATAATTCAATCACCAAATTAAATCAACTAACATTCGAGATAATGGAAAGGAGGCTCCTCCCTTCCATATAGGAAGAGTGGACGGCCACCCTTTCCTTTAGGGATTGGTGGCCGCCCCCTCCTCTCCTATTAGGAAAGGGAGACTCCAATGCAATCTCCAAGATTGCATATATCTCCAATATTTACAACAACAATTGTTGAAAATTATTCTACAAAAATAATTCATAATTATTTTGTAGACATTGCAATCTTGCAATTGAAAATTTTGTTAATCATATTCACAATCCCAAAATAAAATGTAAATTATATTTTCAATTTAATGTCCAATGTGAATCCAATTCACATCAACATTTAATTAATGAATGTAAATTACAAATAGCTCTCTCTTATATATTATAAATCACATTTATAATATATATGATTATTGTGGATAGTGCTATCCACATTATTCATATCCATGATAATTAAATCACATTTAATCATCTTGGATCACAATTCTCATGTGCCTAAATAATATGAATCACATTCACATTATTTACATCCTTGATAATCAAATCATATTTAATTATCAAAGATAACTCTTCTTATAATATGAATCAAATTCATATTATTCATGATAATTAAATCACATTTAATTATCCATTTTCTCAATGCTCGGATACATATATCAACAATAGAATTATCCATGAACTCTTTCAAGGATAATGTGCTTTCTCCGTGAATTCTTGGAGATAAGGATAGGGCGATTGTATTGTTCCATGTATAGTGACTTGGATATTGAGATCACATCTCAAATCCAGATCTCGGGCCTCCCATAGATGCTTGATTAAATCAAGACCTCAAATCTAATTTTCTCATTGCATCTGAATCACATTCAAATCAATGTCCAACATTTGGACTAAGATTAGATTACTTCTCTATTGAGAGGAGTCACTAAAATCCAGACCCGTTTCATCACTCCGTAGGAATGGTTATTCAATCGTTTATGATTACATGGTTATACAATCGTTTATGATCACATCACCCTCAGGTATTCCCAATACCTATACATCATGCACACTGGAAGACTCAGAATAATCCCAAATTATAAGATCAATTTTACACCGTCTACTTCAGGGACTTATCATTAAGTTTCTCATTCGATCATTGGGAGTTGGTATCGATCATATACTTTCCAAAAGCATATATCATACCTAGGTCTTGATCGTATACTTTCCAAAAGTATATATCAAACATACAAATTCAATCAAGTTCCCAGCACCAGCCTCTATATGATTTGATGGTGCTTGATGAGTCCTCAATCTAACTCTTGAGATGTTCATCCAATCACCAGCCTCTATATGATTCAATAATTGAATAAACAACTGTATGATCATCAAGATGGCCATGGTACATAACCCTAATTGTACTAAGGGACCTATTATGCAATTTTTTTATCTTCATTTCAGATCAGGGAATGACATTCGTAATAACATTTATTGCATAATGTCTCGCCATGGGCTCGCATGTCCATCAATCTCCCACTAGCCCAAAGTGCCATTAATGGGCTAATCATTTAAACCCACACTCATGTGACAATCATAGGCTATTTTGAAAACAGCTAGGTAAGTTGATTAGTCACTCTATTCCTAAGAGACTATGCCAATTCCTTTTATGAAACTTGCATATCCCCTAGTAACAGTGCTTGCATCCAATGCGAATGTTGCATCTTATGCAACCAATACTCAATTTTGTTATAGTGTCCTTGACACTATAGCTCGATAACTATTATAACTAGTATGACCATAATCCTTATCAGAATACCTTTATTCCTGGAGATCTCTATCTCCTAAGGTATCTACAGTTAAGACCCTTATAGATCACTATCTACAAGGTATTAAACTTTTGAAGATAAGACCTTGAGATCACTATCTCTAAGTTTCATCAACTTTGAAGATATTGTTCTTACTGTAATCAAGTGATTTATCTCCACAGTAGGATTAGTAACAATTTACTACTCCCACTGCATGGTAGATATCTTGTTCTTGTACACATCTAGCATACATTAAGCTTCCCAAAACTGATGCACAAGTGCAAGCAGTTCTAGTATTCACTTCCTCAACTCTTTGAGGTGCTATCCCTTTAGATAGGTCAGTACCGTATCTTATGGGAAAGAAGCCTTTCTTGGAATTTTCCAGAAAATGGAATATGTTCAAGGTGTACTACTATAGTGACGGTCCCAATACCCTCTTCTCTTTGCTTCTGAACATCTTCAAAACTAAGATCTAAGAGGTGCTCTTGAGATCATATCTCAATGTATGGAATAGTCAGTCTATAAAACAATTATTATCGTTCCTATTCCAAATGATTAGGATATAATCTACATTTAGCATGATGAACATAATGGCACTCCCACTATGCTTCACAAGGTTCATCAAGATTTTATCTTAAATCATAACATTTATAATTTCATTAAATCTTATATTCCAACCACAAGAATCTCATTTGAGTCCAAAGATGGAGATCTTTAGCTTGCACACCTTGCTTTCCTCAACCATGAAGCCCTAGGGCTACTTCATATAAATATCCTCAGAGAGGTATTCATAGAGGAATGGAATCTTGAATCACATCATGAAGATGTCATAGTCAAGTTGTGTAGCTATAGTTAGCAATATTCTGATGGGTTAAAGCAAGGTCACTAGAGAGCAAGTCTCATTGCAAGCGATGTCTTCTCTTCGATGTGTATCTCATGGCTATGAACCGTGCTTTGAAGGTCTTTACCTTCGCATCAGGTTCCCTCTTTCTCTTGAAGATCCATTTACACCACTATGGGTCTTACCCATATAGGTGGATCCCCAAGGGTCCATATACAACACTTGTATATGAAGTCTACATTAGACTTTTATTGCTAACATCTATATTTCCATGTCATGATCCTCAGGAGTTTCATCGCATGAAGTCCGATCATTGTCAGATTCAACTGACACATGGAATCCATCCTCAATCTTATTTAATGTTTCATCTTTAATTGTCTATTTAGTTCCGATTTCAGGAGCCTCATTATCTTCTCAAGAATAAATGAGTTCCTTTACTTCATTTTCATCTTGATTCTCAAGAGTGTCATCCTCTAAAAATCACATTCTCAGAGATGAGATCCTTTAAGAATCTCAAGGTCATAAAGTATGTATTCAATACCATCCTTTTTTTTCCTAATGAAGTAGCACTCTCTGGTGCTAGATTTCAGTTTTCTAGCATGGAACCTTGTAAGGATATATAATGTAGTCTCTACCACATATATATACCTGGAAACTAAGAGATAATTATGCTAAGATTAATCATTGATCAAATCATGTCACCCATGATCAGTTGTATCTCCCTACAACTCTATTGAGTTAAGGTTCGTTAGGAGGATTGAGATAGGAATGATATTCACATCTCCATAAGGTATTCCTTGAATTCATCTAATAGGTACAAGCTACCTTGGTTAGATTAAATTCATTTCATCTTCCTTCAAACTTTGGTTCTAAACCAAAATTGTGAATTCTGTGAACATTTCAAAGGTTTCTTAGGTGAAGAGAAGAAATCTCATATCATACATAATCATCAATAGATATCACATATCCATAATGTTTACTATGATATAGATGATTCACATACATCAATATGCATGATATCCTTAATACCTTGACATCTTACACCATTCGAAGGAAGGGTGTATTGGACATTTTTACTTTTGAATACAATATTCATAAGTATGCAAGTTTTGAATTTTAGACATTCTAAAGTTCCATCTCTTACTTGTCCATTGATCTCATCAACAGACATATGTCCAAAACATGATGCCAGATCATTGTCAAATGATCTTTATCCTGCTATTGATCTTTAAAGGCATAATTTTCAGTATTATAAATCTTAATAAACCATTCATTAATTTTCTAATTTAGTGGAGTTCACTAGATGTTAGATTACTATTTGAAATATCCCCATTATAACACTTTATGATAGGTCTATTACAGAATTCATGCTTATTCTCAACATTTAGAAATAAACTATGAGTGTAGTCTAATATCTAGTTCATAGAAACATTCTCTAAGACTAGGGGCTCTCCGACTGAAAATATGAAGTATATTCATCCGGTGAAAATTGTTGCAACAATTGCATCAATTCCAACATGGATGACTATTAAACTTTAAGATCAAATTTCTAATATTCTAATACAGATGCAACCAATTGCAAGTGTCATTAGAAGATTGAGATACAATTATTAGACTTTATCTTATCAAATAAGTAAGTCAATATCTATGAATATATGTAGATTATTCTGATGTACTATCTGATTCCTTCTTTAAGGATTCTAGATAGATTTGATAGTCATAATATCAACACAGTATTGGCATTCATCCAACTCTTTGGATGTCATATGGAAGTCACAGAAGTACAGTCTACTCTTTGATTATACTTCTTACTTGGGTCCAACCCATGCTTCCACTGTGCACCCTTTATCTATAAGCAACCATTTATCAAGACAAAGGGTGTCTTATGTTAAAATCAAAAATTTCAATATAAGAGTATTTCAACAATTATACATGCTTCATTCAATTCATATAATATGAATATTATGAAGCTTCATGAATGAATAGAGTATAGATAGTGGAATGATGACACTCATTGTATCTACATCCATTTAAACTCTTAAAATTTAGGTTCAGGTTGGTAATCAAACAATTTGAATACATCATCTCCTATAGAGCCACCATTCTGCATAATATAGAGAACCATGTCATTCATGATTATGTGTTGAGATCACATATGTATGCCAAAACATCTTCTTAGATTTTATAAGGATTATTTGGTAATTATGATCATTATCGACATGTCACTTCAAAAGTACATTTTATGAGATCAAGACTTATAGAGACATACAAACCCTAGAGTTTTAGTCCTATTGTCTTTTTAATTATCATTCCTCATTATTATGAGTAAACTTGCACATTGCAACCACATACATTATGTGTCCAATTGCAAGTACAATATCTGGATCATAGGTCCAATCCATGATATTCTATTGATTATTATTGAGTATAACATTAAGTAAGATTAAAGAAGGATTATCTGAAATAAGAAATTTGCATAAACATATATAAATATATAATTTACTTTGATTTAGGAATTTTTATATCAAAGTTGTCTTGCCATGTCAACAATGAAAGTTCATTCCCTTAATCACTTTCAATGTAAGAGATATACTTACCATTATATCTCAAGCAAGATCTGGGATCTCCTTCCTTATATTTGTTACATACCAATAATATGAGAACCTGTAACTCGGATAAAAAGAAGTGGGAACAAATTCTGTATTGCAAGTCCAACTTGCATCTCCCAATTCAGTCTTTAACACCCGGCCCACCATCCCTAAGGTGATGTTGACCCGTCATTAATTGAACCAAATGTCAACATGAATACAACTCGCTATGCGCAATCCAATATCGCCCCAATAGTATGAGGATACAATATTGGGGTCACTATGCATGCGTCCTTACTCTTTAGAGAAGCGACGAGCCCGATCCAAATGAATCATATGCAGGAGCTGTCACTTTAGACAGGCGTCTCCTACATACAATATATGGAGACGGAACCCTTCGCCTTGACGGGAGACCATGGATGTCATTTATATGATCCTCCATATCATATTCGAATTCTATTTAATTATCATGAATCATATTCACATAATTAGTTCTTCCAAGGGAAATAATAACTCTATTCATAATAGAGCATTTAATTTGGATATAATTAACTTAATCATATTAAATTAATTATTATTCCAATTCAATCAACAAACTTGATTTTACTTGAATATATGGCATTATCTCAAAATACGTATTAATTCGAATTTTAATAATTATAAAAATACATCATGATCTCTCAGGAATCATTTGTCATGGCTAGTACCGGCGGGAGTGGGACGGACCGCATACGCTGCAACCAGCTACCCCAATGATCCCCGACTAGACACCATATCCGCCTCGGGAAAAAATAATGCCGAGTCAATCACTTTGTATTTGAGATGATTATCGGTTCTTCAACCGAAATTATACCATATAGTAATAATCAAAACATTTTTTATTATAAGAAAATTTGCTAGACAAATTCTCAATCCTATTCAAGCATGGAGTTTGATGATTGTGTTTCCAATTTTGATCTAGATCAAATCTAATCAATCTATTGGTTGAGGCCAAGTCAATTAAGGAAATAATCATAATACACTATTTCTCACATATTTTTCATAATTATTTCATGAAATTAACAATTAATTTCACTACTTGACAATCACATAGTTCTTGATTAGGAAAGTGATTTCAGCAGTGACCCCTACTTACTTAAATTAGCATATCTCAATCAATTTAAATCCAAATTAAGAAAAGTAAGTTCCCAAAGTTTGCTAATTTGATTTACAACAGAACCTATATGATTTGCACGCATTTCAAGGCATTTCTTAACAGTAATTAACTCCTTATATACGTTAAGATTCGCAGTTCCCGAAACAGTGAATACATGTTCATTAAAACGACCATATCTACAGCAAAAAGAATCCAAATTACGTAAACTCAGATCCTATGGTTTCCTTATTTAATGGGGAACAAAATACAAGTGTTATTTTTCATGTTTAAATAATTTATATAGGGCCTAAAATTCACACTAAACAGATATGCGAAAATGAAATGCGATAAAACTTTCGCAGCCCTAACGAACCCAAGTCGCCTTCAGTTTTATGGATCGTATCCAAAACCTTCGACCTAAGGCTCTGATACCACTTGAAGGATATGGGAAAATACTCAAGCGCATCATGGAAGCATGAGCGTTGTATCGAATACGACGAGGAGCGACTAGTCGCACTAGTTGCTCGATGCAACGGAATTTAAAAAATTTTCATGCAACGAAACCACATGATCCAAGAACACTTCTCAGATCATTTAGTCTAAATCACAAACAAGTAATAGGATTACTTCTTGAAGCGTTGTTGCTATCAAGTCTCTAAATGAAGAGACCTCCTGTCTCAAGTTCGATCCGACGGAGGAGACGCTTGCGAGCGCGGGGATGAATCATGTGCTTCTCGCAATCCATGTTGATGATCCAAGCGGTGGATCTCCTGATCTCGACACATGAGATCTGACATCTTCTTCACGAGCAATACGCACCGAAGGAGATGGAGAACCACGAGTAGATGATCAGGAAGCATAACGACGACGCTGCAGCGATGGAGAACCTCTCTAGGGCATCCGTGGTGGACGGCCATGAGAGGGAGAGAGAGAGAGAGTAGGCGTGTAGAGAGAAAGAGAGAGAGAGAGACTTATGTTCTCTTGGTGTCAAGAAGAGCATAGGGGTGTCTCTCCTTTTATAATATTTTGGGATCCATGGATCTCAATCCATGGACAACACAAATCCAATGGCTCTTAATGATTGTGTTTCTTTTAATGGCCAAGATTTTTGTTGGTAAAAACCAACAACAATTAATTTAATTTAGATTAAATATATTTTGATAAATCATATAATTCAATCACCAAATTTAATCAACTAACATTGGAGATAATGGAAAGGAGGCTCCTCCCTTCAATATAGGAAGAGTGGACGGCCACCCTTTCCTTTAGGGATTGGTGGCCGCCCCCCTCTCCATTTGGAAAGGGAGACTCCAATGCAATCTCTAAGATTGCATATAGTTCCAATATTGACAACAACAATTCTTATTAATTATTCTATAAAAATAATTCATAATTATTTTGTAGACATTGCAATCTTGCCATTGAAAAATTTGTGAATCATATACACAACCCCAAAATAAAATGTAAATTATTTTTTCAATTTAATGTCCAATGTGAATCGAATTCACATAAACATTTAATTAATTAATGTAAATTACAAATAGCTCTCTCTTATATATTATAAATCACATTTATAATATATATGATTAATGTGGATAGTGCTATGCACATTATTCATATCCATGATAATTAAATCACATTTAATCATCTTGGATCTCTATTCTCTTGTACCCAAATAATGTGAATCACATTCACATTATTTACATCCTTGATAATCAAATCGTATTTAATTATCTAACATAACTCTCCTTATAATATGAATCAAATTCATATTATTCAAGATAATTAAATCACATTTAATTATCCATTTTCTCAATGCTCGGATAGATATATCAACAATAGAATTATCCATGAACTCTTTCAAGGATAATGTGCTTTCTCCACGAATACGTGGAGATAAGGACAAGGCGATTGTATTGTTCCATGTATAGTGACTTGGATATTGAGATCACATCTCATATCCAGATCTCGGGCCTCCCATAGATGATTGATTAAATCAAGACCTCAAATCTAATCTTCTCATTGCATATGAATCACATTCAGATCAATGTCCAACATTTGGATTAAGATTAGATTACTTCTCTACTGAGAGGAGTCACTAAAATCCAGGCCCGTTTCATCACTCCCTAGGAATGGAAGCGTCATGGTTATACAATCATTTATGATCACATCACCCTCAGGTATTCCCAATACCTGTACATCCTGCACACTAGAAGACTCAGAATAATCCCAAAGTATAAGATCAATTTTACGTTGTCTACTTCAGGGATTTATCATTAAGTTTCTCATTCGATAATTGGGAGTTAGTATCGATCATATACTTTCCAAAAGCATATATCATACCAAGGTCTTGATCATATACTTTCCTAAAGTATATATCAAACCTACAAATTCAATCAAGCTTCCAAAGCGAGACAACTGTGTACGGAATTTGATTCTTCCCAATATCTCATGAGTAAGCTCATGTCTTCCGGTTCGATAACTGAACCTGTATAATCCCTTTGGGAGATCGTATTACTCATATGCCCTTATATGCACACTAGCGCGCCGGTGTATAGACCTTGATTAGATCATCAACCTATTGGTCTGCCAAATGTACATACTTAGACATATAACAACACATCTGCCTCCGGTCAGAGGATGCGTGCCTATATCAAGACAGCATACGATATAGGACTTCGGTTATCTCGATCTTGTTAAGTCAACTCTTTGACCCAACAAATCTGACACCTCTGAATCTCTATTCCTATGAAGAGGACCGGCATCAAGAGGTCGTCAGATATCAGCCTAACTGAGAAAGGATTGCCATCTTCTACTAAGGTTGGAGATCATTTCTTAACAATCATTTGATGGTGCTTGATGAGTCCTCAATCTAACTATTTAGATGTTCATCCAAGCACCTGCCTCTATATGATTCAATAATTGAATCAACAGTTGTATGATCATCAAGATGGCCATGGTACATAACCCTAATTGTACTAAGGGACCTATTAAAAAAATTATTTATTCTTCATTTCAGATCAGGGAATGACATTCGTAATAACATTTATTGCATAATGGCTTGTCGTGGGCTCGCATGTCCAATAGCTTCCCCAGTTTCTGTCTTGATTATGACTATTGATAAGGGGGCAGTCGTACGTTCTTACTCATAGAATTCACGGGCTAGGCTTCGTACTGTCGAAAGAGCATTGACTTGTTTACGCGAATCAATAGGGTACAACTAATTCCAAAATTCATTGACCGATTATATACTTGTTGGAAGGAGGGATCTTTTAATAGATATATAAGTTCGCCGACTTTGAAAGATTTGCTCTTTCTGCCCGGGCTCAAACCTAGGGCCTATGCCCAATCCCTTACCTATAATAGTTTTCCTCCGGCGAATGCTAAACTAGTCTAGGTAGGACCCCTCAATCAAGCACAAAGGAAGCCTAAAGGCGAATGCAAAGGCCACAAAAGATAGTCAACCTCCTGTAATGAAATCATGATATGTAGAGCGAGTCCTCCTCAGGTTATATCTAAGCGAAGGCTCATGAAGATGGCTTGCCTCAAAATAAATATATATATAATTGGCCCTCGCAGAAAGGCTCGTCATAGATAGTCAAATATATACGAATCTTAGACTCTTGAGAGCAGGGCTCGCACCTCCAGAGAGCAGGCATCTTTCAACTCTCTCTGAAAGTCAAATCTATACTCTTTGGACAGTCTTCCACAACTCTTTCTTCTTTCTCGTGGTCTCATCAGTACATGAGTGAAGTCCATGGTCTCAGATCCAGAAAAGAGGATGAGAATCGATGAGCCTTCTGAACGTCCCGAACTACATATATAGCTGACGACTGGCTCATCAGGAATGGACAAGGAAAAAGACATACATAGTCTTCCCCCCCGAGCAATCTTAGTTATTGGAAAGCCACGCACTAGAGCTATATTATGCATGACTTGTGGAAAGATGCTTTGAGGGCCAAGAGAAAGAACTCTCTCTCAGCAAGAATGAGGAACCATAGCCTTCAGATCAAATAGCTTCACTGGATGAGGGCTCGATGAAACAACTCCGGAAATAGAGATTGTAGCCGCTTGAATAACCCCCGGGGAATCCTTCAAGCTAGTTTCCAGAGAGATCTTCCAAGTCAAAAAAGGATGCATGGGAGTTGACGGGCCGGTCATGCGAGTTCACCATGCACAGTTGACCCAGACCAGAGAGAGAAGCGAATCCTATCTCTTTCATCGGCAGGGAAAATCAGATTGAGGATAGTTGCCAGTGAAGTAGAAAGCAAGTGTAGCGCTTCAGTAGACCCCTGGAATTTCTCTAGTATAGCTTCGGGCTTCTCTTGAAAGCATGACAGTGTACAGCAAAGGGCCTTCGCTTTCCTTTTTCGCTAAAAGGAAGAAGCTAATGGAAAGAATTGTAATAGCTCTAAGTGTGCTTGTAGGTAGGCATTTCTTCGCTTTCTAGCCTAGAATATATAATATAATCACCAGTATGCCGAGATTATATATTAGGGCTTAGGCCATTTCCTAATATTGATCCTATTGCCTTTACTCCTAGCACGAAGAGCAGCTCTATATACAAGACGCTTCGAAAAGAGCATGAAAAGAGCTAAAGGCAGCAGAGAACAGAGCAGCGACACTAGCTAGAGTGTTCTCCCGTGCAGGGGAAAGGGTAAGAGGACAAATTAAGGTTTTCAGTATGCGTCAGCCTTCCAATTCGTCAGTTTATAGGAAAGAGATCACATTAGCTCTAGGTACTATGGGTAGCAAAGCCTTTCGTCAGCCTTTCCTTTCCCCTTGGGCCCCTACCCCCTTATCAATTGTTGAATCACAGGACTAGGATAAAAGAAAGACCAGCCCTTCTCACCATCCGAATGTCAAATCCCGGATAATCAACTAGGTTATGATTCCTGCCTGGGAAAAGTGAGTCAGCCCTGCCACATTAATTAGGGGGTACCGGACTAATTCAAAAGAAGAGAGGCAAGAGGTAAGCATTCAAAACAAAAGCAGATCATGAGACCTGGATATGATTATATACCTGACTTGAGCTGGACTGGTGGATTATTAGCTAGTAGAGCTGAAGAATTGGCTTAGAAATAATTTGTAAAAGAGTTTGGTGAAAAATATGTACATATGAATTAATTAAAATTCATTGAACAACAACAACAACAAAGTCTTTTCCCACAATTAAGTAGGGTCAGCTACATGGATTCTTCGCCTCCATTCAGATCTATCTTGGGTCAATCTTGGACTTATATCCAAAAAAACTAAGATCCCTTCGTATAGTCTCTTTCCAACACTTCTTGGGCCGTCCTCGCCCTCTCTTAGCCGGCTCAACATCCCAACACTCGCATCTCCTAACCGGTGCATCAGTTGACCTTCTTTGCAAATTACCAAACCATCTTAAATGGTTTGCTCGCATCTTATCCTCGATCGGAGCTACACCAACTTTCTTTCTAATTGCATCATTCCGAATACGATCTTTACGTGTATGTCCACACATCCATCTTAGCATTTTCATTTCTGCTACAGCCATTCTCTACACATGTCTATGGTTCACAGGCCAACATTCAGAACCATAAAGCATAGCAGGTCTCACGACTGCTTTGTAAAACTTTCCTTTAATTTTTAAAGGAATTTTCTTATCACAGAGAACAACGGAGGCTCCTCTCCACTTTAGCCAGCATGCATTTATTCTATTAGTAACATCTCCATCAATTTCCCCATCATGTTGCAAAATATATCCCAGATATCTAAAAGAATCTCTCTTCTGAATGTTATCGTCACCAATCTTCACCTCGATTCCTTCACCATTACTTCCATCAAAGGTGCATTCCATATATTCCGTCTTAGCCCTACTTAAACGAAAACCTTTAGTCTCCATTGCATGTCTCCAAACCTCAAGCTTCTCATTTACTCCATCACTAGTCTCGTCAATCAACACAATATCATCAGCAAATAACATAGACCAAGGTAACTCATCCTGAATGTGACTTGTCAACTCGTCCATAATCAAAGTAAAAAGAAATGGACTCAAAGTTGAACCTTGATGTAAACCAATGTTGATATCAAAATAGTCAGTCTTCCCCGTCGGGGTCCTTACACAAGATAAAGCCCTATCATACATATCCTTTATGAGATTAATGTATAGGACAGGTACTTGTCTCTTCTCCAAAACTCTCCACAGTATCTCTCGTGGGACGGAATCATAAGCCTTCTCCAAATCAATAAAGATCATATGGAGATTCTTCCTTTTAGCTCTATACATCTCCATTGTTCTCCTCAGCAAATGGATGGCTTCAATAGTTGAGTGACCTGGCATGAATCCGAATTGGTTTTCTTTTACTTGGGAAACTTGCCTCAACCTTCTTTCATCACACGTTCCCAAAATTCATTGATGTTTTGTATTTATTTTGTAAATAGTGGAAAGGTACATGAGGTATGTCTTAATTTATTTTTAGGGTTTTCTTTCCTTATCTCCCCTTACTTATTGGTTTGTTGACCAATCCATGCTGACTTGGTCTCGGGGGTTAGGTTATAAATAAACCTTGCAGTTATATTTATATTTATAAGTCATATTGTACATATTCACATATATCCAATCTGCCTTCTTTTCTTTTTCTCCGTTCTTTATTTATTTACATGATTTTGATGCTTAAAAGTGAATATTTATTTATGAATGAGGTTTTGTTAAAAGATGGGAATTAATGAATATTTACATGCATTTGTTAAGGGTTTTAAAACAAAATGCGACATAAAAGTTAATGAATCGAGTATTCATCACAAGGCCATCTTAATGATCAAACATCTACTGATTCAATTATGAATCATAGAGGCTGGTGCTTGGATGAATATCTAAAGAGTTAGATTGAGGACTCATCAAGTACCGTCAAATGATTGTTAAGAGTGGATCTCCAGCCTGAGTAGGAGATGGCAATCCTTTCTCACTTGACTGATATCTGACCGACCTCTTGATGCATGTCCTCTGCAAGGGAATATAGATTTAGAGGTGTCAGATTAGTTAGGTCAAAGAGTTGACGTAATGAGATCGAGATAACCAAGGTCCTATGTCGTATGCTGTCACGATATAGGCCCACATACTCTAACCAGAGACACATGTGTTTCTATATGTCTGGGTATGTACATTTGGTAGACCAATAGGTTGATGACCTAATCAAGGTCTATACACAGGCGCGCTGTTGTGCATATAAGGGCATATGAGTAATACGATCTCTCAAAGGGATCATACAAGTTCATTTCTTTGACCGAAAGACATGAGATCACTCTTGAGATATTGGTAAGAATCAAATTCCGTGAACGATCATCTCGCTTTGGAAGTTTGACTGAATTTGTAGGTTTGATATATACTTCTGAAAAGTATATGATCAACACCTGGGTATGACATATGCTTTTGGAAAGTATATGATCGATACTAACTCCCAATAGTCTATTGAGAAACTTAATGGTAAAACCCTGAAGTAGACAGTGTAAAATTGATCTTGTACTTCGGGTATATTCTTGGTCGTCCAGTATGCAGGATGTACAGGTATTAGGAATACTTGAGAATGATGTGATCATAAATGATTGTATAACCATGACGCTTCCATTCCTATGGAGTGATGAAACGTGTCTGGATTTTAGTGACTCCTCTTAATAGAGAAGTAATCTGATCTTGGTCCAAATGTTGGACATTAATCTGAATGTGATTCAGATGCAATGAAAAGATTAGATTTGCGGTCATGATTTAGTCATGCATCTATGACAGGTACGTAGGATATGGATTTGAGATGTGATATCAATATCCAAGTCACTATACGTGGAACAATACAATTACCCTGTCCTTATCTCCAAGTATTTGTAGAGAAAGCACAATATCTTGAAAGAGTTCAGGATAATTTCATTGTTGATATATGTATCCAAGCATTGAGAAAATGAATAATTAAATGTGATTTAATTGTCATGAATAATATGAATTTGGTTGATATTAACTTATTTTCATGAATAATATGAAGTTCATAATTATTTATCAGACTTCCTCTATATTAAAATTAGTTTTGGAAAATTTTGAGCTTTTTAGCTATTTTTGAAATCCAAAATAATTGAGCCTAGTAATATCAGTCATTATTTTCTTAATTTAAATAAAAAAAATTAGCAAAAATTAAGATATAAATGAAAAAAATAATGTAAAATATAAAAAGACAAAAAGAATTTATTTTATGTATTTTGAGTATTTACAGGTCTTTTTATATATATACTAGCCTATGTTATATACTTATACCAATATTCATTTATTTTATAATATTTACTATTATAATAATCAAAAATACCAAAAATATTTTTAATACCCTAAAAAACAAATAGGATTGTACCTAGGCTATATTTCTGGTTTTTCTCTATTTTTTATATATCTATACCTATTTTCTAATATCTTATTTATGTATAGTTATGTGTATTTATTATCCCCATTTATTTAAAAGAAAATTAAAAATTAGAAGATATAAAAAGAAAAATTATAAGACTAAAAACAAAATTATAAATTAAAAATTAAAAATTCCAAAAAAATCAAGTATTAATAACCCAAAAAAATCAAAAATCATAATAAAAACACAAAAATAATAATTGTCTTTTTTACCAATATTTGTTGTCATCCTTTCTCCATGTGTTCGACCTCTACATTACGTGCACTATACACACATTTTGTATAGTTATAATAAATTATAATGCCACATTTATTTTGCATTGCTTGATCTATTTTATGGGTTAATTGTTTATTGACATCAAGTGTTTGTGAGTGGTTTCCTCAAGACAATGTAGGTCTCGCCTTGTGTAGACCACATTAGGACCTTGCAAAAGCCATGTCATCAAATGGCAATGTTGATGGGGAGAAACACACAAGATAGATTTTGGGTGTTATTTTACTTCATTATTTTTCTCCTTTTATTTTTCCTCTTTCTTTGAGATAATTGATTATATGTGCTAATACTTTCTCTTCTATTTTCTTGTGAGGGACCTCGAGGCGGAGGCGACTGCTTAGGTGGTTGGAGCACCCGAGCTACGAGGAGCTTGGTCATTCTATTTATTGACCAAGAGGAGAGAGAAGAAGAAAGATAGGATCATTAGCAGAGCCATTTCTTCTTTTTATTTTTATGAGAGAGTGACTTTTTATTTAAAATATTATTTGTAATAATGCACATGGTCTGAACTTTTTTCACTCGGGCCTATTTCACCAAGTGCTTGTAGACTTGGGGGTTGACCATGTTTTTAGCATTTTCACTACCTTTATTTTTTTGTTTTATGTGTTTTGTGCTTTCTGCCTTATTTTTATTTGTTTTGTGGAATGAGTCCTTTGGTAAGCTAGGTCCAAACAACCAATAGAAAAAAGTTCATATAGTTCTCTACATTTGAATATAGTCAAAGTTATTTATTGATTATTTTGACTTAGAACCACGTTTCACGAGAGACTCTACACAGTGCTTGCAGGACCTGTTGTGGCGGGCACCGAAGGGTCTCCAAGATCAGACACTTAGGTTCTATTTTTGAGTAACTGACATTTGGTTCTCTACAATTAATAGCAATTCCTTTTTATGGTGATTTCTTCTTCTACATATCGCACATATAGATTATGTTTATAAAATTTTACCATGCATCCCACATGGAGAGAGCTGGGAAGTACTGTGAGTACCTCTATCTTTGCATCCATTATTTAGATTCACGGGTGAGAATTACATCCTTGAATAGCCTTTCATTGCTTCCGCATCATCTCCCTTTTATTTTGAACAACATGGGCAAATTGAACATTCAAAAAATCGTTAGGTTCTTTTGCATTGAAAATACTCAAGAAAATAGAAAATAAAAAATTAAATCAAGGGGGATGTTAATCGAACATTAACCTAATTAAAAGCCCTAACAAACATCATTGTTTGTGGTTTATGAAGCCCTCATTGATTTCAGGTACATTCTAGACAGAGTGGGGCATGACCTTTAAGGAATTGAGCCAAAAACCCGATCTGTGGTTGCTTCATCTATCACCTGGGTGTGGCGAAGTATTGGTGCTTCTATGGTACAAAGGTGAGTAGGGTCTTGTCAATGATGGTACTCTCGCCTTATGTATAGTATCCGACTTGATCTGAAATATTGAAAATAGGCCACGCCCTCATGGGGGTGTCCATTTCATCGTCTTACATCTGAGTGCCTTGCTTGCAAGGGAAGTAGTGGTTTCACCTATCAGCTTCCCCTCTCTTTTCTTAGGCTGAGTAGCCCCTCGGGACCGATATTGAAGACCTCAAAAAGGACTGATCACATAATACAAAGTAGGTGGAACAAGTACATGGATACTTTCCTAAAAGTACACGCTCTCCTCTAGAGCTAGCCAATAAGGACTCATGATAATTTTCGTCTGAACCACAACTCTAAAATTGAAAAGATAAAAATAACTGAACCTTCACGGCTTCACATGTGTTGAGTCGGTGAACCTAATTTTTTTGGTTTTTGTTTTCTTGGAATTAAATCCAAAGATCAAATTCCTGTGTACTTGCAAAATTTTATCGCTTCTTCTCTTTTGCATACTTCCTCTGGACCCTTGCTCATCATGAGCCTTCTGGTGTTTTACACTTCCTTTATTTCTCGTTCATCACCGCATCCTTCATCCTTCATCGACATTCCTTTTCCATTATATATGTAGCATCTTGGATGGTTTCGTTGGGACAGACCCTATGGACTTCTCCTTGACTCCCCTATTTTTACTTGCTTTAGGAATCAAGAAGACTCTTTTCTCAGTCTCCTTCCTTCTACTACTTTTCATTCTCCAAGAAATACCTTGTTCAAGATAGACTCTCATTTCAAACTTGCTCCATCATTTCTGAGGATTGATCAGGTACTATTTCCTAATGCAAGTTCACAACCCAATCAGGAGCTTGAGCATGATTACAATTCGGAAATGGCTTCCCAAGGCAGAGGAAAGGGACTCCAAAATCCATGCTTAGAGAAGAACCAAGAGTAGGGCACAAGTCATAACGAGGTTAACAATCTGTTACAGACCTTCATTCAGGCAATCCAACAACAACTAACCAACCAAGCACTTGCACATGTCGCTATCTAAGAGATGTTAAATGATCTGAGGAGGGGATC
Source organism: Ottelia alismoides (assembly GCA_037367405.1). Taxonomy (NCBI): domain Eukaryota; kingdom Viridiplantae; phylum Streptophyta; class Magnoliopsida; order Alismatales; family Hydrocharitaceae; genus Ottelia; species Ottelia alismoides. The sequence goes on along the minus strand of JAZKJV010006958.1, from coordinate 190,802 downwards.
AAAAGAGAGATGAGAAACCTAGGAAGGGGTGATGAAAGCATTCCTAATGATGAAGATTACCGCTTTTTAGATGGATTCCACAAAGGTGAGGGAGAAGAAAGGAGAGTCCGACCCAAGCCCACTCTAAAGCAGACATAGAACCCTGGGGCTGGTCGTATCACCGAGTGTATCCTGATTCCGTAGATCCATGGACATTTCGAGTTGAAACCTCAGCTCCTTTCTCTGTTCCCACATTTTCACGGGAACCCGACCGAGGAACCCTACATCCATCTATAGCAGTTTGGACGCTTCTACAGCACCAATCATCACCCAAACATCCCATTGGGTGTAATTAAAATGATTATTTTCCTCTTCAGCCTTCAAGTTAAAGCTCTCAACTAGATCAACCACTTTGAGAAAGTGGTGGCGACTTGGGAGGATCCGAAATCCGTATTTTTGCACAAGTACTATCCTCTAGGCTGCCTCAATCTGATGCATTCCAAGATAGCAAGCATCTCCCAGTGACCCCAAGAGTCCATCCATGAGACCTGGGAGAGATTAAGTGATCTGATAGAGAGATGTCCCCACCTTGACATACCAAAGTGCAGTCAGGTCCAACATTTCTTTTGAGGTCCACTAAAAGTAGTCAATGTATGGTTACTGTCGCCTATAGAGATTCTCACTTTAACAACGACGAGGACGTCGTATGGTATATATTCCAGGAAATGGCCAAAGGAGAGGCCGCACTTTCCTCCTCTCATTCCTTCCAATTCCTGCCATAGCCACATATACTCTGCAAGAATGTTAATATAGCGGATACCCAAGATGTGAATAGGTGTGAGATATCCGACCTGAGCATTATCAAGAGTCACTTGGTCACTTGTCCAAAGCTAACATTATTGAGAACATGTTGCATGACTTGGAGAAGCATGCTTGCATCGAGCAACGCATGAAGGGCTTGGACAAGCTCGACATCATCATCAAGCATCTGGAGCTGCTTGTGAACACCATCATTACCTACAATGCAGTGACATCCACAAATGAAACTCCAGCTGAGATGAAGGAGTATATAGTGCTACAATAGCCACAATCAAGTCCCAATCAACCTCCTGTCTAGCACGTATATTACGTGCAGGTGCCCAAGCAGACGTAGCGACAATCGTAAACATAGATGGTCATTTACCATCCACTACCCACCCTGGAGGTGAATGGTGTTTGGAGTAAATAGCATCTAACTCATCCTCAGGGACAACTACAAGGTTAGAACCATTCCAACTAGTCATTTCACCATCAATAAAGAGTGCAAACATATCATCCCAATCAAGCCCAGCAGCAGCAGCCTCCGCAACAAGGATACAACTGGAGGCATAATTACCAACACCAGTTCGGATACCATCAACATCACTATCAACAGCAAGTTGCCCCATATCATCACCAATACTCTTCCCATCAATACCAACAATAGTATCCTTCTCTTCCTCCTCCTCCTCAGTATTCTCAGGGTTATAAGCAATAACCTCCACCACACTATCTATAGAGTCAGTGGTCTCATCAGACCGAATCTTTTGAGGTTGCTTCGGTCAACCATGCTCTAAACTATTTGGCCCAGCTCATAAAGAATATGGCTGAGATGAGCCAAAAGATCGATGACCCAATAACCACAAAAACAACCATTCTGGCCTAGGTTGAAGCAAATCCAAATACATTTCGTTGTAAGGAGTAGGTAGTTTGCAGTGTTCAACCCGAATCCATTAGAAATGGTATTTTTTTATCTAATGATATAGCTCTCAAGAGAGGTAGGACACTCAAGCCGTCTGCAACTATGAAGTGAAAGATCAAAGCATCCAATGGTGAATCTTCAGTCGATCCAGCCGATGGGGCTAAAGATTTTTTGGATGAAGCAGCACCACTGACACCAAACAGATAAAAAATGAAGGAAATTTAAAAATACAAAAAGATAACAGCACTCAAGATGAAATCGCGACCATGATGGAGAAGCGAGCCTCAGCAGCTGGACTAGTATAAGACAAAGGAGCTAATACTGCACCATTTTTTGGTCCACAACATGTAGATGATTTTTCAGATTTTTGCCATCTACCTGTAAACAAAGATATGGATGCATTTTTACAAGATACCATTTTTTTAATGTAATTATTCCTTTTCCACAAGCAATTAAAGCCCGATTCATAAAAATTTGAAAAATGCTTTGTCTGATACTGAGATTGTCAAATTCTTGCAAAATTTGATTCTTGAAATGCCATTGTTGAAAGCCATGGAGTATATGTCTGCAGTAAAGAGAGGACTCAAAGAGGCATGTACCACAAACCATCCAAACATAAGAAAGACACAAAGAAAAGCAGAGATGCATGTTCTGACCATGGCTACCGTGAACGCCAGCAATCTCCCGCACAATCAGAAAAACAAGGGAGCGCCACTTATCAGGTGTCAATTTTTTGACCAAGAGTTCGAGCAAACATTACTCGATAGTAGATCCTTAATTAATATATTACATTCATCCCGACTCAAGGAATTTGGAGTAGGACTTCTTAAGCCTACAAAAATGATTATGTTGTTTGCGGATAAATTCATCAAGTGGCCTAGGGGCAAGTTAAAGGATGTCATCGTCACCAAGAAAGGGGTGTAATTCACAGTGGATTTCATTGTCTGATATGGACACCTCTATAAAGGATATGAGAAGATCCTTAATCACATCACGGAATCGTGAAGATCGCATCATATACGATCGGAACGACTAGTCGCATTAGTTGCTCATTGCAACGGAATTTAAAATTTTAAATGATGAAACTGCATGATCCAAGAACATTTCATTGATTGTTTCATCAAATCACATACAAGAAAAAGGATTACCTCTTAAAGCATGATTATGATCATAGTCTCTAATGTAAGAGATCGATGAATCCACGATTCATTAACATTCTGTCTGCATTTTGTCTTAAAATCCTTAACAAATACATGTAACATTTAATTTCACTTTTTAACAAAACCTTAGTCACGAATAAAAATGCACTTTTATGCATTAAAATCATGTAAATAAATAATAGAATTAAAATAAAGAAAATAAAAATAAAGGTAAATTGTAAATATGTATATACATACAATAAGACTTGTAAAAATAAATATAGCTAAATGATATATTTATAACCTAATCCTTGAGACCAAGACAACATGGATTGGTCAACAAATAAATAAGTAGCTGGACATAAGGAAGAAAACAAATAAAAATAATTAATTTCACATCTCAGACATTCTTCATTAATTATCCAATAAATACCAAAACCTGAAAGATTTTTAATTAATTCATTTGATATATTTTCACCAAACTCTTCTCTTAATTATTTTTAAAAATGTATAAAAAATATAAAAACAAGTTAAAATTATTACCTTGTATATATGCCAAGAAATCCAACTTGTAAATTCTCAAAATCCAAATTTCCGAACATCATAACTTTCTTATACGAACTCCAATTTCACTCTACTCACCTTTAAAGTCCATAAAATAATATTCTCTAATTAATGAAGGTGATTTCACTAAAATCGGAGTATGTTTGCAAAAAGTCAATTTTAGGACCTAACCACAACTGGGTTTCTGGGCTCTATATTTTATTTAAGACATATTAATTACTATTTTAATGATTTTTTAATTTCTAATTATTTTCTTGATCTTGTATTTTAATCTTAATTTATTTCATTACTTTTGGAGTTTATTTATTTTTTTAAATAAATAAAAAACCCTAATTTATAAGTATAAATGAACTATATATCTTACATATCTATTTATTAATATATATAAATTAATTTATTTAAATTCCACAAAAATTCGTACATACTTTATTTATTAACCTTATAACTAATAAAATATAAAACCAACATCTATTTTCTAATTTATTTAATTAAAAATACAAAACCTCTTTAATAAGTATAATTTATACTTATTTATTACCATAATATTTATAATTAATAAAATAATTATTATTTATTAAAACAATTTATACTATAATTTAGATAATTTAATTATCTACATTTTTAGTTTTATACTTAATTAAAATAAGGCTATTTACTATTTAATTCTTATTTAAGAAAGTTTAACTTAACCTGGCTAGTCAGGTGTTGACACGTGTCGACACCTAGGACCTTCTTCTTCAAGAAGGTCGACCGGCTTTCTGTTCCAACCACCGATCTTCAACTTTATATCCATGCTAACTCCTAACCTCCTCCTCCGATCTGTTCCATTCATCATCTTCCTCTAACCACCCTCTCTCACATCCATCATTGATTGTATAACAAACCCTATTCGTTCGCCAATAAATTTATCCTCAAATTACCATTTTCGAACATAACTTCTCTTGTGCTCCATCTTCTAGAATACACTTGGCTGCCATCCATCCTTCATCGCTATGCTCTGCCCTATCTTATGGTGACAGCTCCGTCCAAGGCTGACCGCGTAGAAGAGGATTGAACGGAGGGGGGTTTCAAGGCGATCCGCCGCCTTGCATCGCGTCGTGCCGTCACGTTCAGCTACGAGAAGACCGCCTCGTCGAGCATCATCCGAGAGTCATACACCTTCAACACCCCAGGTCACTCTCTTTATCCTTTTCCATTTTTATTCCTCGAATCGTGCGATGTGATTAGTGTAGTTAATGGTGTGATTAGGTTCAGCAACCAACATCCTTAGATGCACATCCATTTCCATCTTTCAAATCCAATTCAAATAATCCACATTCACTTTCCTTTTTCTCACATTAGTTGTGTTTAACAGATTCTTGAAAGCCATTTTAAATATGTAAATTCTCACTTTTGTGATCGATTCACTTGTGGATTGAGCAAGAACCTATTCATTTGCAGGTCCATATGCTGTCTGGAGCTTCTTTTCAATCCTCTAGAGTTTTCAAGATCAAAGGAAGTTCAGATCAAAACACTTCCTCCCAACTATCAGTCTTGGTCGAGCCTTCATCTTCTTTGAAGCACCACCACCGCCTTACAAATATTTTGGAGGAGCTCACCCGCAAGCGAGCTTGAGGGGTGAAGGAGTCATCCCTTTAGCCCTGCCAGAGGCCCAAGTGACGCGTCGATCGCTATGGAAAATTCGAAGAACCAGTCGCCGTCACTATCTGCTTAAGAACAAGAAGAACAACCAACAATCTCCAGACTCTATAGGCTTGCGACACATGGTAGATCCAGATAGTTTAGATCGCACCTTCACATCTAATCCAGGCCGTCAAGATGAAAGGGTAGAAAATTTGCTTATTAAACCCAGCGAAGATCCAGAATATCAAGCGACTCCAGAACTTTCCAAATATTGCATTTAAGTGCCCACATAGGGACCTAAACGCAATAAAACTTACTTTCTCTGAAAATCAGTCCAGGTGAGGACTTAAGTGTAATAGAACTTTAATATTTTCATTTGCAGTTGTGTGATTGGCTTGTAAGGGTATTTTACACATGTATTTTGCTATATTTTCTTCCCAAATTTTTAGGCTAGTTATGCAACTACCCATGCTACATTGCTAGGTATTTTTCACGGTTTTTCATTGCTTAGTTTCTTCAATTTGATTTTCTTAAGATCGATTGAATTTTGAGTCTTTTCTTGAAGTTGTTGTAAAATCAAGAATAAATAGAAGTTTTCGATATTGATTTCTTGCATCGAAAACCGAAGTTTTAATATTTTGCCTCCTCGGTTTCGACCTAGGAACACTTACCTAGATAAATAAAATAGTGTAGATGAAATAGGAGAGAGAAGAAAAAGCTGCTCTCCAATTTCGTTGATTTTTGTTTGATTAATCAAGGTTTTGGTCCCCGAGCGGTTCCTCTACACCGACATATTTCGTTGACCAATTAATCTCTCTCCAAAACCTCGGTTATTAACTCATGCGACGTATTCCTTAAGAGGAATACAATAATTTCCTCACTCTGTTCCATTCCTTAGAGGCAGGAGGACATCATTCAGGGAAGAGGACATCACAGAAGGTACTTCAGAGCGGATTTTGGTGGTCGACTCTTACTAGAGATGCTTGCACATTCATGAAGACTTTTCCAGAATGTCAGAGAGCCGAAGGGACAATTGGTGCTTGATATGCCATGCCTATGCGACCCGTTATCATTTGTGAGATCTTTGACGCATGGGGTACATATTTTATGGGACTGTTTCCCTCCAGCAATGGCTTTGAGTACATCCTTCTCGCTGTAGATTATGTTAGCAGATGGGTGGAGTCTATACCCACAAGAACCGCTGATAGCAAGACAGTGTGCAAGTTCCCCAGGGAACACATTATTTCCCGGTTCGGTATTCCACGTATTCTCTTTTCAGACGGGGGTATCCATTTCATCAATAAGGAGGTGAAAAATCTAGTAAAGAGTTATCCTATTGATCATAGAGTAGCTTCCCCTTACCACCCACAAACGAATGGCATGGTTGAATTTTCAAATAGGCATGTGAAATCCATTCTCCAGAAATTAGTACAACCGGATAGGAAGAACTGGTCACAGCTTATAGACCCAGTATTTTGGGCATATCGTACTGCTTATGAGACTCCCTTAGGTACTTCACCATTCAGATTAGTTTACGGGAAGCCATGTCATTTGCCTGTAGAAATCATGCACAAAACTGAATGGGCAATCAGAGAGATTTCACTAGAGCTACAGAAAGTAGGAGCCAAGAGAAAGTTAGATTTGAATAAGCTGGTAGAGATTCGAAATCAGGCATAGGAGAACACCCTCATTTACAAGGACAAAGTGAATCGATGGCATGATAGACATATCCGACACAAGATAATTTTTCCTAGGAAGAAAGTTTGGTTGTTCAATGCATGGTTGAGAATTTTTCCTGCCAAATCGAAGAGCAAGTGGGAAGGACAGTATATAGTCAGCACGGTGTGCGATAATGGTAGTATTGCTATATCAGATGTGTCACCTGGTGTAGAACTATTTATAGTGAATGGGCAGATGCTGAAGCACTTCATGGAGACCACTAATCATCTACCCCGAGTCTAAGTGATCTACTTTGTACAGGATGCATGACTACTTTCCACTTCATCTCATCCTGTACAGAGTCCTATGAAGCCACTCGGTCTTCTGGAGTATACACCTGTATATTATTCGTAGATTACAATCGTCTCCATTTTTGTTCATCTTCTATGCTTAGGATACCAGATCCTAAGTATAAGGGGGGGGGATCGATTGCCCGCTGATTCTTGTTTTCCATTTTTGTTCTTTTTACTTTCCTTTTATATTTCCTTACTTTTACTCTAATCATTGGTCCGTAATTTTGGCCATACTCTTTTCTATACTTAAGATGCCTTATCCTAAGTATAGGGGGGAGCGAGCGATTTTAATGATTTCATTTTTCTTACTTCTTTTGTTCCTTCATTTTTACATTTTTTTCCTCAGTCACCTCGTTTTTTTTCCACTATACTTACGATAATTAGATCGTAAGTATAAGGGGTCGACTGATTTCTATTCTTTCGTTCTTTTTCATCCACTTTTACATAGCACGAGTTATGTCCTCCTTTTTCTTTTTTGATTCTATGAGGATATATCACAAGCTAACTATAGGGGGTGCGTATTTTTTATATCTATAAAATCCATAAAAAAAGGGCGAGGGTAAGTTTAAAAATCCACATATCTATTTAAAATATTTATAAAATTATTGTAAAGAATTAAAATATGTTTAAAATTCTTATTTAAAATCCTTAATTTAAAACGTATATTTAAAATATGTATAACACTTATTTAAAATCCTATATATTAAAATATGTGTTAAATCCATTTAATCATTGTAAAATACTTTGTATATAAAATTTATAAAATACATTAGTTATTTATTCCAAATTAAATATGGGTAATTTATCTTACAAAATTCTTGTACATAAACTTGTTTATAAAATCACAAAATCCATTAAAAATGTAAAGTCTAAAATCCAAAAAAAAATTACAAAATCCTTAAATTCCTTAAAAATGAGTAAAATCCAGAAAATATACTTCAAAAAAATATGGTTGCATTTGCATTAGCATTTTTCAGAATAAGTTTGATTTCCAAAACTAAAGAATGGTAAAATTCTGAAGGACGGAGCTTGATTACGACTTTTAACTTCCATTGTAAGGAGCCTATTTAGGAACTGGAATTTGGACTCTTCAGGTGTTTGACTTAAATATTTAAGTTCCATGAGACCAAGTTTTGGAAGTCAACTCGAAAAGTTCCTAAGTAGAACACTTGGTGTCATCCGTATAACTCTTCATCAGTGAACCAATTTTGGACACAAGCACTTTGTACTTAGATCAACTTGCACGGAGATGCGAAGAGCAATCCGTCTTGGTAGTGCATTTCTATCCTTGTATTGTAGCATTGACATCTAAAAACGAGAGAGATTGGGGTTGTGATAGTCGCTTCAGATGAGGAAAGGATCTGTTGATAAAAAATTTTCCAAGACCTCAAAAAATGGACGGACTGAGAAGATGCTATATCCGTCGAGGCACAAAGAGATGAATGCAGTGCAAGCAACACTACAATGCCAATTCAAAGAAGAAGCCACCATATACAAATACGACCACAATTGTCCGAGCTTCCAAAAAAAATCCTGTACATCTTAGTGGAGACTTAGCTACACCGTCTGGACTTCACAAGGAGATGCGTCTACACTGGTCACACTCCAATCTTTTCTCATTCTTCTATTTTCTCTCTATATTCGACTGTGGACATAGCACGAACTGACCTCAGAAGGGAATACCTCCTTCCCCGAGGAAAGAGTATCTGGATGAGGAACCAATAGAAGTTTATGGCTAGGATGGGCGGTTTCTTTGCTTCTTTCAAGCAAGAAGAGCTAAAACAATTCACACATAGTATAGATTGATTTCAAGGTTGATAGAGTTTGCAATATGAACGAGTGGATCTGAACTGGCTGTTGAGGTGAGATTAAACAAGGATTTGTGGAACTTGAGGACTGTTGAGGATAAAATTCTAATCCTAGTTAAGGCTCCGAAAAAGTGCTTGTTTAGGCACAATCAAGTTCGGTCCTTTGACTGTTCTCCTGAATTAGTTTAGGAAAACAAATTCATTCTAACATACTTTCTTTTTCCTTATTTTTCAAATAAGTGCTTGCTAAGGGACTAGCGAAGTTTTAGTATAGGGGGTTGATGAATCCACGATTCATTAACACCCAGTCTGCATTTTGTCTTAAAACCCTTAACAAATACATGTAAATATCAATTAAATTTCACTTTTTAACAAAACCTTAGTCATGAATAAAAATGCACTTTTAAGGATTAAAATCATGTAAATAAATAAAAGAATAAAAATAATGAAAATAAAAATAAAGGTAAATTGTAGATATATATATATATATATATGTATCTACAATATGGCTTGTAAAAATAAATATAGCCGAAAGATATTTTATAACCTAATCCACGAGACCAAGTCAGCATGAATTGGTCGAAAATAAATAAGTAGGGGAGATAAGGAAGAAAACAAATAAAAATAATTAATTTCACATCTCAGACATACTTCATTAATTATCCAATAAATACCAAAACATTAAAGATTTTAATTAATTCATATAAATATATTTTTCACCAAACTTTTCTCCTAATTATTTCTAAAAATGTATAAAAAATATAAAAATAAGATAAAAATATTAACTTGTATATATTCCAAGAAATCTAACTTGTAAATTCTCAAAATCGAACTTCAAACATCATAACTATCTCATACGAACTCCAATTTCACTTTACTCACCTTTAAATTCATAAAATAATATTCTCTAATAAATAGCCTGATTTCACTAAAATTAAAGTCAGCTTGCAAAAAGTTGGTTTTGGGGCCTAACTACAACTAGTTTTTTGGACTATATATTTTATTTCGGACACATTAATTATTGTTTTAATGATTTTTTATTTTCTTATTATTTTCATGGATGTTGTATTTTAACCCAAATTCATTTAATTTTTGGAGATTATTTATTATTTTAAATAAATAAAAAAACCCTAATTTATAAGTATAAATGAAATATATAACTTATATACATATTTATTAATATATCTAAATTAATTTATTAAAATCCACAAAAAATCGTACATACTTTATTTATTAACCTTATAATTAAAAAATAAAAAACCAACATACTATTTTTTAATTTATATAATCAAAAATACAAAACCTTTCAATAACTATTATTTATACATATTAATTACCATAATATTTAAAATTTGTAAAATAATTATTATTTATTAAAACTAATTATACTATAATTTAGATAATTTAATTATGTACATTTTTCATTTTTATACCTAATTAAAATAAGGTTATTTAATATTTAATTCATATTTAATAATGTTTAATTTATCCTGGCCAACCAGGTGCTGACACATGTCGGCACCTAGGACCTTCTTCAAGAAGGTCGACCAGCTTTCTGTTCCAACTGCTGATCTTCTACTTTTTCTCCATGCTAACTCCTAACCTCCTCCTCCGATTTGATCCGTTCATCTTCTTCCTCTAACCACCCTCTCTCACGCCCACCATTGATTCTCTAACAAACGCTCTTTGTTCGCCTATAAAATCTTCCTCAAATCACCATTTTCGAACTTAACTTCTCCGGAGCTCCAGCTTCCATAATACACTTGGTCGTCAAACAACCTTCACCACCGTGCTCCACCCGATCTAGAGGTGACAGCTCTGTTCAAGGTTGCCCGTGTGGAAGAGAATTGAACAGAGGAGGGTTCCAAGGTGATATGTTGCCTTGCATCGCATCACGTCCTCGCGTTCAGCTCTGAGAAGATCGCCTCATCGAGCATCATCCGAGGGTCATACACCTTCAACACCCCAGATCATTCCCTTTATCCTTTTCTATTTTTATTCCTCAAATCGTGTGCAGTGATAAGTGTAGTTAATGATGTGATTAGGTTAAGCAAACAACATATATGTACTTATAAAAATATCTATGAAAATATTTCCTTAATAAAACTTGTAAATAGCAATATACTAAAAATAATTGCGAAATTAAATTTGTACAGTTGTATAATTCCTATACTTGTATATATGTACTTATTTATTTGTTGATTGTTTTTTCTTTTGTAGTTATTGTATATATTGTATTCTAAACACTTGAATATATTCTGAATAATTAAATAAAATTAAAATTAATAAATTACATAAATAAAATAAAATAAAACCAACTCTTCATTGTACAATACCATGAAATGTATATATGTTGTGCATAATATTAATTTATTAGCTCCTATTTTTAATTTGTAAAAAACCAATAAAAATATACTCATACTCCTTAAAATATGTTGTAAATAAATAAAATATAAAATTTTATGTATTTTGTAAAAATATAAAATAAAAATATATGTTAATAATATATAGGTATATTATACCTATACATACTAATGTATATTGTATATATTATTGTATATATTATTAAATTCATTAAAAATCACAAACAAAATATTTTGTAAAATAATAAACATTTTTTTATTTTTTCCATTTTTATTTTAAACTCATTTACTATTTTAATTTGGTTTTTATTTTATTTTTTAAATTTGAATTTTGTGATTGGTCAACCTCGGTCCGTTGACCCGGGTAAACCTTTCCCCTTCTAGCTCTGACTTGGGTAAAGCTTCACCGGACCTAATTTCTCAAAATTCTTCTGATTAAGTCCCATCTCCTCCCACTTTGATTGCGGTCCCCAGGACTCCTTGAAGATCCACAACCCTCATAGATCCCTAGAAGGGTCTGAATCTTCCTCAGTTTGCATGAACTAGACACCAGAGGCACCTTATAAATCATTTCCTTGGCCTCTGTCGCACCCTAGTTTGCTCCGCACCCCCTTTTCCTCCACTTGAGTCTGTAGGGTAGTGACGTGATCCTTCAACACCCTTTTGGAGATTGATTAGGTGTTCGTTTGAGTCGAACTCGTTCGTGGTCGGAGTCCTCTATTGTGAGTACCCTCCTTGGTATTCGCATCCTGGTTGAGTCCATAACCCTACCAACCACCTCGTCGTACTCTGAATGCCACTCCAGTAGCTTCAGTACCCTCATTCCTTTTTATTTCATTGTTTATTTTGATTTCCAAATTACCATGTAGTCTGCTTCCACGTCTCTGACCATCGGATTGGAGCCTCGATTCACATCCTCTCCCTATCGATCCGATCATCGCATCATCACCACCCTTCTCACGGAGTCTGATCAACTCAACCTTCAGGTCAAGATTATGTCCAATCCTCCTTCTTCCATCTTCGTCGGAGGACAAACACTCATCCCTACTTTGCTTCTTTGTTGTTTCTTCCAAATAACCCCGACCGGAGTTTCACCTCCGAGGTGCGAGTGCTCTTGTAGGTATAGGTGCGCACAAGGAGACCACATCAGTCCTCAACTTCAGTGCTTGAGCTATTCCAGGAACCTCGAGCTTCATATCTTCAACCAACATTCCTTTGATCCATCGAAGCTGAAGGATATGGGGAGTTCCTTAAGCGCATCACGGAAGCGTGAGCATCGTATCAAATACGATGTAGAACGACTAGTCGCACTAGTTGTTCTATGCAGCGGAATTTAAAATTTTTTCATGCGACGAAACCACATGATCCATGAACACTTCTCGTATAGTTTCGTATAAACCACAAACAAGTAATAGGATTACCTCTTGAAGCATGGTTGCGATCGAGTCTCTAAACGAAGAGACCTCCTGTCTCAAGTCCAATTTGACGGAGGAGACGCTTACGAGCGTGTTAATGAAACATGTGCTTCTCGCAATCCTTGTTGATGATCCAAGCGGCGCATCTCCTAATCTCGACACACGAGATCTGACGTATTCTTCACGAGCGAGGCACACCAAAGGAGATGGAGAACCACGAGCAAACGATCGGGCAACATAACTACGACGCTGCGACAATGGAGAACTTCTCTAGGGCATCCATGGTGGACGTCCATGAGAGAAGAAGAGAGAGGGATGACGTGTAGAGAAAAAGAGAGAGAGAGGCTTATGTTCTCTTGTGTAAAGAAGAGCAAAGGGGTGCCTCTCCTTTTATAATATTTTGGGATCCATGGATTTCAATCCATGAGCAACACTAATCCAATGGCTCTCATTTATTTGTGTTTCTTTTAATGGCTAAGATTTTGTTGGTAAAAAAACAACAATTAATTTAATTTAGATTAAATATATATTGATAAATCAATATGATCTAATCACAAATTAAATCAATCAAGCATGGAGATTATGGAATGAAGATTGCCTCCTTCCATAATATGGGATTTGGTGGAAATCTCATATAATCTCATGAGATTACATTATTCCATGGGAATCTCCAATATGTACAACAACACTTGTTGTAAATTATTCACAAAAATAATTCATAATTATTTTGTGAATATTGCAATCTTGCCATTGGAAAATTATGAATCACATTCACAACACAAAATAAAATGTGAATTACATTTTCAATTTAATGTCCAATGTGAATCCAATTCACATTAACATTTAATTAACAAATGTAAATTACAAATATCTCTCTCTTATATATTATAAATCACATTTACAATATATATGATTAATATGGACAGTGCTATTCACATTATTCATATCCATGATAATTAAATCACATTAAATCATCTTGGATCTCTATTCTCATGTGCCCAAACAATGTGAATCGCATTCACATTATTTACATCTTTGATAATCAAATCACATTTAATTATCTAAGATAGCTCTATTTATAATATGAATCGAATTCATATTAATCATGATAATTAAATCACATTTAATTATCCATTTCTCAATGCTCGGATACTTATATCAACAATGAAATTATCCTGAACTCTTTCAAGGATAATGCGCTTTCTCCGCGAATACTTGGAGATAAGGACATGACAATTGTATTATTCCTCGTATAATGACTTGGATATTGAGATCACATCTCAAATCCAGATCTCGGGCCTCCCATAGATGCTTGATTAAATCAAGACCGCAAATCTAATCTTCTCAATGTATCTTAATCACATTCAAATCAATGTCCAACATGTGGACCAATATCAGATTACTTCTCTACTGAGAGGAGTCACTAAAATCCAGACCCGTTTCATCACTCCCTAGGAATGGAAGCGTCATGGTTATACAATCATTTATGATCACATCACCCTCAGGTATTCCCAGTTCCTGTACATCCTGCATAATGGAAGCCCCAGAATAATCCCGAAGTATAAGATCAATTTTACACTGTCTGCTTCAGGGATTTATCATTAAGTTTCTTATTTGATCATTGGAGTTGGTATCGATCATATACTTTCCAAAATCATATATCATACCCAGGTGTTGATCGTATACTTTCCAAAAGCATATATCAAACCTACAAATTCAGTCAAGCTTTCAAAGCGAGACGACCATGCATGGAATTTGATCTTCCCAACGTCTCATGAGTGAGCTCAAGTCTTCCGGTTCAGTAATGAACCTGTATAATCCCTTTGAAAGATCGTATTACTCATATGCCCTTATATGCACACCAGCGCACCGATGTATATTCCTTGGTTATGACATAAACCTATTTGTCTGCCTAATGTACATACTCAGACATATAGTAACACACCTGTCTCTGGTCAGAGGATGTGTGCCTATATCATGACAGCATACAACATAGGACTTTGGTTATCTCGATCTCGTTAGATCAACTATTTGACCTAACTTATCTAACACCTCCGAATTCCTATGCAGAGGACCTGCATCAAGAGGTCAGTTAGATATTAGCCTAAATGAGAAAGGATTGCCCTCTCCTACTCAGGATGGAGATCATCTCTTAACAATCATTTGACAGTCCTTGATGAGTCCTCAATCTAACTCTTTAGATATTCATCCAAGCACCAGCTTCTATGATTCAATAATTGAATCAACAGCTGTATGATCATAAAGATGGCCATGGTTCATAACCCTAATTGTACTAGGGGACCTATTATGCAAATTATTTATTCTTAATTTCATGTCAGGGAATGATATTCACAATAACATTTATTGCATAATGGCTCGTTGTGGGCTTGCATGTCCAACAATCTCCCACTAGACCAAAGAGCCATTAATGGGCTAATCATTTAAACCCACACTCATGTGACAATCATAGGCTATTTAGAAAATAGCTAGGTAAGTTGATCAGTCACTCTATTTCCAAGACACGACGCCAAGTCCTTTTACGGAACATGCATATCCCCTAGTAACAGTGCTCGCATCCAATGCGAATGTTGCATCTTATGCAACCAATACTCAATTTTGTTAGTTATAGTGTCCTTGACACTATAGCTCCATAATTATTATAACCAGTATGTCCATAATCCTTATTAGAATACCTTTATTCCTAGAGATCTCTATCTCCTAAGGTATCTACATTTAAGACCCTTATAGATCTCTATCTACAATATCATAAACTTTTGAAGATAAGACTTTGAGGTCACTATCTCTAAGTTTCATCATCTTTGAAGATATTGTTATTACTGCAATCAAGTGTTTAATCACCATAGTAGGATCAGCAAACGTTTACTACTCCCACTGCATGGCAGAGATCTGGCTATTATACACATCTAGCATACACTCGGATTCTCGAAACTGATGCACAAGGGCAAGCAGTTTTAGCATTCACATCCTCAACTCTTTGAGGTGCTATTCCTGTAGATAGGTCAGTACCATATCTTGAGGAAATGAATCCTTTCTTGGATTTTCGATGGAAATGTCCAAGGTATACCATTAATGTGACAGTCCCAATACCCTCTTTTCTTTGCTTCTGAGCAACTTCAGAACAAAGATCTAAGAGGTATCCTTGAGATCATATCTCAAGGTATGGAACAACCAGATTATAAAACACTTATTATTATCATCCTTAGATCATTCCAAATGATTAGTATATCTACATTTAGCACTATGAACACAATGGCACTCCCACTAAGCATTATATGGTTTATCAAGATTTTATATGAAACGATGACATTTATGATTTCATCAAATCCAATATTCCAACTACATGCAGCTTGTTTGAGTGTAGCTATGGTTAGCAATATTCTGATGGGTTAAAGCAAGGTCACTGGAGAGCAAGTCTCATCACAAACGATGCCTTCTCTTCGGTGTGCAGCTCATGGCCATGAACCGTGCTTTGAAGGTCTCTATCTTTTCATAAGGTTTCCTCTGTCTCTTGAAGATCCATTTAAACCTTAGTGGGTCTTACCCATATAGGTGGATCCTCGAGGGTCTGTATACAACACTTGTATATGAAGTCTACTTTAGACTTTATTGCTAACATCCATCTATTCATGTCATGATCTTTAGAAGCTTCATCATATGAAGTTAGATCATTGTCAGATTCAACTGACACATGGAATCCATCTTCAAACTTATTTGAAGAGGTATTAGTGTTTCATCTATAATTGTCTTTTTTAGTTTCCGATTCCAGGAGCCTCATTATCATCTCAAGATTAAATGAGTTCCTTTACTTCATTTTCATGTTGATTCTCAAGAGAGTCATCCTATAAGAATCATATTCTCAAAGATGAGATCTTTTAAGAATCTCAAGGTCATAAAGTAGGTATCCAATACCATCCTTTATTTTCCTAATGAAGTAGCACTCTCCAGTGCCAGATTCCAGTTACTTGCATGGAACCTTATTAAGGATATAAATTGTAGTCTCTACTACATATATACCTTGGAAACTAGTAGATAATTATGCTAATATTCATCATTGATCATATCATGTCACACATGATCTAATTGTATCTCCCTACAACTCTTATTGAGTTTAACTTTATAAGGAGGAGTGCGATAAAAATAATATTCATATCTCTATAATGTATTCCATGAATTCATCTAATAGGTACAAGCTACCTACGTTAGATCAAATTCATTTCATCTTCCTTCAAACTTTGGTTCAAAATCAAAATTGTGAAATCTTTGAAAAGTTCAAAGCTTTCTACGGTGAAGGAAAGATATCTCATATCTCAAATAATCATCAATAGATATCACCTATCCATAATATTTATTCTGATATAGATGATTCACATACATCAATATGTATGAGATTTTGAATACCTTGTCATCTTACACCATTCCCAAGGAAGGGTGTATTCGACATTTCTACTTTTGAATACAGTATTCACAAGTATGTAAGATTTGAACCTTTAACCAATCTAAAGTTTCATCTCTTATCAGTCTATTGATAACATCAACAGATAAATGTCCAAAACAGATGCCAGATCATTATCAAATGGTCTTCATACTCCTATTGATCTTTAATAGTTTATTTTTCAGCATTAGAAATCTTAACGAACCATTCATTAATTTTCTAATTTAGTACAGTCCACGAGATTTTATATCACTATTTGAAATATCTCCACCATAACTCTTTATGATAGGTCTATTACAGAATTCATGTTTATTTCAAACATATAGAAATAAACAATGAGTGTATTCTAATATCTAGGTCATAGAGACATTCTCTAAGACTAAGGGCTCTCCCACTGAAATTAACAAGTCAATCTATTCAATAGATACGGTTGCAACAATTGCATCAATATCCATGTGGATGACTATTAAACCTTAAAATCAAATTTTATAGTCTTCTAATACATATGCAACTAATTACAAGTGTTATTAGAAGAATGAGATACAATTATTAGACTTTATCTTATCAAATAAGTAAGTCAATTTCAATGATTGTATGTAGATTATTCTGATGTACTATCCGATCCCTTCTCTAAGGATTGTAGATAGATTTGATAGTCATACTATCAACACATCATCTTATTGCAGTATTGGCATTTATCCAACTCTTTGGATTTCACATGGAAGTCATAGAAGTAAAGTCAACTCTTTGACTTTCCTTCTCACTTGGGTCCAACCCAGGCTTCCACTATGCTCCCTTTATCTATAAGCAACCATTGCTCAAAAAGAAAGGATCTCTTATGTCGAAATCAAAAATTTCAATATAAGAGTATTTCAACATTTATACATGCTTCATTCAATTCATACAATATGAATAATATGAAGCTTCATGAATGACTAGAGTATAGATAGTAGAATGATGACACTCATCATATCTACATCCATCTAAACTCTAAAAACATTGGTTCAGGTAGGTATTCAAATAATTTGAATATAACATCTCTTATAGAGCTACCATTCTGCATGATGCAAAGAATCATGTCATTCATGATTAAATGTTGAGAGCACATATGCATGCCAAAATATCTTCTTAGATTTTATAAAGATTAATTGACAATTATGATCATCATCGACATGTCACTTCCAAAGTACATTCGATGAGAGATCAAGACTGTAGAGACATACAAACCCTAGGGTTGCAGTTCTTTTGTCTATTTTATTATCATTCCTCATTATAATGAGGAAGACCTGCGCATTGCAACCACATACATTATGTGTCCAACTGCAAGTACAATATCTAGTTCATGGATCCAATCCATGATACTTTACTGGCTTTTATTGAGTATAATATTGAGTGGCTTTAATGAAGGATTATCTGAAATAAGAAATTTGCATAAATATATTTAAATATATATTGTATTTTGATTTAGGAATTTTTTATATCAAAGTTGTCTTGCCTTGTCAACATTGAAGGGTCATTCCCTTAATCACTTTCAATATAAGAGATATGCTTACCATTATATCTCAAGCAAGATCTGGGATCTTCTTCCTTACTTTGTTACATCCCAATAATATGAGAACATGTAACTCCGATAAAAAGAAGCGGGAACATATTCCTCCTTGCAAGTCCAACTTGCATCTCCCAATTCGGTCTGTAACACCCGAGCCCACCACCCCTAAGGTGATGTTGACCCGTCATTAATTGAACCAACCATCAACAGGAATACAACTCGCTATGCGCAATCCAATATCTCCCCAATAATATGAGGACCCGATATTGGGGTCACTACGCATACATCCTTACTTTTTCGAGAAGCGAAGAGTCTGATCCAAATGGATTGTATGTAGGAGATGTCACTTCGGACAGGCATCTCCTACATACAATATTTGGCGACGGAACCCTTCGCCTTGACGGGAGACCGTGGATGTCACTTATGTGATCCTCCATATCATATTCAAATTTTAATTAATTATCATGAATCATATTCACATAATTAATTCTTCCAAGGGAAATGCACATCTATTCATAATAGAGTGTTTTTTATTTAGATATATTTAATTCAATCTCATTAAATCAATTATCAGTCCAATTCAATCAACAAACTTGATTGTTTTTACTTAAATACATATATGGTATTATCTGAAAATATGTATTATTTCGAATATTTAATAATAATAAAAATATATATTGATTTCTCCAGCATTATCGAGTCCCTACCCGCTATCATGGCCAGTACCGATGAAAGTGGGTTGGAGCACAACCAGTGCGACCCGCTACCTCAATGCTTCCCGACTAGACACCATATCCACCTCAGGAAAGGATAATGCCAAATAGATCAATGTGTACTTTGAGATGATCATCGGTTCTTCAACCGAAATTATACCATATAGTAATAATCAAAACATTTTTTTAATAAGGAAATTTGCTAGACAAATTCCCAATCCTATTCAAGCAAGTTGTTTGTTGATTGTGTTTCCAATTATGATCTAGATCAAATCTAATCAATTTATTGGTCGAGGCCAAGTCAATTAAGGAAATAATCATCATCAAATATTTCTCAAATATTTTCCATAATTATTTCATGAAATTAACAATTAATTTCACTAATTGACAATCACATGGTTCTTGATTAGGAATGTAAATTCAGTAGTGACACCAACATACTAAAATTAACATATCTCAATCAATTTAAATCCAAATTAGAAAAATCAGTTTCCAAAGATTGCTAATTTGATTTAGGACAGAACCTAAGTGATATTTCACACATTTCTTGGCGGATCAAAAGAGTAATCAACTCATTAATCTTGTTAAGATTCGCAGTTCCCGCAATAGTGAATACATGTTCTTTAAAACAACCATATCTCGAGCAAACGGAATCCAAATAACATAAACTAAGATCCTATGGTTTCCTTATTTAATAAGGAACAAAATACAAGTTTTCTTTTCATGTTTAAACCATTTCAATAGGGCCGAAAATAATCAATAAACAAAGACGTGAAAATGAAATGCGATAAAACTTTCGCAAACCCTAACGAACCTAAGTTGTCCTAGGTTTACGGATCGTATCCGGAACCTCCGACCAAAGGCTCTGGTACCACTTGAAGGATATGGGGAGATCCTTAAGTTCATCACAAAAGCATGAGCATCGTATCGAATACGACGAAGAACGACTAGTCGCAAGTGAAATTTAATTTTTTTTCATGCGACGAAACAACATGATCCAAGAACACTTCTCGGATCGTTTCGTCTAAACCACAAACAAGTAATAAGACTACCTATTGAAGCGTGTTGCGATCGAGTCTCTAAACGAAGAGACCTCTTGTCTCAAGTCCGATCCGACGGAGAAGATGCTTGCGAGCGTGTTGATGAAAAATGTGCTTCTCGCAATCCTTGTTGATGATCCAAGCGGCGAATCTCCTGATCTCGACACACGAGATCTGACGTCTTCTTCACGAGAGAGGCGCACCGAAGGAGATGGAGATCCACGAGCAAACGATCGGGCAACATAACGGTGACGCTGCGACGATGGAGAACTTCTCTAGGGCATCCATGGTGGACGGCCATGAGAGAAGAAGAGAGTGGAATGACATGTAGATAAAAAGAGAGAGAGATAAAGAGAGACTTATGTTCTCTTGTGTAAATAAGTGCAAAGGGGTTCCTCTCCTTTTATAATATTTTGGGATCCATAGATCTCAATCCATGAGCAACACAATTCCAATGGCTCTCATTGATTTGTTTTTCTTTTAATGGATAAGATTTTGCTGGTAAAAACCAACAACAATTATTTAATTTAGATTAAATATATATTGATAAATCAATATGATCTAATCACAAATTAAATCAATCAAGGATGGAGATTATGGAATGAAGATTTCCTCCTTCCATAATATGTGATTTGGTGGAAATCTCATGTAATCTCATGAGATTACATTATTCCATGGAAATCTCCAAGATTTACAACAACACTTGTTGTAAATTATTCAGCAAAAATAATTCATAATTATTCTCTGAATATTGGAATCTTGCCATTGGAAAATTATGAATCATATTCACAACACAAAATAAAATGTGAATTACATTTTCAATTTAATGTCCAATGTGAATCCAATTCACATTAACATTTAATTAACAAATGTAAAATTACAAATAGCTCTCTCTTATATATTATAAATCACATTTCAATATATATGATTAATATTAATAGTGCTATCCACATTATTCATATCCATGATAATTAAATCACATTTACTCATCTTGGATCTCTATTCTCATGTGCCCAAACAATGTGAATCACATTCACATTCTTTATATCTTTGATAATCAAGTCTCATTTAATTATCTAAGATAGCTCTCTTTATAATATGAATCGAATTCATATTAATCATGATAATTAAATCATATTTAATTATCCATTTTCTCAATGCTCGGATACTTATATCAACAACGAAATTATCCTGAACTCTTTCAAGGATAATGCACTTTCTTCGGGAATACTTCGAGATAAGGACAGGGCGACTGTATTTTTCCACGTATAGTGACTTAGATATTGAGATCACATCTCAAATCCAGATCTTGGGCCTCCCATAGATGCTTGATTAAATCAATACCGCAAATCTAATCTTCTCATTCTATTTGAATCACATTCAGATCAATGTCCGACATTTGGACCAAGATCACATTGCTTCTCTACTGAGAGGAGTCACTAAAATCCAGACTCATTTCATCACTCCCTAGGAATGGAAGCGTCATAGTTATGCAATCGTTTATGATCACATCACCCTCAGGTATTCCCAATACCTGTACATCCTGCACACTGGAAGACCCAGAATAATCCCGAAGTATAAGATCAATTTTACACTGTCTACTTCAGGGATTTATCATTAAGTTTCTCATTCGATCATTGGGAGTTGGTATCGATCATATACTTTCCAAAACCATATATCATACCCAGGTGTTGATCATATACTTTCCAAAAGCATATATCAAACCTACAAATTTAGTCAAGCTTCCAAAGCGAGACGACCGTGCACGGAATTTGATCTTCCCAACATCTCATGAGTGAGCTCATGTCTTCCGGTTCAGTAATGAACTAGTATGCTCCCTTTGAGAGATCATATTACTCATATGTCCTTATATGCACACCAGCGTGCAAGTGTATAGACCTTGGTTAGGTCATCAACCTATTGGTCTGTCAAATGTACCTACTCAAACTTATATTAACACATCTATCTCTGGTCAGAGGATGTGTGCCTATATCATGACAGCATACGACATAGGAGTTTGGTTATCTCGATCTCGTTAAATCAACTCTTTGACCTAACTTATCTAACACCTCTGAATCTCTATTCCTATGCAGAGGACCTACATCAAGAGGTCGGTTTGATATCAGCCTAAATGAGAAAGGATTGCCATCTCCTACTCAAGCTGGAGATCATCTTCTAACAATCTTTTGACAGTGCTTGATGAGTCGTCAATCTAACTCTTTAGATATTCATCCAAACAGCAGCCTCTATGATTCAATCATTGAATCAACAGCTGTATAATCATCAATATGGACATGGTACATAACCCTAATTGTACTAAGGGACCTATTATGCAAATTATTTATTCTTAATTTCAGATCGGGGAATGATATTCGCAATAACATTTATTGCATAATGGCTCGTCATGGGCTCGTATGTCCAACAGAAGCCTCTCGTTCGACACGGGCCTATTCCAGTACTATGTTGGACCTCTCAGTCTGTGTAGCGCGAGACATCCCCGATTGAGGCTCAGCATGTGCCACCTTCTTCATGTTCTTCCTGCACCCTTCATGTCTGTTGGATGAGGAGCCCATGCACCTGAATCTGATATGAGCCATACGAGCATGCCCAAATAGTAGAACTCAGATCAGATCTAGGTCAGATTAGACAGCATGTCATGCCTTTCTATTCTGACCTTAGATCCGTGCCACTAATTCCATCAAAACTATACGCCAACACCAAATTCCTGAACCGTTAGGTTTTTTCCAAAGCGTTATCAGAACCATGCGCCAAACCACCCAAATCTCACATCCTCCAAGGTATATTTCACTTTTCCCTCTGCCATTCCGTTATTTTGTTTTAGTACAATAAATGTAAAAGTAGCTGTGAACATTTTTAGTAAGAACCTTATAGTTTTGATATTTGCATTTTATTCTAGATGAGTTGAACTCACTTGCGTGTTCGCATGTATTTATGCGTTATTTACATGTTTAGTCATTCATTTTCACTTGTTATCTTAATCATAAAAGTTTTTGGATATTTGCATATATACCCTCTAAGTCTGAATCATGTGTGACACACGTTTTGTTCTGGATTAATTACACTTTTGCCCCTTGATTTTTTTGTGTGTTATTGTTTGGCCCCATAATTGAAAAAATTTGCGTTTAGGTCTCATGTCTCCTGATTTATTTAGGTGCTCTTTTATTACTAGCAATAAATAACAAATTTAATCAAAAAAATCCCTAAAAGATATTTTAAGCTCCTACTAGGGTTGTCTTTTAGCAGTTGTTTTTGTTTGAATTATTTCCTTTATTTTAAAAAAAATTCAAAAGTAGTACAAAAACTCCTTGTTTGACTTAGAAAATCCATAAAAAATCGAAAATACTTTAGAAATTCTAAAACAATTAGGTTAGATTTTGACTATTTTTGTTTTTTATCCAATTTCATATTATTTGCTTTTATAAAACTCTAAAAATTAGAAAAACCCTAAAAACACCACAAAAATCACATAAATGTTTTAAAATCCAAAAATTGTGATTTTAGTCTCTGTTATAGATATTTGAATATAGTTTTTATAAAATTCATTCCCAGGAGTTTGTGACCTTATTTTCCATTTTTAATTTGAAAAATACCCATGGTCTTTATACCAGATTAAAGAAATAGCTTAGACCACTAGCTTTTACTTTCGTAATTCTTTTTGTGGTTCAATAAAGTTTTTGATTTCCTGTTTGGTTGATTTAGGCACAACGATGCATTAATTAACTTAACATGAATTAGCTCAAGTCTCGATATCAGAATGGCATCATTGTCGAGGAGCACGGTCAGGTAGTTTAGGATTTTATTTTCTTATTTGTTTATTTTAATTTCAGTCATTTTATTTCTTTTATTTTCTTTCTTATTTTTCACAAAGTCTATTCTGATGCGTTCTCTCATTTCTCTTTGTTGCGAGGGCCTGTGGAGAAAGGGAGTAGATCTTAGGATAACCAACATACCCGAGTGAAGCGGAGGCTGGACGTTCTACACCAACCAGCAGTGAAGAGCTTTGAAGAGAGGCGGGAGATGGTTGAAGAGAAGACCTTTGTCCACTTCTAGATTAGGATTTTATTTTCTAACATATTATTCTTGTAACTAATTTGTAAACATCTCTAAAACTTGTCTTTTTTTTCTACGACTTGGGACTTCAGAAATTATTCGGGGTTTGTTTCACCAAGTTTCGATACACTTCGAGGACCTCACCAGATTTTGGTTTTCTTCACCTTTATTTATATTTTTTTTCCTACGATTTTCTATGTTTGAGCCCTATATTTAGGTTTTTGTTTGTTGAGCTAGTTAGTGATTAGGTCCACAACCCTAATTGTATATATGTTCCTAAAGATACATTTCGACTTAGTCAAAATAATTGGTGATTCACACTAATAGTAGTTTCTATTTAGGGCAGCTTTTTCGTGCATCATATAGCTTAATTTTAATTTATACACATATCATATTGCATGTATATTGCTGGAGCAAGATACACCTTCTATCCCGTTCATGTATTCATAGTTTTCCCATGCATCGGCTTTTCCATCTTCTCCCCATGTTTTCTTTGACTTACTAATAAAAGGAAATAGGAAAATTTGTTACACGATTCTTTTTGAAAAATAACCAAAAAAAGTAGATTCCCTCCTTTCTTTGACTTATGAAAATTCACTCAACCCTAAAACTAAACACAAAGATCACACTCATTGTTTTGGGGAGAGTAACTCCTTTCTTGTTTGCAGATACTCTCCAAACTGAGTGAGGCACGTACACATAAGGACTAGAGACCAAAGCCCTGGAATTGTGCCTTAAGCGCGTGGTCTTTGACTCTCAGGTCCTATTATTACTGCAAGCACTTGCTTCAGACGTTAGTAGAAGTAGTCGTGTGGATAAGGAGGTAGATTCCCTTAGAATGATTACCGAGCTCTTGCGAGGATAGTTCTCTGTATGGGGGATTCATCGACTTATTCAGGGTATATTCTAGGAGACTACTCTTATGAGCTTGTTAATACAATTATTTAATCACTAAACTCTAAAACTAAAAAGATTAATGTCCGAGCTTTCATGGTCATCATTGTGTTGAGTTGGTGAATTCAGAAGTTTGTTTTCTGATCATTGTTTTTCAATCCAAACCTAATCTTCACTTCTCTCTACATCATGATGATGGGCAGGCAGTTTCTTAGGCTAACTCTGGTGGCACCACTTCACAGCACACATGTCCTTTCATCTAGGGTGGTTCCAAAGAGCTTTGACCCTCTCTCAGAACCCGAGTATTTCACTTCTTTCTTCATTGATGTTCTTGACACATCACTTGACGTACAACAGTAGTCAGAGCAGACTTTTGTTGACTTGGCGACACCTGAGGTCCACTCTTTTTCCTTTTTAGAGTCCGACGAGATGGCCTAAAAGCGGAGAGAGGATGAGCATCTAGATATTCACGATGTATTTTGTCAGACTGCAATAAAAAACAACCTCCTAGCATCCCTATAGGTGATGTAGAGGCAGCTCCGGGAGTAGGGACAACTGATGATAGAGGTTAGGAGGGAGCTGACGCATATAAGAGACGCTAGAGTTGAGAGACCTCGTGGTGGACTAGAGATTCCTATACCTGAGGACCGAGTAGATGCCAAAGTAGATCCAAGACCCTTGTACACCATGAGGGAGTTGCACAACCCTGGTGCAACTCTCACTCTTAGGTGGATTTAGTTGCCTGCCATTCTGGAAGATTTTGAGCTCCATCCACAGACGATCCAGCTATTTCCCAAGTTCCATGGTCTTTCCATAGAGGATCCTCGCATCCATTTTCATGAGTTCGAGATGATCTGCGGTACAATCCTTGATAGGTTGGTGGATGAGGATACCATCACATTGATAGCCTTCCTATTCTCCTTGGTTGATAGAGCAACCTACTGGTTGAAGCACTTGGGGAAGGTTGTCACTACCTGGGAGCAGTTGAGGACTGAGTAACTCAACAAGTACTATCCACTTGGTCAGACCAATATAGTGAGAGCTATGATAAGTAACTTCACCATGATACCAAATGAGCTATTCCATGAGGCTTATGATCGATTTAGAGAGCTCATTGACAAGTGTCCCCACCATGATATTATCAAACCCAACTTGGTACAGAGTTACTTTTGTGGGCTGACACCTGAGCTGCAGGGGCTTGTCAATGCCTCTTGTGGATGATCCCATTTCTCCAAGGACGAGGATCAGGTTTGGGCCATGTATGAGGAGATGGTTGAGAACTACATTGCCATGACCCGGAACCATGTCTACACTCTGGGGAAGCCTCCCCACCGAGCGTTGTTTCACCATAGAGTTGCACGTGTAGAGACTGGTTCATCTTCATCTTCTACAACAACTGCACTAGCAGGGTCATCAGCTGTAGACATGGGCATTATCATCCAGAAGTTAGACCGCATGGAGATCATGGAGCAGAAGATGTGCTAGGACCTAGACAAGCTCAACATGATTGATGAGCTGGCACAACATTTGAGTAACCTGAAGACACCGATCATGTGCCTTCAAGAGGCACAGATGGCTTCTTTGCCATCATCTAGGTCACATGCTGATCAGAGGAGTAGATCTCCACATCCATCCGCCTCATACAGACATGTTTACCATATTCAGGTGGATCATGTTCAGCCTTCCCTACAGTACTAGTTGCCACCACCACCTTTACCAAATATACAGATGATGGTGTACCATGGTGATAATCCATTGTCTTCCCTTCCCCCATCTTTGCACGAGTAGTTGGAGCTGTTTATGGAAGTCAATGGGATTTTGTATTCCCAGTACCAGCAGTTGTTCAGAATACGCCATGATCACTCGGTCTTCATATGTTCTACTAGAGGTGCTTAGTCCAGTAGTAGCCTCCAGCACAATCAGAACATGGTACGCATCAGTC
This sequence comes from Ottelia alismoides, assembly GCA_037367405.1. NCBI lineage: Eukaryota > Viridiplantae > Streptophyta > Magnoliopsida > Alismatales > Hydrocharitaceae > Ottelia > Ottelia alismoides. The sequence goes on along the minus strand of JAZKJV010006958.1, from coordinate 163,517 downwards.
ATAGCCCCAGTACTCCCAGCACGCCATCCTTCGACCCTAGTACCATGGTCAGTAATAGAGGCACTAGCAGCCTCACTCCCACTTCCAACGGCTTCCCCCACACTCATACCCAGAGCAGCATCACGTCCAACTGCAACACTTTGTTAGAGGCAACCCATCTATTTCTCATGCACCTTCGTATGAGAACCCAGCTTTAGAGGATCTTGCCCACATGCTAGCAGAGTAGTAGATCACATTCAGGCGAGAGATGGATGAGTTCTGCCATGAGATGAGAGATATCATCAAGGGCAAGGCTGCCATACCCACACAAATTGAGTCAAATGTGAACAACCTGAAGAGGAAGTATGAGTAGATATAGTCTACAGAATCCGTCACTCCTAGTGAGGTACTTTATGATATGCATTACTTATTTGATGTTTGATTTTGTTTTAAGAGAGGTAGTAAGCCAGTAGGCAACGCCTCATCTACGCAACAACATGATGCACATTTAGGAGCACCATATGACCTAGAGATTGATGCTGATGCTTCTGATTTTGATGTTGATGGTGGTGATGTTACCACCAAGATGGATGATCTATACGACGATGTTGATGTCGTCCCTTCTCCAGATGCTACAGATAGTGGTACTGATGCCACCTAATTTCCACATGATGGTCTAGTGCGTACGGATGATGCTTCTTCAGATGTTGTTGGTGGTACCAATGCCACCAATAGTCCATGTACAGGCACTCCAGCTATTTTGACTTCTCTTCATATACTAGAGGATGATGTTTTTAGAAAAATACAAAAAAACTCAAAATTTTTGAAAAACAAAAGATAGATAAAGGAAAGGTTTCTATTTCTTCTCCAAGTCCATTTGACATGATACTTGATGATGCATGTATGGATTCTAGCCATTTGTATGCTCAAAGACCTATTCCTGCTCAAGACCTTCTAGTTCTTGATGAGGGTGCAACCATTCCCTTCCCTCAATCATTACGCTAATGGAAGACCAAAAAATAGAAAATTCCAAAAAGAGACAACAAATATAGTTCATCGAGCAGATGATAGATCGATTCCATATTCAGTTGACTCCAGTTGGCATTAGAGCACATCCCTCTCTTCCAGAAGAATCTCAAAGAAAAGACCATAGTACGTAGGATGAAGGGGCACAACCAAAGTGCAAATATCCAAGTGCTCACCCGTGACACATGCTTCGCCATCCAGAACCATTTCCCAGCACGAGAGGCCAGATGCAGAGGATCCATATGTCATATTCCACATTTACGAGCAGCATTTCGATCTTACTCTATTAGATAGTGGGTCTTCAATTAATCTTCTTCTAGCAGCCTTACTTGACTGCTTCGAGTTTGGCCCTCTTAGATAGAGTAGGAAAGTACTTTTTTCATGTCAGTTTGGGATGTATGCTTTTAGACAGGTACCCTTAGGATTATGTAATGCCCCATCTACATTCCAATGCATGCTTTCCATCTTTTAGGACATGGTCGGTGAATGTTCAGAGGTCTTCATGGATGAGTTTTCATTCTACAGCGATGGGTTTGATGATTGTATTTCTTCCATGACTGTGTATTTCAGCGATACATTGAGGTCAACCTTGTTCTTTCTTGGGAGTAGAGTCATTTTATGATGACTCATGGGATGGTCCTCGGTCACAATGTCCTTCAATAACCCCTTCAACCTCTTGACAGATCATATATGCTAACCTTTCCTAGCGACAACAAAGGCTATGTATGATCATGATAGTAGGAAGGTATACTTTCACATAAAGGGAGAGAGTTTATAAATAGAGACGATTGAAGAGCTGAGAGCCAGAGATTCATCCAACTCAGAGAAACTAATAGATTTAGAGACATCATCCACCATGAGTGTAACTTTGTCATAACAAATGATGAGGCAGTTTAAGCATATGAGGACTCGCGAGCTCTAGTCACATATTTAGAGTTAGTTGAGTTATAAATGCTAGTTGACGAGAGTTCGGAGAGCGCACTTGAGGAGCATGATACTGTAGAGGCTGGTGATACCGATTCTGGTAGCGAAGCTGATTTCATATCTTGTCATTGTAATCCCTCCTATTCAGACACAAACTTTGACCAGCAGGAGTTTGATGAGTATCTTCCATGTTTTATTTTTGCAAACCCTACATCCAAGACGGAGACAGTGCCAGTGCAGTTGATAGAGACACCAGTAGGGACATATTCGTCAAGTTCAGAGATATAGCAAGAGTTCTCACATTCAGATCTGGTATCTTTCACGCGGACATTTTAGAGGTCATATTTACCAGCTCCCACATGCCAAGAGTTTAAGACCTTACCACATAGCATGAATTACAGATTCCTTGTGGGAGAGCCAGATATGTTTCCAATCATTATCTCAACAGATTTGATCAATGACCAAGAATATCATTTGTGGGAGGTTCTTGAGAGAAACCGCACGGTAATCGGTTGGTCTGTAGCATATCTCAAGGGGATAAGTCTGACTTTGTGATCCCACAACATCTTTCTTGAGGACGATGCCAAGCCTTCTCATGAGTTTCAGCTCAGGCTAAACCTGAATCGTCGAGAGATGGTTATGAAGGAAATTAACAAGTGGTGGAGCGTCGATTTTATCTACCTCATCTCCAAGTCCAAGTGGGTTATTCCATTACATGTGGTACCAAGAAGACATGTAACACTACATTTATGAATGAGGACGGAGAGGAGATTGCTATTGATGTACCCACTTCTAGGAGGGTCTGGGTGGACTACATATGATTGAATCAAGCCACTAAGAAAGATCACTTCTGGCTACAATTCATTGATCATATTATCGAGAGATTAGCTGGGAAGAGTCATTACTGCTTTCTTGATGGGTACTTGGGGTATAATCAGGTGGATATACGCCCGAAGATCAGGATAATATTCACATGTCAGTTTAGGATGTATGCTTTTAGACGGGTACCCTTAGGACTATGTAATGCCCCATCTACATTCCAGTGCATGCTTTCCATCTTTTAGGACAAGTTGGTGAATGTTCAGAGGTCTTCATGGATGAGTTCTCATTCTACAGCGATGGGTTTGATGATTGTATTTCATCCATGACCGTGTATTTCAGTGATACATTGAGGTCAGCCTTATTCTTTATTGGGAGAAGAGTCATTTTATGATGACTCAAGGGATGGTCCTTGGTCACATCATCTCCAATAGGGGCATGGAGGTCGATCCAGCCAAGGTGGATATCATAAAGAAGCTCACTCCACCATCCAACATGAGGTAGTTGCGGTCTTTTCTGGGGGACATCTCGGCTTCTATCGAGGGTTCATTCAAGACTTTAGTCATATTGCTCAACCACTTACTGATCTTCTCACAAAAGACACCGAGTTCCTTGTAGATGATAAGTGTTTTGCATCATTTGAGACTCTCTAGAATATGGTTGTGCAGGATCCTGTCCTTCATCCCCTCGATTGGTCTCTCCCATTTGAGATCATAACGGATGCTTCTGATTTTGTTGTAGGGGCTGTGCTAGGATAGAGGAGGGATGGTTTACCTTCTGCCATTCACTATGCTAGTAGGACTTTGGATGCCTCTTGTAGAATTATACTGTTACAGGGAAGGAGATTCTAGCGGAAGTCTTTTCTTTGGATAAGTTCAGATCTTACATTCTTGGATCTTGAGTGACTATTTACACTTATCACACCACCGTCCGGTACTTAATGGCTAAGAAGGATGCCAAGGCACGATTGATAGATGGATCCTTCTACTCAGGAATTTGATATTGAGATTAAGGATAAACCTGGAGTCAAGATTGTGGTGGTGGATCACCTCTCCCAATTAGAGCATCTTGAGGATTCAGAGACAACCACACCTATTACTAAGTCTTTCCCAGATGAGGAGATTCTTGCTATCACCTCTCTCCCTTGGTATGTTGACATTGTGAACTATCTTGTTGCCAAGAAAGTTCCACAAGGTTGAACAAGGAAGCGACTTGATACATTCCTAGCGAAAGCCAAGTCGTACCATTGGGAGTATCCCATCCTTTATCACAAAGGAGGGGATAGTGTCTGGTGCCGGTGTATTCCTAAAGAGGAGCACCACAGCATCCTCACCTATTTCCACAAGTTTGAGGCAGGACGACATCACTCAGGGAGAAGGACAACAAAAATGGTTCTATAATCTGGCCTTTGTTGTCCAACACTCTTCATGGATTCAAATGAATTCACGAAGAGGTCTACTGACTATCATAGGATCACTAGTTGTGATTATAGAGAAAAGATGTCAATGCAACCCGTTCACTTCTGTGAGGTTTTTAACGCATGGGGCATCGATTTTATCGGCCCATTCCCAAAGAGTCAGGGATTTGAGTACATTTTGTTGGCTATAGAATATGAGAGTTGTTGGTTGAGACCATCCCCTCCCGAGTTGCTAATACGAGGACTGTTTGTAGAATTTTGAGGAATAATATCATGTCATGGTTCGGGGTTCCCTAGAGTTCTGATTTTCGACAGGGGCTCAATTTATTAATGACAAGATAAGGACCCTTGGTAACGAGTTCAACATAGACCATTGAGTTGCCACTCCATATAATCCACAGGCGAGTAGTCATGCTGAGGTTTTGAACTGGGAGATCAAGACGATATTGCATAAGGTTTTCTTCCTAGACCAAAAGGATTTGTCACAACTTTTGTGCCCGGTCTTGTGGGCTTATAGGACATCCTTAAAGATTCCTTTGGGTACATGTCCATTTTGACTCGTTTATGGCAAGCCATGCCACTTACCCGTGGAAGTCAAGCATAAGTCACTCAGGGAAGTCACAGAGATATTATTGGATCCAGATAGTGTAGGAGATCAGAGGAGAGCATAGTTGGTAGCCCTGGAGGAGCTCAGAGATACAACCTTTTCGAGTATACTACTGTATAAAGATAGAGTGAAGATATGGCATGATTCACACATCGACAATAAGCGGTTTGAGACGAATCAGAGAGTATGGCTATTTGATGCACGACTAAGATTATTTCCAGTGAAATTACAGAGCAAGTGTATGGGGCCTAGTCAGAAAGGTGCACAACAAAGACAGTATTGACATATCTGAGTTGTCTTCTGAGTCCACCTTTCGAGTCAATGATCAAAGCATGAAGCCTTTTCTTGATCATGACACGTTGACCATTGATGTTGCCCCGATTTATTTTGTATGAGATGTGTTATTTGATTCTCATCTTCTATGTCTCATACCCAATTTACACTTCTATTTTTCCTCTTTGTATATCCATGTTTTCTATTTTATTCTATCATTCTTCCATTTTGTTTAACACCCCAGGTCTCGCTTAGAATTCCTAATCTACTTAGGATATGTTTTATCCTAAGTATAGTGGGGTACTGAACTTGTGTTGTTCATATTCTTTTTTGTTCTATTACCATTGTTACATTGGCTATACTTAGGAACATCCGACCCTAAATATAGGGGAGGTAATATCTGTTTTCACTTCTTTTATTTTTCTCTCACTTCTCCCTCAACTATTAATATTCTTTTCTATACTTAGGGATATTTTACCCTAAGTATGGGGGGGGGGGTAATCAAGTCATTAATTTCGTGTACATTCTCTTCCTTGGTTTTCCCCTTTTGTACAATTTTCTATACGTAGGATTATTTCATCCTAAGTATCGCGGGGGTCGTTGACTTCAATTCATTTCATTCTTTATTCTTTGAGTCGTTGTAGTATTGGATTCTTTTCGCTTTTCTATACATAGCACGAGTTATGTCTTCCCTTATCGCTCTTTTGGTCACTATGAGGACATAGTTCGAGTTAAGTATAGGGGGTGTCGTATATATTATATATATACTTTAGACATAACTCGTACTTTGGGTTAATAATATGGTTATTATTTATATAACTAGAATAAAAATGTTTGCAAAAATGTGTGTAAAATTTTTGTAATAATTTGCAAAATTCTTTGTAAAAATGTTTGTAAAAGCCTATATAAAATTATTTTTGTACAAATTTTTGTAAAATGTTTGTAAAAATGTCTTGTTTGAAAATTGTTTGTAAATTACTTTTTATAAAAAAATATGTATATTTTACAAATGTTTGTAAAATGTTTGAAAATAAAATGTTTGCAAAAACCTTTTTGAAAAATTATTGTAAAATGATTTGGCAAATTGTTTGTAAAACTAGTTTTGAACAATCTTTCGTAAAATCTTTTGAAAATTTTTAAAAAAGTTTGTAATTTTTTTTCTAAAGCATTTTGTAATTTGGGTTATAAAGTATGGGTATAAATATTATTTTTGTAAACTTGTAAAATCCATGTGTATGTAAAAGAAAATTATTTTGTAAATTAAAAACTGTATATAAAATTTTTGTATAAAATCCGTTAATAAAATTTGTAGATAAAATCCACTTGTGAGACTTGTACATAAAACTTGTAAATATCTTTTTTTGGTAAAATCATGTACAAAATGTGTATAGATCTTGTATAATAATAAACATCTATGTAAATATTTACAAAGTTTTGCAATTGTTTGTAAATACTTTCTTTTCATTTCCATCTTTTCCAAAATACCTAAAAATTTGAAAAATCTAAAAATTCCATAAAAACATGCGAAACTCTTTGAAAACCTTTTCGAAAACTGATTTTTGTCTTTTACTTTCTTCTCTTTTCAAAAGTTTTGTAAATACCTTTATTTGCATGTGCATATGCATTGTTCAGAATCATTGTTGACATTTAATCTAGTCTGGAAAAAATTGAAGAATGGAGCTTGGTTAGAACCTTAATCCACTTAATTTCAGATGAACGTCATAGGATTTGGAGTTGAGGCTCTTCAGGTCTAGTGACTTAATTCTTTGAGTCCACAAGGCTATGTTCACATGTCATCTTGATTGGTCTAAGTAGAATATTTGGGGGCACGCATGACCCTTATAGACAATGGGTTGACTTGGACACACACTTTACACATAGCTTTTCATGGATGAGGTGGTGAGGAGGCAAAATCCTTTGGCTTGGGGTCGCACACGGGTGTGACAACTAGTGGAAACATCCATCCTCGTCTAGGGAGGGTAGTACATCTTAACCTGGTCTAGTATCATTGAGGTTTAACGACAAGATGCCATGGGGTTGTGATAATGCTTCAAAAGAGGGATAGTCTACTAGCTCAAGAAGAAAAACTCCTTATGTACATGTTGCACATGTTGTATATATGTTGAAAAAAATACGAAAAACTCAAAAAAGAGGACATGCATGATTGAAAATAAAATGCCAACCAGAGTGTATATAGTTGAATAAGCAAAGCTTATGTGATTCATTGCATCATCTCATGGAAGCATGCAGCTGGAGACTTGGCTACACTGGCCAAGCTCCAAGGGATACATGGCTACACTTGCCACTGTCCATTCTCTTCTCTCCCCCTCTTCTTGAGCTGGTTGCACTTGAACTTGAATACCCCGCTTCTCGAGGAAAGAGTTGCTAGACTGGGGGACTAAAGTTACCTTGTTGAGGGAGGTTGTTTCTTTGTCATTTCTGAGGTGGGGAGCTATATATCACTTACGCAGTACAAGTAGAGATTCATAATTATAAGAGTTTGTGTATGTAGACTTGTTCTGACGTGACTGTTGAGGCAATCTAACCATAGAATTATGTAACTTAAGAGCTATTTAGTTTTAAATATTTTTTCAATAAGGTTCCGCCAAACTAATAATCCAAGGTCTAACCGAGCTCCATACTACAAATTGTGAAGATAAGCTTAATAGTCGATATTAATTCTCCTTTCTTCCTTTTTCTTTTCTTTATTTTTCTACTACCTTTTCAAATAAGTGTTTTCTAAGGGACTAGCAAAGGTAATGTATAGGGGAATGATGAATGCATGATTCACATCCTTTATTCTTTTATTTTCGCAGAAATCCCTATGCAAGATAACTGTAAATATATAGTAAATCCAATAAAATAGCATTATGCTTTCCTTTTTTAATATTGCGTAATTGACACTTATATATCCCAAATAAAAGAAGAAAAGAAAAAGAGAAGAAATAATAGAAGGTTGTAATTATGCAATACGTACAGACTGACATGAACCCCGAGAGAAGGTCAAGAATTGACATGATCGACAAGGAATAAAGTAGGGAGAGAGATAGGGTCCTTAATGTATAAATATTCAGAAAATCCTAAAATACCTTATATATATTGCTCATCATGTGCATTTTCATCACTCTGTATATTGTATATATATATTGTATTATTTTATTTTTCAATAAAAAGATCTAAAAACAATTTCTTTCCTTATTAAAACTAGTAAATAATAATATAACAAAAATAATTGCAAATTTAAATTCTGTACAATTGTACAGTACCTATACCTATATTTATTTATTTATTTATTTATTTTTTATGTATTTATTGTATATATTGTATTTCAAACACTTGAATATATTCTAAACAATTAAATCAAATTAAAATAAAATTCCTAAAGAACAGAAAAAATAAAAATAAAACCAACTCTTCATTATACGATAGCATCAAGTATATATATGTTGTACATAATACTAATTTATTAAGTCCTATTTTCAGCTTGTAAAAATCTAATAAAAATATACTTATACTCCATAAAATATGTTGTAAATAAATAAAATATAAAATTTTATGTATTTTTGTAAAATAATAAAATAAAAATATATGGATATAATTTATAGATATATTATACATATACATACTAATGTATACTGTATAAAGTATTGTATATATATTTTTAAATTCATTCAAAATTACGAAAAATAGTTTATAAAATAACTAAAATATTATATTTTAAACTCATTTACTATTTTAATTTGATTTTTCTTTTATTTTTTTTAAATTCGAATTTTATGATTGGTCAACTCGGGTACGTTGACACGTGTCAACCTTCCCCCTTTCAAGTCTGACTCGGGCAAATCTTCGCCAAACCCGATTTCCCTCAATTCTTATATGTAGGTCCGATCTCTCCCCACCTTGGATTGCGAACTCCTGCACTCCCTAAAGATCCACGACCCTCATGGATTCCTATGAGGGTCTGAATCTTCCTTAATTTACGTGAACCTTTCTTGATTCTTCTAACAAACCGAGGCACCCTGTAAATCATCTCCTTGGCCTTCGTCCTGCTCTAGTTTGCTCCGCACCTCCTTTTCCTCCAGTTGAGTCTATAGGGTAGTGACATGATCCTTAACACCCTTTTGGATCTCGATTTGGTGTCTGTTTGAGCTGAACTCATTTGTGTCCGGAGTCCTCCGCTGCAAGTAGCCTCCTTGGTCTTTCGCAACCTAGTTGAGGCCAGAACCCCGTCGACCACCTCGCCGTACTCCGCGTGCCACTTCACTAGCTTCAGGTACCCCCATTCCTTTCCATTTCACTATTTCTTTCAATTTCAATATCACCGCCACAATCTGCTTCCACGTCTCCGACCATTGGGTTGGGCACTCGATTCACTTCCGTCACCCTATCGATCTGATCATCGCATCATCGCCACCCTTCTCACGCAGTATGATCACCCTTAGGCTCAACCTTCAGGTCATGATTATGTGATAGTTCCAGGTTGTAGTTTGGTAGGGTAAGCGAGCTCCAATCCTCATTCCATCTTCGTCGGAGGATGAAAACTCATCCCCCCTCTGCTTCTTTATTGTTTCTGCCAAACAACACCACATGAGTTTCACCTCCGAGATGCGAGTGCTCTTGCAGGTACATATGCACGCAAGGAGGCTACATCAATCCTCAACTTCAGTGGTGGAGCGGTTCCAGGCACCTCGAGCTCCATATCTTCATCAAGCATTCCTTTGAGCCATTGGAGCCTCTTATTTGATGCGTGCCTATTCTAACGATGTGCTGGACCTCTCAGCCAGTTGATCCGAGCCTTGTAGTGTGAGACATCCCCGATCAAAGCTCAGTCGGTGCAACCTTCTTCACATTCTTCCAACATGCTTCATATCTGTCAGATGAGGAGACCATGCATCCAGATCTGATCTGGGCCATATGATCATGCCCAAATAGCAACGCTCAGATCAGATCTAAGACAGATCTGACTGCAAGTCACACCTTTCTGTTCTGACCGTCAGATCTACGCCACCACCTCCATCAGAACCGTATGCTAATGCCACATTCCCGAACCGTTAGACCACACACACACCCTACTTGCATGCAGGGTATATTTCACTTTTTCATGTGTTATTTCTGTTATTTGATTTTAGTAAAATAAATGTAAAAGTAGTTGCGAACGTTTGTAGTAAGAACCTTAGTTTTGATATTTGCACTTCAGTCCAGCTAAGTTGAACTCACATGTATTTATGGGTTATTTACATGTTTAGTAATGCTTTTCACTTGTTATCTTAATTAGAATTTTTTTGGATATTTGCATATATACCCATCTGAGTCTGAATCATGTGTGACACACATTTTGCTATAAATTAATTGCACTTTGGCGCCTAGATTTTTACTGTGTGTTATTGTGGGGCCCCATAACTGAAATAATTACATTTAGGTCCTCTGATTCCTGATTTATATTTGTGCTCTTCTTTTTCTTGCAATAAATAGCAACTCTAATCCAAAAATTCTGTAAAAATTATTTTAAGCACTTACTCGAGTTGTCTTCAAGCAATAATTTTTGTTTGAATTCTTTCCTTTATTTTATATTATTAAATATTAAAAAACATTACAGAAACTCCCTATTTGCCTTAAGAAATCCATAAAAATGCAAAAATACATTTAAAAATTCTAAAAAAATAGGTTAGCTTTGTTTTCACTTGTTTGATTTTCATTACAATTTTCATCTTGTTTTCTTTTATAAAACTCTAAAAATGTGCAAAACCCCAAAATCGCCATATAAATGCTTTAAAAGTCAAAAAATTGGGATTTCAATATTTGTTTGTAGATAATTAAAGATAATTTTTATTAAAATTCATTCCTAGGAGTTTTGACTTATTTTCCATGTTTTATTTGAAAAATTCTCCTGGTTGTGCACTATTTATGTTTTTATTAGTTTTTATTATTTTTATAAAATCCATAAAATTTACAAAAATCTTCAAAAAATCAACAAAATAGAACAAAAATAAAAAACACAAAAACATTTTTGTTTAGGATTTATGAGTATTTTTACCATTTTGAAAAATCCAGAAATAATGTATCTATCTCTTATTCCTTTGTCTTTATTTTTGCTTTGTTTAACCAAAATTTAAAAAACATAAAAATCATGAAAACCACAAAATCATAAAAAGAAAAATAAAAATCCTTTGAATCTCTTTGCGTTGACTACTTTGTTTTTAATAGTTGCTCCTTATGTTCGACCCTTGTTGCGATACCAGGTTAATAAAAATTGCTTAGACCACTTGTGTATATTTGCTTGATTCTTTTTGTGATTGAATAAAGTCCTGATATCCCAGACTCAAAGGAGCTAGAAGTCTTAGAAAAATCAGAAGACTCAGCCTTGTGATCCACCAAATAGGAAACACAACCAGAGGGGAGACCGAATATAGAAATCAAAAGACTCGATTTGTGCTCAACTGGTGTGAAGACACCAGCAGTGAAATCGAGTACTTACAAAATGATGTAATAACCCCTCCGGGAGTGATACATACTAAGGAATGAATAATCAGAATATAACTCATCCTTGCGACGGTCTTCAAAGAGAGCACACTTAAAGGAGTAAAATCCATCAAACGGATTAGTAGAAACGGTCTTGGTAGGCGACAGATCGGCTACCCAATAGAAGATACCGACAGACCTCGAAGATGTCACAATCTCTCAAAGATAACCTCGGAGAGTACCGTGAACTAAGCGGTGAATAATCAGAAGAAGGTAACTCATCCTTGCGAGGACAGTCAAGAAGAGAGGACTCAAAGGAGTCCAGATAGCTAGGATAAGCAATCTTGTGCTTTGACAGATCGGAATACACAATCAGACGATGAGACCAATAGCTCATATCAGATGACCCCGTTTCATGCTCCACCAAGATGGATGCACAAGAAGTGATAGAAACTGATCGTAAAGAAAATGTTGCATTATCCCACAGATAGTTCTCAGAGAGTAATGCAAACTAAGTCAATGAAAATTAGGGTAATGTTGGCATCAAGTCTCAGGTCCTCAAAAATAATCGATCAATCATTAGTAGGAGGGCATAAGACTATGGAAGGGCTAAGCGATCATCAGGACAGTCGTAATGCAGTCCCTTAAATCAACCAAATCAGTTGATATACATCAACAAATCAGACGAAGATCCTCTAAGTGCTAGATGGTCATAGGAGAGTTAGGAGCTAGAGGATGGATTAGTCAAAAATATGAGTGAAATCAGATGGGTTCCAGGTACCGTTACTTTGAAGAATATACAAAGATAGTACATCAAACATCTGAATGAAGATGAGTGAAACCTACTAGAAGTCGTTTCGTCAAATAATCAAAAATGGATCTCATCCTTCAATCAGGTGTTCAAGATAAAAAATCCTCCGTAAAGAATCACACATGTAATCATGTCAAAATCAGAATCATTAATAATATCTATGTACCTATCAAATTCAGATCCACCAAGCACACTAATCTCAGCATCCTAAAATGTTCTTGGATTACTCAAATAATTCCTACAATCAAAACCCCAATGCATGCCTCATCTGATAGCATAGCATTCTTGGGTGAAAGAAGTGATCAAATAGAAGGGAACAAGAAGGGTGTGTGAGAATGGTGAAACGAAGACTAAATTGTGGTCCAAGAAGAGAGTCTTCTTGAACCGAACCAGAGATTGGGTGATATGGGCAAGAAGATAGCTGTGAATCCCGGTTACTGAAGTAAAGATCAAGACCCGATATCACGACTCAACATCAAATAAGATAATGATATAGATACAGAAAAAGAGATGGACTCAATAAAAGGAAGAATTCAAAAACTTAGGGATCTACAAACTTAAAGAGTGATGAGCCTGAGTGGACCCAAAATCACAATCATTGTACCAAGTAACCTCCATATTCACCTAATCATCAAAGGGAAGATCAATGATGGTGGTCATTTATCTTTTCCATTTTAGAATTATGTGAGCTTCATAACAATTGTACAAGCACGTAGGTAGGTCTGGGATAGGGGCATTGATGAATCTGCGATTCATCATCTTTATTCATTTATTTTAGCTTAAAATATCTTATAAAACACATGTATATAACACTAACTCCATAATCTTACTGGCTTGCATTTGTGTGTAAATATTGTACAATTATTACCATTTTAACCTAAAATAATAATAAAAGAAAGAAAGAAAAAATAAAGAAAAGAAAATAAAAAAAGAGGAAGATTGTATATATGTAACAGATACAGGATGACCCGAACACCGAGAGAAGGTCAAGATCTGACCTGATCGACCAGGAATAAAGTAGGGGGAGATAGGGACCTCAATCAAAAAAATCCAAAAAAAAAATTTGTGCTGTGTATATTCGTATACTACACTATTTTATTTGTACATTAATTGACCTTAAATCAAATAACTTTCAAAACCAAAGTTGTAAATAAAAATGTGTTCTAATTAATAAAAATAATTGCATAATTAAATCATGTACAAAATAAAAGTAACAACACTTGGAAAAAGCCACTAAGAACTAATTAAAATACCTATTCCGACTCCATATGAACTCAAATTGAACCAATCTCACTTCTGTTGTATACTAAATTAAATTATCTTTAAAATGGTTGTGATTTCATAATTTTTGGAGTTACGAATAAAAAGTTGGTTTTCTGGGGTAGTTTGTACAATTTTCCCATGTATTTTGTAGTAAATAGTTGTAAATACTTTTAATAATTATATAAAATAAATTTAAAATAAAAATAAAAAAAACTAATTTCCTTATTTAACTATGTGTATAATGTACCATATGTATATAGTTGATATTCTTAATTCACCACCATAAAAAATAAAAAAAATAATTTTTTTTTGAAATAAATAAAGTGAGCAAAATAAAAAAATAGTTAATTTTGTAAATAGTTTTATCTATCTTTATCTTTATCTCATTTCAATTTTCATCTCTCTTATCTCTTCAACCAAAAATTCAAAAAATTCAAATTTCATTCTCCATCTTTTCTATTTATATAGCTCCTTCTTCATCATTCCAACTTGATCAATCTTTGGGGAGAGGAGACCGATCTCCGAAAGTCTTCTTATCGCAGAAGGGTGCCTAGCCTCCGAGCCGTCCGGTGACAGCGCGTCGGCCTTCATCGAGGTGATCAAGGTGTTTTCCGCTCGTAAAGTGAGATCCGTCTTTTTTTTTGTATTTTTATCCTAGATTAACCTTAGTTTAATTTGTCACATCTTTATTTCACCGTCAATTTTTTATTTAGGTCTTAAAATCCATCACGATTTGATCGCCACCAACTCGATTTTTCATCTCACTTTCTTGACGTCTATGCGTTGGTAGAATAACCTCGCACGATCGCTCACCTTTGACCGCGCACGATGGTCGAGATCTGGTTCCATCTGCCATCTTCCGTGGAACCACATTCACTCGAATCTTCTATATGATTTTATTTGAGATTGAGTCATCATGCTTGCTTCCTAATTTGTTGATAACTAAAAACTATATAAAAAATTAGGAGAAACTTCAAATGAGGCGGGGTCTCACCATATATATGGTGAGCCACCCTCAATTTAGGCATCTTCCCAATATATTTTACAATTTTTTGTTTCATACATATAATAATAAATATTAACAAAACAAGTATAGTGAAATAAAATTATAAAATATTAATACAGTTGATGGAAAATTTATTTAAATTTAGGTGCTATATTTTATAAAATTCATTTTTTTACAAAGTGTAGTTTATACTTTTACAAAACTGTTATAGAGTTTTTACTAAATTTGTAGTGGCTTTTACAATTTCATAAAATTCACCACCTCTTTTGAAAGGTCCCCTAAAAAATAAAATAAAATAAAATATTTGTTTTCTTGCTCTCTAACATTTGTTTTGCAGGATCATCTAAAAAAACAAAAAAAATTGCTTCTGTTTACATTTTCCATTTCAGAAAAAAAATAAAAAAAAAAATTCTTTTTAGTTCTGATTACAATACATAAAAAAATATATAAAACAAAAAAAATAAAAAAAACGAAGCAGGTCGCGCTCCTCCCGCGGAAGCCCTCCGCCTCCCTTCGACGCACGCCCGACCACCCCGTTCTCTAGGCGGCAGCGCCGCCCACTCCTCCGCCTAAAGCGGATCTTCTCCACTTGCACGACGGCCCGCCACCAACTCCGACCTCCACACATCGGGGATCTCCTCCCTTTTCTCCTTCTACACTGGGCGAAACCTTCGCTGTTATCCGTGGAAATGCCACCACTGCCCTTCAGCCCGCGATGGCCTTGAACCACCACCCCACGCGTGAGCTCTACCGACCCAGCCCTTCGTCGCGGGCGGTGACCACCAGGCCAACCACCCACACTGGACGGACCACTCCCGTCGCAAAATCCTAGATCCGCCAGCCCTTCGACCGCAACTAGCGGCAGCGCCACCCCATCTGTCGGCGCCTCCTGCACCGCCCTGCTGCACGAGCCTCTCCTCCTCCGCCACGCCAGATCCGCCAAGTCGCGTGGGTGGCGACCCTTACCCTTTCTTTTTTTTCAGAACAAAGGTCTAAAGAACCCTTGCTTGGCATTTTGAAAAAAGAAAACAAATTGGAAAAATTACACTGAAGTCCTCCGATCTCTTCAAAGTTGTAAAAATGCCCCAATGCTCTAGAAGGTCATGTGCATGGCACATGTTTAGTTGGTAATTTACATTTTTCTTCCTCTGTTTATTTCTTGTTCAATTTTGACACAAAAACATTTGATATTTGCACTTTAGCCCCTGTGTTTCTAGAACATTAATTGCATGGTCTAAACATTTTCAAAAAAAACTGTGGATGTTCCTACTGTAGTTTTTAACATTGTAAAATTTTTTCATAAATTTTTATTATCATTTGATATTTTTAAAAAATAAAAAACTGCATCTTTTTGTCTGCCTAAAATTTGAAATTCATAAAAATTCGAAAATTTGACTAAAATTTCAAAATAATTATTGTGTTTGTATTTTAGTTCTTTTAATAACTATCCAATTTTTGTGCTTAAATCATTTATAAAACCCAAAAAAAATGAAAAATATTAAAAATCTTATTAAAATCATAAAAATTTCTAGAAAATCCAAAAATAGTGATTTCAGTCCCTGTTTGTAGATAATAGTTTCAATTTTATCATAAAATTTCCAGGAGTATTAGGCATTAAAATATTTTTAGGATGCAAATTACTCTAGGCTGTGCACTGTTTCTAATTTTTGTCACTATTTGATTTTTAGAAAAATAAAAAAACATCTGAAAATTCTACAAAAATTCCCAAAAACATTCCAAAATCTTTAAAATACAAAAAATTTTTCTCTGAATTTTTCTGAGCATTTTTGATATAATTGAAAATTACAAAAAGAGTTGGTGTGCGTATTTCTTGTTTTGTACATATTGTTCTTGATAAAAAATGCAAAATTAAAATAAGTAAAAAATTTGAAAATCAGAAAATAAAAAAATTAAAAATAAACAATATTAAAAAAATTAAAAAAACCAAGGATAGTTTGCCTTTGAGATTCCTTCTTTTTCTTTTAATTGATTTTCGATTACTTGAACAACCTTCGGCAATTGTAGCCTCCCTGAGTTCGATCCTGTCCGCTATACTGGTAGATGAGTAGCAAAAAAAATAATTTTGTTTGTTTGTCATGGGATTTTTGCGGATAGCAACGACAACATTCATATCATTTTTTCGATCCTCGAATAGCTCGTTCCCAACAAAATGGCACCATTGTTGGGGATATAAAATAAAAAAATCAAAAACCCCAAATTTTCGGTGTCAACAAAATGGTGCCATTACCAGAGAGGCACAACGCGGGTAGTTAGGTTTCTCTTTTGACCTGCTATTCTTGGTTGTACATATCTGTTTACATCTTGCCATTCACTTCATTGTTCATATCCACGGAATTCATTTCTTTTTTTTCTTTCTCATATTTGATAATTGTTTTTCTTACATATTCTCTTTTCTTTTTCTTGCGAGGGTCCGTGGAGCGAAGGAGGTGATCTTAGGAGAGCCAAAGCACACAAGCGATGTGGAGGCAGCTTGATTCTTCATTGAGCTGCAAGATAGCATGAGAAGAGAAGAAGAAGAAGTGAAGGAGACGAAGAGAGAGAGAGAGAGAGATTTTCTTGAATTTGAACTCTTGTAAACGTGCATTCATTTGTTGTGGCGTATGTTTCACCATGTGCCGGTGCACTTCGGGGACATCACCGGATTTGTTTTCACCGCCTTTATTTTTCTTTGTTTCCCGAGGATTTCGTGAGTTACCTCTTGATTGCTTTAATTAATTTTCTTGAGTCAGGTAATTATTTATGTCCAAACACCCTAAACAAGAATTTCTGTACCTATAGAGTAGACCGTAATTTGGACTTAGTCAAATTAACTTGTTCTTGCCCGTTAATAGAAGCTATCATCTAGGATGGTACACTTGCATCATATAGGATAGGTTATTTCCTGTATTTTAATTATGCACGGATCACTTGCATGTAGAGTACTGGCGACAAGGTACGCATCTCTAACCCCCGCATGCATCATTGTTTTTAATTGCACATTTGCATTTCCGATCTCCTTCCTTGTTTTCACTCACATAAGTTAAAAAGGAAATTGGACACTCGGTAGGCGATTCTTTGAAAATATTTTAACCAAGTGACAACTGCCTAAAATACGGGACTGCTAAAGAAAACTCGACCCTAAAATAAACACAAAGAAAAATCATTGTTTTGGGGAGAGTAACCCCTTGATTGTTTGGTTTGTATGTAGCGAGAGAGCGACCCGCACACTAGGATAGAACCACACCCAAACTCTTTTAAGACTACTATATTGGATTAGTCGTTCTCCAATGAGGATCTCTCCGGTAGCCGGTAAAGCGGCCCGCGACATCCTTAATAGATTGAATTGATCGGGTAGCCGGTAAATGGTATGCAATTCATACTAGCTGGGAAAGATCTAACTTTGAGATTAGGCCAGTCTCCTGGAGAATTGGGTTCCAAACAGCTCCCTTTAACTGCTCTGATAGATTGTATTATCACCAAACTCTAAAATTGACAAGATAATTGACCGAACCATCACGGTCTTCACATTGAGTAGAGTTGGTGAACTGGGGGTTTGTATTGTGTTTGATTGCTTGTGTGCATACTCGATCCTTCTGTGCATTTGCACCTTTTTCTCCATATCTTTTGACTTGACCCACGTGTTCTCCTGATCCCCATCTTTTGTTTCAGAGATGGCCGACTAGAGTTATTTTAATCCGATCTTCGCAGACACCTCGTACTCTCCAGCCAATCCACTTTCCCTTTTCTAGGAGGACTTTCCTCCTGATGTTTGTGCATATCCGCCTAACCCATTATTTCAGAAATCAGACGATGATTTTCACCCATCTCATTCAACCCACCCGACCCTAGGACATTGGAGTCACCTTTCATGATTTCCACACTTGAGACACTGAACCAGATTATGGAGCATATGAATTCGAGGATTAGCAATCTATTTAACATAAATACAAACCAGAACGATGCTCTACTATTTGAGGATATGGATTCACTTGAGGATAATCATTAAAGCTTGCAATCGCCCAAATACAAAAAAATGAGAAAATTTTAAAAACCAAAAAGATTCTAGGAGACACATTTTCGGTTCATTTTGTGAGGAGAGGGCACCCATGCCAAACCAATTTCTCACACAGTCATCCACTACATGTCCCGACCTTGACCCCGAGGATTCCATTGTACATACTGCTCCTGGCAATCCTCATGTATATGCTGATTCCGATCTCCTCCCTTGTATGGAAGAGGTCAAAAATTCAAAAAAATGATGATTGAACCCCAAGTGTTGGCCACTATTCATGAGATCATTAAAGCCCCACTTCAACAGGTCATAAAAAATTTATCTACTCCTCAACACAAGAAGAGAAAGTGAAGGACAAGATCTGAGCATCACATCTTGACCATGGCCACTACCTACACCATCTCACACCGTCTACATTTTAAGAAAGGGAACATTAGCATACCTCTTGTAAGCTGCTCCATCTCTGACCATTCTTGTGATAACACTCTCCTTGACGGCGGTTCATCAATCAATATAAAACCCTTCTCTATGGTACAATCTCTTCATCTTGGGACTCTCAAGAAAATCAAGATGATAGTTCAATTTGCTGATGGATTTATCAAGAGGTCGAAGGGTATTCTATAAAATGCTATCATTTTTATTCAGGGCATGAAATTCACTTTTGATTTTGTTGTAATTCCCATGGAGACCTCCACCCCTGTGGAGCATCCTCGAATCATACTGGGACGACCACTCCTCGGCTCTACGGGAGCCGTTATTGATTATGGTTCAGGAGTAATTCCCTTCCGTTCTGATGTAGGGAGAGATGTGTTGGTCACTACACCCATTACTGACCAGAGACCTGCATCCCATGAGAGTCCGCCCGTGTTAGCCAACCCCAAGAAATTTGACCTCGATGATAATATCAGAGATTCTTGTTATATGTTGGATGAAAAGGAAACCCAAGATTTCCTCTTGAAGGAGGAAGACTCGTAAAGCATAGGCCTTGGAGTTCCCCCTTCTGGTATGTGGTGATGTAGAGATGACATCCGCGGAATTAACACGATAGACTCTTTAGAGCGGAAGGCAGACTCTGATACTAGACAGAACAGACATGATTCGACTACTTTCACTGATGAGTCTGTTCCTATTCACGTGATTCTGATGAGACCGATGAGGCCAAATTTGATTTGATTGCTTTTATAAATGAACTTGGGCCTTTTGATAAAGATGATGATCCAGTAGAGGCTCGCTAGGATGAAATTGATCCTACTTTTTCTGATAATGATTTCGAGCCATTTACTTTGATGTTTGTGAGACTTCCCAGGCAGGACATGATCGCACTACTTCCAATAACCAGTTTAGACCTGCACAATCTAAAACCGCTGAGGATGCATTCTTGGTCGATCTTGATTAGTTCATATCTAATAATAATCCCAATATTGACCTACACCTTGTCACGTGCATTCCTCAGTGGTCCCGCAAGAAGGTTCGCTTTCGACCTTCCTGACCTTTGTACATCCACTCCTTTTGTATATCCTTTCATTTCACTCTTTCTTCTTCTGTTTTATCATTCATACCTTTTCTGTGAGTGTATATATGCTATACTTAGGATGTGATTTATCCTAAGTATAGGGGGGTGAATGATTTGTGTTGTTCATATTCATCTTGTTCATTACTCTTGTTGTTGCCTATACATAGGGATACTCTACCCTAAGTATGGGGGGGTAATGTTGTTCATATCGTCTTTTTATTTTTGAGTCTGTACATTCTCTCCATCAGTTTTCCCCTTTTGTACAGGCCACTATACTTAGGATTACTTGATCCTAAGTTTAGGGGGATCACTAACTTCTCTTCTTTTTATCTTTTCTTTGAGTCGTTGTTACATAGGAGTCTTTTCACTTTTCTATACTTAGCACGAGTTATGTCTTCCTTTGTCACTCTCTGATCACTATGAGGACATAGTTCGAGCTAAGTATATGGGGGTGTCGTATATATTGTATATATACTTTAGACATAACTCGTACTTTTAAATGTGTCTATTTGGGGGGATATGTATATAGTTTTGTAAAATCCACGTGTATAGAAAAACAAACAAAAACCAAACAAAAACAAAAAACAAACAAAACAAAAAAAAACAAAAACAAATAAAGAGAAAAAAATCTTGCATATACTTGTATATATTTTACTAACCCATTTTTTGAAAAAAAACCTACAAAATAAAAAATTATATAAAACTTGCATAATTAAAAAAAAAACTTTCTTTTATATCTGCATTTTTCTCCAAAATATCCATAAAAAGTTCAAAATTAGAAAACTGTTTTAAAAAATGTTCATTTTACATGTGCATCATTTTTTTGCAAAAAATGCTTTCTTTGCATTGTACATATTTTCTTGCATTTGCATGTGCTTTTTTCAGGATAATATTGACATTTAAACTAAGTCTGGAATAAAATTGATGAATGGAGCTTAGTTGGGCCTTAATCCACTTAATTTCAGAGGAACCTTATAAGAAATGGAGTTAAGACTTTTCAGATCCTAGTGACTTAATTCTTTGAGTCCATAAGACTATGTTCACATGCCATCTTGATTAGTCTAAGTAGAACATTTAACAACACATGCATGATTCTTTCAGACCGTGGCTTATCTTGGATAAGCACTCTTCAGGTAGCTCTTCATGAATGAGGTAGTGAGGAGGCAGAATCTTTTGGTTTGGGGTAGCATACGAGGGTAGAACATCTAGGAGGAACCTCTCGTCTTCCTCTAGGGAAAGAAGTGCGTCTCAACCTGGTCTAGAGATGTTGAGGTCTAAAGAAAGGATGCTGTGGGGTTGCAAGCTTTTAAAGAGGGATAGTCTACTGGCTCAAGAGGAAATACACATTATGTACATGTTGCACCTTGTATATGCTTTCAAAAAAAAAGTATGGAAAAATGCAGAGTCTCCAAAATTGGACATGCCTGATTGAAAAGTAAAATGCCTACCGGAGTGTATATACAAGGATAAAAAAACTAAATAAGAGCATCAAAGACAATTTTTGTAAGCTTGCAGTGGATTACTTGGCTACACTGGTCATGCATCCAAGGATAGGTAGCTACACTGGTTACCGTCCATTCTTTTCTCCATCCCCTCTTCTTGAGCTGGTTGTACTTGAACTTAGAAGGGAATGTCTCTACTCCTTGAGGAAAGAGTTGCAAGACCGGGGAACTAGAGTTACCTTGTTGAGGGAGGCTGTTTCTTTGCTACTTCTGAGATGGGGAGCTATACCTCACTTACACGGTACAAGTAAAAATTCATAGTCATAAGAATTGGTGTATGTAGACTTGTTCTGACCTGACTGTTGAGGTGACCTAAATAGGAGTCCTGTGGAACTTAGAGGCTGTTAGGTTTTAAATCCATCTCCCATTAAGGTTCCGACACACTAATAATCTAAGGTCCGACAGAGCTCCAAACTACAATTTTATGAAGATAAATTTAATACTCAATATTGTCATACTTTCTTTATTTTCCCTTTCCTTATTTTCTTCACATATTCTTTCAAATAAGTGTTTTCTAAGGGACTAGCAAAGGTAAAGCATAGGGGGATGATGAATCCACGATTCGTCATCTTTATTTACTTATTTTAGCTTAAAATCCCTTATAAAACACCTGAATATAACACTAACTCCATATTCTTACTAACTTGCATTTGTGTGTAATTATTGTACAATTCTTACCATTTTAACCTAAAAAATAAAGAAAGGAAGAATAAAGAAAAGAAAATAAAAAAAGAGTAAGACTATATATATAATAGATACAGGATGACTCGAACCCCGAGATAAGGTCAAGAT
The DNA here is from genome assembly GCA_037367405.1 of Ottelia alismoides. NCBI lineage: Eukaryota > Viridiplantae > Streptophyta > Magnoliopsida > Alismatales > Hydrocharitaceae > Ottelia > Ottelia alismoides. The sequence continues at coordinate 141,114 of JAZKJV010006958.1, read as the reverse complement.
TTGACCTGATCGATTAGGAATAATGTAGGGCGAGATAGGATCCTCAATCAAAAAAATTCCAAAAAAATTGTGTGCTGTGTATATTTGTATACTACACTATTTTATTTGTACATTAATTGACATCAAATCTAATAACTTTCAAAACCAAAGTTGTAAACAAAAATGTGTTCTAATTAATAAAAATAAATGCATAATTAAATCATGTACATAATGAAAGCAACCACACATGGAAAAAAGCCACTAAGCACTAATTGAAAGACCAATTCCGTCTCCATATGAATTCAAATTGAACCAATATCACTTCCATTGTATTCTAAATTAAATTATCTTTAAAATAGCTATGATTTCGTAATTTTTGGAGTTACGAGTAAAAAGTTTATTTTGGGGGGTGGTTTGTGCAATTTTCCCATGTATTTTGTACATAATTGTATTTATAAATAGTTGTAAATACTTATACTAATAATTTAAAATAAATTTAAAATGGAAAAAACAAAAAATCTAATTTCCTTATTTAACTATGTGTAAAATGTACCATATGTATATAGTATATGTAAATACTTACTATTCTTAATTAACCACAATAAAAAAATAAAAAAATAACATTTTTTATTCAAATAAATAAAGTGGCGAAAATTAAAAAAAAATAGTTAATTTTGTAAATAGTGTTATCTCTCTTTATCTTTATCTCATTTCAATTTTCATCTCTCTTATCTCTTCAACCAAAAATTCAAAAAATCAAATTTCATTCTCCATCTTTTCTATTTATGTGGCTCAGTCTCCATCATTTCCAACTTGATCAATCTTTTGTGAGAGGATCCTGATCTCCGAGAGTCTTCTTATCGTAGAAGGGTGCCTAGCCTCCGAGCCGTCCGGTGATAGTGCGTCGACCTTCTCGAGGTGATCAAGGTCTTTTCCCCTCCTAAAGTGAGATCCATCATTTTTTGTATTTTTTATCCTAGATTAACCTTAGTTTAATTGGTCACATCTTTATTTCACTGTTATTTTTTATAGGTCTTAAAATCCATCACGTTTGATTGCCACTAACTCGAGTTTTCATCTCACTCTCTCGACCTCTACGCGTTCTTTTCTACCTCGCACAATCGCTCACCTCTGACCACGCATGGTGGTTGGAGATTTTGTTCCATCCCCCATCTTCCGTGAAACTACATTCAATCACATCTTTTGTATGATTTGATTTGAGATCGAGTCATCATGCTTGCTTTCTAATTTGTTGATAAATAAAAACTCTATAAAAAATTTAAAAACTATTATATTTTTTTCTCTCTAACATTTATTTTACAGGATTTTCTCAAAAATAAAAAAAAAACTAAAAAGAAATTTGCTTCTGTTTACATTTTACATTTATAAAAAAAGATAAAAAAATCCTTTTCGGTTCTGATTACAGTACATAAAAAATATACAAAACAAAAAAAAATAAAAAAATGAAGCAGGTCGCGCTCCTCTCATGGAAGCCCTCCGCCTCCCTTCGTCGCCCGAACGACAACCCTGTGCTCCAGGCGGCAGCGCCGCCTGCTCCTCCGCCTAAAACGGATCTTCTCCAACTGCGCGGCGACCCGCCACCAACGTCGACCTCTGCACGCCAGGGATCTCCTCCCTCTGCTCCTTCCATGCTAGGCAGAACCCACGCCGTTCTCCGTGGAAGTGCTGCCACCGCCCTTCAGCCTGCGACAACCTTGAACCGCCATCCTACACGCGAGCTCCACCGACCCAGCCCTTCACAGCGAGCAGCAATCTCCAGACCAACCACCCACACTGGGAGGACAACTCCCGCTGCGAAATCCCAAATCTGCCAGCCCTTCGACCGCAACCGGTAGTGGCGCCACCCCATCCGCCGGCACCTCCAGCGTTGCCCTGTTGCGCGATCTTCTTCTCCTCCTCCACGCCAGATCCGCCAAGTCGCATGGCCGGCGGCCCTTCCCCTTTCTCATTTTTTAAGAATGAAGGGCCAAATAACCCTATCTTGGGGTTTTGAAAAAAAAAAGAAATTTAGAAAAATTGCGCTGAAGTCCTTCGATCTCTTCAAAATTACAAAAACGCCCCACTGCTCCAGAAGGTCATGTTTGTGGCACTTGATTAGTTGATAATTTACATTTTTCTTCCTCTATTTATTTCATGTTCCATTTTGACACAAAAACTTTTGATATTTGCACTTTAGCATTTATGTTTCCAGAACTTTTATTGCATGCTCTTTTTGATGGAATAAATTCTTTTCATGATCTAAAAATTTTCAAAAAAATTGTGTATGTTCCTGCTATAGTTTTTATCATTGCATAAATTTTTCATCAATTTTTATTGCCATTTAATATTTTTAAAAAAATAAAAAAACAACATCTTTTTATTTGCCTGAAATTTTAAAATTCATAAAAATTTGAAAATTTATCTAAAAATTCCAAAATAGTTACTGTAGGTGTATTTTAGTATCTTTTAATATCTACCCAATTTTTGTTCTTAGATCATTTATAAAACGTAAAAAAATTGAAAAATACTAAAAAATTATAAAAATCATAAAAAATTCTACAAAAATTCTAAAATATTTATTTCAGTATCTGTTTATGGATAATTATCCCTATTTTATCATAAAAATAATTTCCTGGAGTTTTGGTCATTAAAATATTTTTAAGTTGCAAATTACTCCAAACTGTGCACTGTTTCTAATTTTTGTCATTGTTTGATTTTTAGAAAAATACATAAATAACCTTAAATTCTATAAAAAATCCCAAAAACATTCCAAAATCTTTAAAACACAAAAATATTTTCTCTGTGTTTTTTTGAGCATTTTTATGTAATTGAAAATTACAAAAAGAGTTGGTGTGCGTACTTCTTGTTTTGTGCATATTGTTCTTGATAAAAAATTGTATAATTAAAATCACTAAAAAATTTAAAAATCAGAAAATAAAAAAAATAAAAAAAAAACTAAATTAAAAAAAATAAAAAAAATCTACAAAAACCCAAGGATAGTTTGCCTTTGAGATTCCTTCTTTTTCTTTCAATTAATTTTTGATTAATTGAATAACCCTCAGGAATTGTTGCCTCCCTAAGTTCGATCATGTCTGTTGTACAGGTAAATAAGTAGCAAAACAAATTTGTTTGTTTTTCATGAGATTTTCGGAGATAGCAAAAACGGCATCCATATCATTTTATTTCAAACCTCGAAGAGCTCGTACCGAATAAAATGGCACTGTTGCCGAGTATATAAAATAAAAAAAATCAAAAATCCCAAATTTTTGTGTGGCAATAGGCATTAATTCTAGTGTGTACGTATAACATATAAAGTGTAGAAGACAATGAGGGGGTCGCTCTCCCCAAAGCAATGAATCCATTACATTTATTTTTTATTGTCACTTCTTTTGGTATTTTTCAATGCAATCGGCTAATGGGTTTCCAATTCCCAAAAAGCAATGCAGGTTGGGAACCAATGATGCATGCACAGTCGGAAGATTTACAGTGCTTCCTAGCTCTCTCCATGCAGAATGTGTAACAGAAATGAATGGTAAACTACATGAAATGCAAGTCGACTAAATCGCCCTAGACTGAATATGCTATTATCGTAAAGCACCAGATGCTAAATATCTAAATATGAGACCTAAGGTCTGGTCTCGAAAGCTCATCGGTGTCTGCCATAGCGGATCCAGCAAGTGCTATATAGAGCTTCTCTCGGTGCGTGGTCTCAAGTCCAAATAGCCAACAATTAGATTTGACTAAGTCTAAGCATGAATATATAGGTACATGCAAGTATAATTAGGCCTTGATCCTTAATATATCATCATGAAAATCCTAGTCTAGGGCCCAATCACACAAAACAAAATAAAAAAAGTCGAATAAAAATTAAAGAGAAAGTAAGTGACGAAAACATGACAAAAACCGACGAGGCCCCCTAGTGAACAATCACTCGGGAAATGGTGCTCGTGAAGTAGGAGTGTCCGGGAGAGTCCAAATTATTACAATTATTTGTCTCTGTGTCTCTCTCTCACTTTTAATTACAAAAAAAAATAAAAATACATATACAAATATAAATAAAAATGAGAATGTAAAGAAATTGCCTTCCAAAATTCCTCCAAGTCTTCATTTGATGCTCTATCCTGCCAGCTAAGTCAAAAAGTTGGCACCAGCTTGCTTGGGTGCATTGGTCCTTCTAAGAAGTCCTCCCTCGTGGAGCGGTCCCTCGCAAAAAATTCAAATAAGGAAGAGTGATTAGATAGATAAATAATAATATCAAAATAAAATAAAAATAAATAAATGAAGGAAATATAAATAAGAGAGAAGAAACAAATAAATGAATGCAATCTATGCAGCGTTGTTCCTCGAGAACGGGGCCATTTGTTGAAGAGGGATGTTGCGAGGGTCTAAAAGTATCCTTACTAAACGAATAGTGAAGACAAATTGTCATTGAGATGACCGCTCACAAATCCCTCATTCAGACAACAATTAATCTAGAAATGAATAAAGCAATGTAAAGCAAAAACATGGAGTTAAAATTTATTAAAACTCTACAAAATGTGTATAGTGTGCAAGCATGTGTAGATTATCGAATACAAGGAGAAACTAGTAGATTGTGCAAATACGTGCAAAATTTGTCCTTTTCTCTTATCCATGTATTCTCTTTTTGTGTAGGTTTTTTATTTTATATGTTTGTGGATTTTAATATATATATTAGTTATTTTGAATTTTATAATTTTTATATTACTTTTGTTATTTCTATTTTTTATATTTCATTTTAAATATATAATATAAGAACATATAAGGATATATGTACACAATATAAGGTAATGTAATTATAAATACTACTAACAATAGTCAAAATAAAGATTATAAAATATTTTTTTTGATTTAAAATAATTTGTTACTAATTTTTATGATTTTTTGATAATTTTACTTATTTTTAGTATTTTTAGAGTCAAAAATATCCTAAAAAGGGGATTAAATAAATAGGTCCAATTGGATTTCATAAAAATAACAAAAAGAGTACAGAATTTTCCAAATAATTTTAATTAATAACATAAAGAAAAATCAGAAGCATAAATAATTATTTTGGAGTTTTTGGGAATTTTATATATATTTTACTATATTTTTGAGCTTTTAATTTTTATATGTTTTCTTTTTATATTTTTCATAGATTGTTTGTCTAGAAATAAAATATAATAAAATTAATAATATATATATTTTTTTGGAATTTTTTAAAACATATATATACATATATATATTATATTGGTATTTTCTAAGTTAGACAATGACAAAAACATGTTCATTTGATTTTTAATAAATAGTTAAAATGCCTAAAATGACAAAATAAATTTTAACATGAATGTATATGCTAGCGGGCATGTAACCTAATTTTTGCATTTTTTGGCACGTGTGCTATTTTTAATGAATGAAATACAAGCACTAAAATACATCAACTAGTGAGGGCTTATTGCTATTAAAAAAGTCAAGGGTAAAGGTTGAAAATTACCTAAAGTATACAACTAATATTTAATATTTATGGACTGTTTTATAATTTACAAATTCACCAGGTTATAAGTGCAATTTTCCCATCTCAAACGAGACAACATGTGAGCTTAGCTAGATTGGACCCATATGCAATATCAATTTTGTACAAGGATCTCTATGCAAAATTTCCAATTTTATTTACACTACAAAATTTTTTACAAGACTAATAAATAAAAATGAAAGGTGTGGGGCAAAGTGTGCAAATTACCCCCATTAAGAGATCCGTTGTGCGGTTGAGGATGGGTCACTTCTCTGGCCTCCTACGACACCTCTGAGTTGCTCTCCATGCTCCTGCAGCTGTCGTGCTTCCTCCAGATGCTTCAATCGGGTCCGGGGGTCACCGGTAGACCCCTAAAGCTCAAGAGTTCTTCATGCTGACCTGGGAAGTATGTTGAAACAAGAAGCCCTCGGCTGGGCTCTTTTAGATGTGCAACCTGCATTAAATCAAAGATGTTATCTGGGGGAGGCTATCTGGGCTATTATTTGGTGGAATAGTCGAATGTGGAGGTGAGGCGGAGATGCTCAGGAGGAAGGTGGTGGAAGCGCATCGATCTCCAGATCATGGGGTGATCTGGGTGGCTGGATATGGGAGAGGCATGAAGAAATGGTAGGAAAACATAGTGGGATGATTGTAAGCGGTCGGAACACAGTGTGGCTCGATAAAATAGTGGATGGTGCTCTAGAGCTCCAGCGAGGTCCAAACCTTAATCTAAGCTAAAACGACTGCTAAAAGCATGTAATAAAAGCTCAAAAGTAAATACAAGAACTAAATTTACCTAGAAAATGTAAAGGCGTAGCTTGAACCTCACCAGGAAGACTAGGGAGCATGATGGGCTAGAGCTTCGCTATGGGTCTCCTCTCCTCCTCCGTCAACACGCCAATGCCTCAGGGCTGCACCATCTGTCACCTGGAGACTCTCTTGATCGAGGACTGTGGAATTTATAAGTAAAAAAGGGACCAATCTTTCGAAGTAAAACATGGAGGATTATTTATGAACATGGGTTTCAACCCTTATTCACCTTGGGATTGCGATCGAGTAAGGCTATGTACATAGAATCTAAGGGGCAGACGACATTCATGGAAGATTAATGACATAAATGGTGAAGGGCTCAAGGGTGAAGGATCATTAGAGTAGCAGGGAAAAATTGAAGAAGATGAGCTGCTCGAGACATCTGACACGGTCAGAGGCGAGGAAGGATAGTTGACTTGGGCCAACATTCCTCGCCTCCTGATAAGTCCATGCAAGACACTGCAGGATAAAATAGGGCCTTTATTCAAAAATAAATGAATTAAAGATAGTAAATTATTTTACTAAATTTTGGTTATTAAATAAAAATGTTTATTATTTTATGTAGTATTTTAATATGATTTTTATTTATTTTATGAGTTCATTTATTAAAAGTTAATTTTTAGAGTTTATTTTATAGTAATAATCATTATATTTTGAGTTTTTTATTTTTATTTTGTATTATTTTATTTTATTTTATTTTATTATATATTTATAATTTATTTTTATACATAGTAATATATTGTTATTATATTTTTTCTGATATATTTTATACACTTAATTGAATAGGGCATATATTATATAGGTATAGGTACTTCATCCATCTATTATAGAGTATTTTATTTTTTTATTTTTTCTACGATTTTATCCTTGTCTAAATATTTACATGTACTCTAAATAATATTTACAAAACTATACAAATATAAAATTGTAAAAGTAATAAAGAATAAATATAATGAGTATTTTATTCTAATATATTTTACAATAAAGTCCAAAACCTAACTTTCACCTTAACTCCAAATTAAATGAAACGACCATCACTAAGTTACTTATTAAAAGTTATATACAATTAAAATTTGATGCATTTTGAGTTTTTATTGAGGAGATATGGGTCTCGGAAGTTTGGATTTTGACCTTTTATTGTTAGCATAAAATGTACATTGCATATTATTTTTGTGTAAACTCAATTTTGTATTTTTAGCGACAACTTTCATGTACGAAGTTTCTTTATTTGAGGTATAAAAAATAGAAAATAAAATAGGTCATAAATAAGGCTCATTGACGAATAATTGAATGGGATTTTTGTTGTATATTTGTCCTTTATCTCCCCCTACTTTATTACTTGTCGTCCAAATCAATTCTTGACTTGTCTCAGGGTTTAGGGTCATAAAATACCTTTGGTATTTTATTATTTTACTTTTCTTATATTTATTTTATAATTTCGACATTAAAAATAGTATTTTATACACAATAAATGGAATAAATAATGAGAGTTAATTTGTACATAATAGAGCTATTTACATGCATTAGCTAGGGTTTTTAAGGCCAAAATGATAGAATAAAGGTGATGAAAAGGAGTTTCATCAACACCATTCTGGAAAGAGGACGACAACAAAAGTGCTTCAGTGTGGTCTTTGGTGACCTACTTTGTTCAAGGATGCAGATGCTTATGTGAATAAATGTACTAATTATCAATGAATGGTTGGAAATATCAATATGCGAGACACAATTCCTCTGAATTACAATTAGATATCCGACATCTTCGATGCTTGTGGCATTGACTTCATGGCGTCACTTCCTAACAGTAAGGTATTTGAATACATCTTGCTTGCCATAGATTATGTTAGTAGATGGGTGGAGGCAATCCTCGCTCGAACCACAGACAACCGCACAATCTGTCAATTTCTGAAGGATAACATCATCCCCCAGATTCCCATTTATGACAGGGAAACACTTCATTAAAAAGGATGTTAAGAAGTTGGACAAAGAATATGGTATAGAACATCATGTTGCAACGCCGTACCTCCTGCAATCAAATGGCTTGGCTGGATTTTCCAATAGGGAGATCAAAAATTTCTTGTAGAAGCTTGTACGACAAGACATGAAGAATTTGTCATAGCTAGTTTATTCAGTTCTTTGGGCATATCAAACACTGTACATGTCTCCTCTCGGGATGTCTCCCTACTGCCTTGTCTATGGCAAGCCTTGCCACATGCCCATGGAACTAATTCATAAATCCTTATGGTCGATGAACATGTGCAAACTTGATTCCGAGAGAGCAGGAAAGGATCGCAAAGTTCATCTGAATTGATTGCTAGAATTCAAAGGCTACGCATATGATAACAGCCTCATGTACAAAGACGAATTCAAGAAATGGCATGACAAACATATCGATAGGAAGACTTTCTGACATGAAGTTGAAGATTTTCCCAGGCAAACTGAAAAGCAAATGAATTGGGCCATTCATTGTAAAAAATGTGCGTGACAATGGGAGTTTACTGATATCAGAATTGTCACTTGATGCACATATTTTCATAGTCAACGAACAATTGTAGAGGTCGTATCTAGAGCATGACACATTCATTTCCCTTTTCGATTCAATTGAAGTTGTATTTTAACATGAACTCTCAGATGTCGAAGGTGTAGTCACATAAACTAGAAAAATCACAAAGATCATTTTTTTCTTATAGCTTTCATTTTTCTAATTCTTCTGAAAGGTGTTCACACCTTTCATCACTGTTATAGTTAGGACGTACCTTGTCCTAAGTATGGGGGGGTGAGCACCTCAAGTTTTTCATTACATTGATCCCTCACATTTCCCCTCAACTCTTGATATTCTATCTATACCTAGGGATATTTCACCCTAAGTATAGAGGGGACAGTTCGAGATGATGATTTCGTACATTCCCACCATTGACCCTCCCTACCTTGTGTACAATCTGCTATACTTAGGATTATTTCATCTTAAGTATAGGGGGGACGATCAACTTCTCATTCGTTGATTCATTAGTCATTGTACTATAGACTGTTCTATACTTAGTACGAGTTATGTCTTCCTTTTTTCTCTTTGATCCATGAGGACATAGCTCAAGCTAAGTATAGGGGATCGTATATATGCTGTATATACTTTAGCCATAACTCGTACTTTTGTATTTTAAATAATATGGCTAATCAATAAATTGTACGATAATTCATTGAAAACACTTGTAATAAATTGGTTGAAATAGTTTGCAAAATGATTTGAAAAATGATTGAAAAATTATTTGAAAAGTCTTTGAAACTTGTTTAGAAAATTTTCGTAAAATGTCTTCAAATCATTGTAAAAATTTATTGTGTGAAAAAAAAATCTTTATGTAGATTAAAGTTTTGAAAATATATTTGCAAATGATTCGAAAAATGATTGCAAAAATCTTTCAAAAAAATCAGTATATACTATTTGGAAAATATTTACAAAATGATTTTCAAGGCTTTTAAATGTTCGTAAAAATGTTTGTCAAAATTATTTGAAAAATAATTTTTTAAAATGTTTGCAATAATAATTTCAAAATTTTGAGAGTATCCTGCAAATTAATAGTCCAAATAAAACCCTTATAAATCATGTATAAAACTTATGTCTAAAATCTATAAAACTTATATATAAATTCTGTAAAATTACTAACACTTAACTTGTAAATTCCCAGTGTAAAGTACACCTTCACTCTTGTAAATGTAGAAGCACTCCCATGTAAATAACTGTACATATTCATTTTACTATTGTTTACTCAAAATGCATAAAAATCTGCAAAAAGTCAATACTTCAAAAGCATTTGCAAAGTCTTTTCAAAAATATGCATAAAAATTTGCAAAACTTTTTCCAAAAATACATAATAAGTTCAAAATGGAAAATTTGCTTCACAAAAAATTTTCTCTTTCATTATAAATAGCATTTGCATTAGAATTATCCAGATAATTGAACAAGTCTGAATTAATGTCTGAAGATTGGAGCTTGATATGGACCATAATGAACTTAATTTCATAGGAACCCATTAAGGACTTGAATTGGGATAATACAGGTCACCTTGACTTAATTCTTTAGGTTCCATGAGATTGTGTCCATGAGTCGAATCATTTTGTCTAAATAGAACCCTTCATATCATCCGTAAGACTCTTGAGATAGTGGCTTGACTAGAGACCTCACACCTAACACTTTGCTCAACCCATATGGATTGTTGAAAGACTCCAGAGTCTAAGTCGAGACAATGTTAAGTCACTTCATCAAGGGTGGCTCATGAACCATTCTTGAGGATTGCTGAAACTGGTACTCTAATCCACTTCTAGTAACCATGACATCTAAAGACAAGAGATGGATTGAGACATTTCTTCAAATGAGGAATGGTCTGCGGACGCAACTTTATTCAAAGACCCCAAAAAATGGGCGGACCAAAAGATGTTATATCCACCGGGCACAAGCAAGAATGCGAAGCAATGCGAAGTCATAGGAAAAAAATCTAAAAATGAAGCCTACACCAAAAATTCCACCAAAACTACAATCTTCAAAAAAGGCCTACTTTTGATTTTCGGTTACACTGATTAGGCTTCACAAGGGAATGAAGACTACACTGTTCCATTCCTATTTTTGTTCACCTTCTTCTAGCTTCCCTCCAACTTAGTTGTAAAGACCAGTGGGACCTGGCCTTAGAAGGAAATATCTGTCTCCACGAGGATGAGTTACCAGGGGAGAAGATTCTTTTATAGTTCAATAGTTTTGTCTAGGAAGAGCTGAAAATTTCACACACATGGATTTATCATTTCAAAGTAGCAAGAGTATGCGATTGAGAGGATGGCTGTGACCTCACCATGAAGAGAATTGGATGATAGGATTATGGAACCTAAGGGATGTTGTGTCACACTTCCCAACCTTAATTGTGGTTCCGAACAAACTTGTAATCCAAAGGTCTTAACCGAGCTCTAAACTTTGATTTTAACAAGACAAGTTTAAAAGATAAAAATTATTCCAAGTTCTTTTTTTATTTTCTTTATTTTATCTGCATTTATAGGCATAAGTGTTTGGCAAAAATTATTATTAAAGCCAAAATAAAAGAATATAGAAAAGGAAAGAAAAAGAAAAGAAATGAAATACCATAGGTATTGAAAGACCCTAAACCTCGAGAGCTAGGCATTATGATGACGGTCGACAAGGAATAAAGTAGGGATGATAAGGGCCAAAAATATAATAAAACCCTAATTTTTAATTCACCAATAAGTCCTTTTTGGGACCTATTTTATTCTTTATTATTTAGTCATCAACTAAATAAACATTGTACATGAAAGTTATATATAAAAATACATAGAAAAATACACAATTTTATTCAACCAAAAGTTATGCACAATGTGCTCTAGGCACTACGAATAAAAACCCAAAATCCAAACTTTCCAGACATGTATCTTCTCCTTACTGTACCAAAATTTATCAAAATCACATTTAGTTGTATACAACTTTTAAAAAGCTATTTAATGATGGTGGTTTCATCCAATTTTGAGTCAAGATGCAAAAGTTAAGTTTTGGACCCTATTGTATATTATACCTGAATAAAATAATCATTTTATTTAGTCTTTGTATTTCTTATACTTTTATATTTTTATAATTTTGTAAATATCATTTATAATGCATAAACATACTTATATTAAAGAAAATTCATTAAAAACACAATTAAATAAAATAGTATACTCAAGCACATAGATGCAATATACATATATATATACCTATATAATACAAAACATATATTTATTTATGTTTCAAAATCACCTCAAAAAATATAATAAAACATATTTATATGTATCAAAATAAGTTAAAAATATATAAAATATGTAGGTAAATAATAAAATATAAAATATAAAATAAAAATAAAATACACAATACATAGATCAATATACATGTATTTGTACACGTACAAATAATCATACAATAAAATAACTTGTAAAAATAAAGAAAAATCAGATTAAAATACTACATAAAATAGTGAATATTTTTCATGTTTTAACAAAAAATTAAATAAATCATTTACTATTTTATTTTGATTTATTAATGATTTTATTTTCTATTGTGTCCCTTTGCGGCCACGTGGACCAATGGGGACGCAACATCGGTTGACCTGCCAGTTGACTGATCTGTTGCATCCCCTAGGCTGTTAGACATAGCCATTGACCATTATTCCACTATTTTTAACTCTCCATTCTTGCAATATTTTGGGTTGATTCCTTCAGCAATTTTTCCCTCGATCTCCACCCTTAAACACCGCATGGATTCCTCGATCTATGGATTAGTGAATCAGTCATATGCCTCGATTAAAGATCTCCATGTATAAAAACAAGTCTCCTCCTCCATTTTAAATTTGATCCAACTTCAGCTTTGAAATCCCTGCTATTTCTAGTGTCCAAGGTTGTTGATGACAGCAGTTACTTTGCCCAAGCATTTCGCGTGGGGGAAGAGGCTTGGAGGAGGAGATCCAAGCATTGCCTTCTTCTATGGCAGAGGTCCGACCAGGATCCCAGCTTAGGCAGGAAGATCCATAGCTTAGCATTCCTTTCTGTTCCTAGAACCAAGAGTAGAGTAGCTTAGCTTTTATTTTCAGTTGATTTCGCATGTTATTTCGTTTAACTCAAAATTCAAAGTTCATCGAAGCTGATCTCTAGCGACCCTCTTCACCGTGTCCTGGCCATTCTTCGACCCACCTGATATCATCATCTCGTTCCTCTTTGATTCTGCTTCTCCCCCCGCACCATCATTCAACCTGACCCTCATCAGATCAGGAAATTGGCTCTCCTCCTCTTCCTTACATCGGAGAGCTTCTACTCCCTCCATATTCACTTATCTCCACTCAATAACACATCATGCACCTTACATTCTCCTTGTTTGAGATAACTTTGTAAGCATTGGAGGTCGAAGACCCCTTTACGGTCGAGTTTTATCCAAGTCAGAGTACCTAGCGCTCCAACTCTTTTTCGACCTCCCGGGACTACTCTAGTTACCCTAGGACCTATCTAAAGCTTCCAGCTGTAACCCATGACTGTCAGGAGTGTTTTGAACCTTGCTCTGGAGCAAAAGATCACTGAAGCTGCTCCGGAGGTCAGATCGAAGTTCTCCTTTGCCGGCATTCTTCCTTGTTCTTCCTCCAGAGCTCTCCACCTCGAATCGTCAAGGAGATCTAGATTGCCCATATATCGTTGAATGAAGCAGCCATAGACCGTTAGATAATCTGCCATGATCTAATCCTAGACCTCATCCACAAAACGTCATCAATCATTTAGACGCCACCATGTGTTAAGTGAAAGAATTTAAGACGTCAGTCATCTCTTTAGGGGGTAGTTTTGTCACATACCTCTACACTTTTTGTATTTTTATTTAAGTCCATAAATATTATTTATAGTGTAAAAACTTTTGGTTATTTTACAAATAGACCCCTTTACTTTCTGTATTTGTGTGTAGGTTCTTTGTCATGTCACCTCACATTCTCATAAATGTGTGGTGATGGGCTTTTTGAAATGACCCCTCGGTACTTTTGTGTTATTATTTAGCCCAATAATTTTGTATTTATGTTCAAAACTTTTTGGGACAATTGCATGCATGCCCTACCATGTTTTCTAAATTACATTTATACCCCTACTCGCTTGGAATGAATTAAATATTTGCGGGAAAATGACACAGAGGTCCCTGGACTTCTTATTTTTGTTCTTGGTTGCATTTTATTTTATTTTTGTATGCTTTTCAATAACTGTTTGTATTGTAATTGTATTTTGTTATTATTTGCATTAAAAATATCATATTGCATTTAAAAATTATAGGAATTTTATTTTTAATGCATGCTATATTATTAAATCACATGTATTTTTTGCTAGTCCATTTAAAATATTTTCAAATTATTAAAATTCTAAAACATTGCATTATTCCTTATTGCATTAAAAATCCATAAAAAATAGAAAGTGTTTTGAAAAATTATAAAAAATGGGGTTTATTTATTATTGTATTTTGCACCTATAGACCAAAAATCACTAAAAAAATTCAAAAGAAAAACCATAAAATTTGCAAACCCACTCTAAACCTAAAAAATTATAAATAAAGTTGTTGAAAAATAGAAAAAGATGCATTTTAAAGTTATGTATTGTATTTATTATATTCCTTATATATTAAAATTAGTTTTCGAAAAATTTTAACTTTTTATCTATTTATGAAATTCAAAACAATTTGTTCTAGTAATATCAACCACTATTTTCTTATTTTTATTCAATTAAAAATATAAAAAGAGTAAAAATTACAATAAAAAGCACAGAAATAGAGTAAAATTTTAAAAAGACATAAATAACTTATTTTGTGTATTTTGAGTATTTATAAGTTTATTTATACATATACTTGCCTATACTGTGTACTTGTACCTATATTCATGTGTTTTATAATAATAGTTATTATAATTTTCAAAAATACCAAAACTACTTTTAATACCCCTAAAAAATAAAAAAGGATTGTACCTAAGGAATTTTTTCTGATTTTCTCTATTTTATATATATCTATATATATATATTATCTAATATTTTGTATTTAAAATGTTGTTGGTATTTATTATCTTTATTATTAAAAAGAGAATGAAAAATCAGAAAATATAAAAAGAAATAAAAAGTATAAAATCAAAAACAAAATATAAAATTTAAACTTCCATAAAAGTTAAATATTAAAAACCCATTAAAAAATAAAAAATCGATATAAAAGCACAAAAACAGTCATCATCTTTTTTGCTAATTTTTGTTGTCTGTTGCCCTTGCTCCTCATGTTCGACCTCTATATTACTTGAACTATACACAAATTTTGTAGAGTTATAATAAATTTTAACTCCACATTTATTTTGCATTGCTTTATCTTTTTTGTGGGCCATTATTGATTGACATCCAGGTTTTGTGAGTTGTCGCCTCACCGGCCGCATAAGTCTCGCCTTGTGTAGACCATATAAGAGCCTTGCAAATGATGTGTAATTAGTTGTACCTCTTCGTATTTAATCATCGACCCAGATTAGATCTGCGTCGTGCCTCTATATGGATGGTAGGGAGATGGCTTGGAAAATCTCGAAAGAACAACTGCTCTCCCCAACTTCGATTGCTGATAGCTTCATCCTCTAACCTTCTTCATTGCAGCTACGAAGCTCAAAAGCTTCATGGCGAGTCTCCATGTCTGAATGAGGGTTGAAGATTGTTCGGGCCCCTTCAGAGGGGACCTAGATCTCTTCTGCACCTGGAGCTTCGTCATAAACTTTGGGTGTTATCCAGTTGCTCTTCTAAGGCACACGACCCTGCAAAAAAAGTTACGAGGAATGAGAGGGTCAAAATTGACCCTCTCTTGAAGTTGTAGGCACAAGGGATAGGTGGATGAATAAGGTCCGACGAAGCTGACAGAGGTGGACATCGGAGGCTCCAATCCTTGAAGGATCAAAGGTGAAAACGAGGGGGATTTGCGGAGAAGTCTATGAGGATCGAAGATGAAGAGAAGAGTGGGTTAGATGTTGTGGGATCATGGTGAATTTCATGCTGGAGCCTAGTGCTCCATCAATTTTAAAACTTGAAATTAAGCTAGACCTACTGATTAATCAAGAAACTAATAGTTAAATATAATGCAAAAATGAAAAGAATTAAGAAACCCTAAGGTCAACAACGCGACACGGTGTACCTGGAGCGACAAGAAGTTCGACCAGCGGAGCTTCGACGAACATGGATCGCACCTACTTGCACCTTTATCCACACTAACAAGGCCTGGAACGCAAAGATGTCATTAGCGAGACTCAACAAGAGGGGTTCCTATTAGGGTTACATGCAAGAAAGGAGGATAAAAATTGCAAAAGGGGGTGAATCTCAGTTTTTATAGACATGGTGAAAGGTAAAAAGTGGAGATATGGCGTGTAGGAGGAAGAGGTTAGGTGGACATTCTGAAATGATCAAAAATAATAAGATTCACAAATCCCTTAGAAAATCAATTAAAAATAATAAAGAATTATTTAATTTGTGTTTAAAACATGAAATGTGTTTGTAATTTTATGTAGTATATTTAGGGTATTTTTATTTATTTTTACAAGCTAATTTATTATGAGGTAATATTTACATGTATGGATATATGTATATATACATGTATTTAGTATTTTATTTTTATTTTTATTTTGTAATATGTATTTCATTATTATACATACATAATTTATATATTTAGAACTTATTTAAATACACTTTTACATATTTTTATTGTAGTTTTCTGAGTTTACCTATGTACTTAAATAATTAAGCATATATATTATATAGGTATATTATCGGTATACCTTACTTATATATTAAAGTAAATTATTTATTTTAATTTATTTTTGATGGTTTTATTTTAAATTTATTATTTACATGTGTTTTTAATAATGTTTGCAAATAAAAAAAATAAAAGAAACTTAAAAATGTAAAGAATAAATATAATGAATATTATATACAAGTAAACTGTATAATGAAGGCCCAAAAGCCACCTTTTGCATCTTAACTCCAAATTGAAAGAAACCACCTTCATTAAATAGGTAATTTAATTTTATGAACAATAAAGGTGATGTTGGTGAATTTTGAGTCAATATGGAGAAGATACAGGTCACTAGAGTTTCCTTTGCAACTTTTTATTCTATGTGTCTCGGGCACACTGTGCATTATTTTTGACTGAAATAAATTTTGTATTTTTTTGTACAATATTCATATTGAGGATTTATTGATTTGAGGCATAAAAATAAGAAAATAAAATTGGTCCCAAATGGCTTATTATTGTCAAATCAAATTAGAGTTTTTGAATGTTTTCTATACAATTTCTCTATCCTATCTCCACCATACTTTATTCCTTGTCGACCAAGTCATCATGATGACTGGGTCTGGCTTCTAGGGTTACTCAATGTCTTTGAAACTTCATTCTTTTTCTTTTCTTCCTCTATTCTTTTATTTTAGGATTAAATATAGTAAGGCTAAAATGAAAGAATAAAGGTAACAAAATGGAGATTCATCACACCCTATACATGCCTTTGCTAGTCCCTATGAAACAGTAATGCTAATAAGTGCAGAAAAAGAAAATAAAGAAAAGAAAAAGAAAGAAGTTGAATATTTTTTACCTTTTAAACATGTCTTGATTAAATCAAAGTCTGGAGATAAATTAAGACCTTTGGATTCTTGGTTTGTTTGGAACTGCATTGAGGTTAGGAGGTGTGACACAATAACCCTTAAGTTACATAATCCTATCATTCAGTTCAATATACAATCTGTTCAGAACCATCCATTCAGTCGCATACTCTCGCAACCTTGAAATGATAGAACCTTGTGTGAATTTATTGATCTTCCCAGACAAATCATTGAATTATTAACGAGTCTCCTCCTCTGGCAACTCATCCTAGAGATAGACCTTCCCGTCTAAGGTCATGTGCATGATAATTTCATAACCGAAAAGGGAATGGTTAGAAGATTGGGAGAAGAAGTGAGAATGGACCATTCCCTTGTGACGCTCTGCCAGTGTAATCGAGTCTTCACCAAGAAGTAGGCTTTTTATGGAATCTCAATATTTTGTGGAATATTTGGTGTAGGCTTATTTTTGGATTTTTTCTTACTTTGCATTGCTCTGCATTCTTGTTTGTGCCCATATGGATAAAGAATTTCTTGGTTGGCGAATGCTTTGGGGTCTTCAAAAAAGTTGTGCTAGCAGATCATTCCTCATTCGAAGCATTGTTTTAATCAAATCTCTAGTCTTTAGATGTCCATGCTACCAAAAGAGGTGGGTTTAAGTACCAATTCAGTAGCCCCCAAGAATGGTTCTTGATCCACCCTTGACGAAACGACCTTGTATCGTCCAACTTAGACTCTAAGCTCTTTCAACAATCCATTGAGGTTAAGCTAAGTGTGAAGTGTGGGGATTCTAGTCAAGCCACTATCTCACGAGTCGTACGGATATGAAGGGTTATAGTTAGAGACAATGAATTGAGTCATGAACATAGTCTCATGGAACATAAAGAAGTAAGTCAAGGCGATCTAAAGCATCCCAATTCATGTCCTTACTGGGTTCCTCTAAAATTAAGCGGTTTAAGGTCTAGACCAAGCTCCAATCTTCAGACTTTATTTTAGACTTTCTCAATTGTCTTGATTTTCCAAAAAAATGCAAATGCTATGTACAATGCAAGAAAATCTTTTTGTGAAGTATTTTTCTTGATTTTGAATTTTTTGACTTTTTGAGAATGTTTTTTTTAATATGCACTATATGAAAATATTTTTCAAATTTTTATGATTTTAAAATTTTAGAATTTTTTAGTGGTTTTTTTTATAAAAGTTGGTGAAAGAAGTTTATGCAGATATTTACATGGGAGTGCGTCAATATATACAAGCATATGTTGAATGTTTTAAACTAGGAAGTTGATGAACTGTATTTTTTCCTCTCTAATATCATCAAATTATCATAGCATAGGAGGCGAACATGGATCTATCAAAAACACCACACCTTTGAATATGTGGCGAATAGTTAGCTTGGTAAGTATACCAAGGTCGAACACAGGGTCACAAGCCTCTTTGAGGATTAATTAGAAATGAGATGTTTAGAATTGAGTGATTAATATTCTACCTAGGTCTGTAAGCAGACAGATGCACACGAGAGATAATACATAAATGTACGAAATGATATGCAATGCATGTGGAGAATGAATCATATGCTGTTTTTATTTGGTTTTCATGCAAGTATAAAATCCACACTATGAAATGTATTTATTTACAAGCTCAAATATTCTCTTAAATTAATTATAAAACTGAGCAAGAGAGAAGGTGTAAATTTCAATAGAAAATAAAGCATAAAAATAAGCCAACGTTTAATTCATGGTATTTACTTAGAGAGAAATTGACACTTTAAATATTAAAATTTATCATGCTACATTATGTACAAATTTGATTAGATTAAGACATTAGGAAGTGAATTAAATAAGCAAAAAATGGAATTGAAATCAACTAAATATGAGTTCATATGCTCAAGACATTAAGGAAATAGTCCAAGGGCATAAATGAATGATAAATGTGGAAAATAAATGATAAAACATAACAAATATGTCCTTAGGAAGGGAATTTAGGTAAATAAGAAAACTTGAAAGGGCCTTCTTTTAATTTTCCTAGCCACGCACATGAGACATGCACACTCGAACCTATCTGTAATTTGAAGAAAATAACTGGACTTTGTTGCAATTTGTCTACCCCCCTTACGTGCAATGCACATGCTATGAGGTTTGGGGGAGATAGGCTCGGGGTAGGTGGCTCGTTCCACATGGGCAGCCTGACTATCTTCGACTAGGCTCGGCTCCACTGTGGGTGAAGGCTCGAACTAAGGATCGATCAACCAATAGGGGTCGCCTGATCAAGATGATCGATGACATATGTAGCTTCTAGTTCATCAGCTACGTTGCTGCCTCTGTGGCAGACTTGGTTGGATTCTAGAAATCCCCATATTCCTTCACCTACATTGATATGCTGTGAGGAATGCTCGAGAACCATCGTAAGAGCCTAGCAAAGTTCCTTGGATGTTGGGTGATCGTCGAGGATGTGTGAAGAAACGAGGCGATGCATGTTCGCTGGAGTACCTGCTCTGACTAGATCTCATGGGAAGCTTTTGGCCTTTGAAATATGAGGACCTGTAAAAGGTTAGAGTGTAACCAGGGCATGCTTGTGTGATTGACGCGATGTGATATGGGGTCCTATACGGATGAGGGAGTGGAGGTCCTGTTGAGTTCGTCTCCGATGAGATTGAGAAGAAGGGGGCAGAGGTAATTGGGACATGAAGAAACGGTGATGGTGGTCCAAGGTTAGAGCAAAGATGAAGGATTATAGGCAGAGCTCGGAGGTGGGTCAATGGAGTGTGCGGTGTTGGGTGTGCGTGTATTCAAAATCGAAGAAAATCTTGAAAGAAGAACAAGAGAGATTACTTGGAAGATCGAACTAAGAAAATGGAAGATGTATCAGCTTGAGATGAGCTCCGAGGGAGACTTGAGTTGTCACTCTAGGGAGCTCAATGGCTCAAGATTGATCGTGACATGGCTATGGCATCCATGGGTCAACATCTTAAGGCGGTAGCCGTCGTTGCTCTTCTATTCCACCTCTCCCTATCATTAGGACTGAAAGAATGTTGGGCTTCAGCTCCATGGAACGATGGAGGAAGTGAAAGCAGGGCATCAATGGGGGTTTTAAAGGAGATGATCGACTGTTACAGAGGAGGTGGAGGTGGTGATATGTAATGGTTGTGCGACATACTTAGGAATGGGATTGAGGGTCATTAATGGGTCCGTAAGGTTTTGGGAGGATCAGGCTATGTGAGGGAAGCGTTAGCGAGTGGAGTGAGGGAGAGCAGTGAGTGGAGAAAATGGGAGACGATGAGTGGGCAGCTAGGCGTTACGTGGGGGAGAGTGGGGGTGTTGGAGGAGGAAGAAGGGCTTGGAACTGTTGGATCTTGCAATTTAGCAACCCATATAGAGGCTCAAAGTCATGCTCTAGATTTGATCATAGGATTAGATCCAACGATCAAGAGTGAAGTGACGATGTGCATCTAGGATGGAGTCCATCAGGAGATGATCAATGACTGGTGGGTAGGCAGGTGGCGGTACGAGAACAAGCCATGTGGGTGGCCCAAGGGGCACCACGTGTCCCAATGAAATTATTCAAAAAGTAAAAAAAATAGACATAAAAAGAAATAACTGGAAGTCAAATCAGAAAAAGTCAAAACATGAAAGTTCTATAAGATATTTGTTGAACAAAAAGAAAAAAACAAGTTATATATATATAAAGTAAATTTTTGAAAGCATTTCTAATGACTAAAAGCACTTGTTTAAATTCTTTTGCAATTTTTTGTATTTTTAATTTCTTTTTAATGCTAAAATAAATAAATTAATATATAAATTATTATTTGGGATTTTTAATAAAAAGAAAATTAGAGAAAATAAAGAAATTAAAAAGATGTTAATTTTATACAATAAGTAGGGTTATATTTTAATAGAGGGTTAGTTGTTAATTAAGGTGAATTAAGATGAAGTTTATTGACATGTCTAAGATAGGAGGATAATAAATGAATAATGTGATGATGAATCAGAGATTCATCACCCCCTATACTTAAACCTTGCTTGTCCTCAAGCATCTAAAGAGTGAAAGAGTTGGATTAATCCCTGACAATGCATGCGAAAATTTCAAGGATTAATTCATCAAGGACCCATGACTTGAGTTATCCTAAAATTCTAGGCTCAACCAAGCTATAGTCAAAATGAATCCAACTTCTCTAATTATCAGACTCTATGTATGTACATATAATATAAGTATACGACATTAGTGTACTGCAATCATGAGAGTCAGTAGAGATGTCACCCAAGGTCCTAGTCCAGGAGACTCTTCTCAAGACATCATCCTCAACACTAGGGAGTAAGTCAGTTCTTACGTTCAATACACGATCTCAATAGATCGTCAGACTTCGAAAGTGTATATGGAAGGCCAGTTGATGGAGGGAATAGGTTTGTGTATTTTCTTCTCTCCCTCACATTGGAACAAGGGTCCTCTTGAGTGCTTTATTACTCAACACATATTTTTTATTTCTTGATCAATGTGTACGTAGAGAGAGCTTGGAGTTGTCTACACTTGTTTTCTTAGAAGTACATCGGGGTTTGTATCTTTTGAGTATCTAAGATACCTTTGACACCCAGACTTGTATCATTATACGATGCAAAGACATTTTTGGGTGCTATCCCAACTCCTAATCCTAGTAGCTTTGGTCCAAATGGACACTTTGAAATGGTTGTTAGCGCTCACCATTGATGGAAGCTCTTTGTATTGAACTTTGTTCTTTTTGATTCACATTCCTTTTTCTTTTTTTTAGGCTAGCTCGACTGCTTTTACCAAGTTGGCACATATTGATCAGCAATTTATTTAATTTCATCACAGCCTAGCACATAGTAAATATCAAAAGATAGTATGAGAACTTGTTCGCATACTGGATATGGTTTGCTAACAGGTTTCAAGAAGATTTCATTGACTTTATCCCATCCTCTATCATCATATCAGGACTAGACTCTAATCTCGAGTCCCAGTTCCTTAAGTAAAACCTCAACTCGTCTCATCATTTACGTAGTTGTGCAAGTGATGTGCTCATCATATTCTTTTAAGGTAGAGATTAAGATGCAATATAACACTCATATCTTTCAAACTAGGGAAATGTGGATGATTAGGTCTCAAACCCTAATGAGTAAGCATGGTTAACTTAGTCTCTCAAGACCCCAAAAACCATGTGTTCTTAAATCCTCAAGCCTTGAGTTATAGTAGTTGTGTTAGGAATACACCATCTCAAAAGTTGATGCTTTTGTCATTTTTGAATTTTGCAAATTTTTGTGGATTTATTTATTTTTAATTTTGCCTTATTTGGAGAAATAATGAATGGCCTAAACTCATACGACTTGTTGCATCTACTTACAGCCAGTATGGGTACAAGTACAGACCGTCAGACGGTTACCCGTAATAGATCAAGACAGTACCATAGACATTGTCTTTTAACCAGAAACTCTTCTAAGGGAGATTGTAGTTCTCTCACTGAAAATGTAGCTAATCATTTTTTAGCTTAGTACTCAGAATTGCTACTAAAGAAAATTTCTTAATTTTTAAGATTTTTATGGGTTTTGAATGGGTTAGAAGTAATTACAAACACAAGTTAGTCTCATTTAATCCCTCAATTTTAAAAGAATTTTGAAAACATTTTCCAAACCATGTCACATAATATAAAGATTTTGAAAATGGTTTTAAAAAAAGTCATCTCCCATTTTTCAAACCATTGTCAAATATTTTTCAAAATAGTGTCAAATAGAAAATTTTTCAATGGTTTTACAAAAATTTTTTAAAAAATCAGTTCACAAAATAATATACACAAGCCCCATGAAAGTTTGAATTTTTTTTCAAAATATGAGCTATGGCTAACATATATATGAAGAGTTTAATGGGGTTGCCCCCTTGGGACAGCCAACATGGCTGCCCCCACGCCGTTTTCGGTGCTTTTTTTATTTTTTTTGAAAAATATAACCATGTACATTCATCCCTATATCTCTCTTATATGCCATTCGAATTTCGTCAGAAACGGAGACTCCTACGGCCTCCATCGAGACAGTCATTTTTTAACGGTAACATGATTTTTTAAATCAACACCTTCTCGTTGGAGGCCGTAGGAGTCTCTGTTTCTGACGAAATTTGAATGGCATATAGGAGGGATATAGGGATGAATATACATGGCGATATTTTTCAAAAAAAAAAAGCATAGAAAACAACACGGGGGCAGCCAATGTTGGCTGCCCGCAAGGGGCAGCCGCATTAAACTCATAAATGAAATATATATGGTACACCTCCTATACTCAACTTTTAGTATGTTCTCATATCACAAAGTGATATGAAGCTATATCTTATGTTAAAATATAGAAGAGCATACTGGAACTGACTCACGTCCCCCCATACTTAGGTTATGAATAACCTAAGTATAAGAAGAGCACTTGAAAGAGTAGCGTAAGTATCAGGACTCGGGTCTCCCCTATACGTAGGCTAAGAAGAGCCTAAGGATAGAGATATGAAATGTAGATGGAGAGACCCGAGGTTAACACTGAGAGATGTACAAGGTTCCCCATATACATAGGCTGAAGTGTAGCATAAGTATCAGGATGTGAAATTAAGGATGGGGAACTAGGGTGATATGGATATACAAGATGATTGAATCTCTGGTGATGAATGAATCTGTGGAGCAATTATGGAGAAGGGAGGGTTGGGTAAAATACACAATCACGACTCAACAAATCAAGCAAAAATACCCTTGATTTCACCATCTCAATACATGAAGACCAACAAATGTTGGTAATTTATCTTGTCGATTTTGTTAGTGATCATCCAAGATTGGAGTCCATTATGCAATGCTTAGTGATAGGTTTTTGGCACTATCTTAGGGATACATCCTCACCTCTCAAATTTCAAAACAAATCATGTGTGCAATGCATGTATTTCTCTCACATAATCCAAGGTGATATTTTAGTGCATTTTATCGACTTGCAATAATAGTTCGAATTTTATATTTTAGGTTATCACTGATTTAATGTGAGCATAAATCAAGCATCCATCATCTAACTATCGGCCCCAATTTCATTTATATTATAAGTTATAAATCAAAGGGGAGATTGAGGAAAAGCCGATGCATACAAGAAAACCATGGTGCATGCTTGAGAGAGAAACTTACAGTGCCTCTAGCATTCTGCATGCATGTGCAAGATTGAGTTTAGATTTTACCTGCATGCATGCAACTCGAGTGAAAACCATACCTAAACATGATACTACTAGCATTAAAATTTGAGTTATTTTGGTTAAGTCAATCACTGTTTCCGCATGTCTCAACGAATCAGATGAGTGATAATCGGATTTTTGCCCGTGGTTAATAAAGTTGTCAGTGTAGAAAAACCATGAAGACACAATCTGATTGATTAAAAAATATCAATAAAATAGGACAGAGAGAGAATGAAGTGAATACGTAGTTTCTCTTTCCTATTTTATTTTGAACTATTTATTTATCTAGGTAGGTTTCCGTGGGTCAAACACGAGGAGGCGGAATATAACTAATCTGATTTTCGAGCAAAAATATTATTTTTGTGATTTTTATATATTCTTGAAAAAGGTGAGAAAAATACTCAAAATGGATACAAATTCAGAAAATTCAAAATAAGAAAATACATGATGAAAAATCTCAACAAAAATAACAAAACCTCGCTAGGGTAGTTGTGTAACTTCCTTAGAAAAATCAATGAAAAATGATGTCTCCAGAGTGTCTAAACATTCCGCACAGTACAGGGCTACAGTTGAAAATAAAAGAAATAGAATCTTTACAGTTCAGCCGTTGAACATGGATTAAAACGTAAAAAAATAAGTTTCTTTGAATTTAGGTCCATGTGCGGGGACCTAAATGCAAAAGTAGAAACTTTCTGTGGCGTGGCCTGACTCTAGAAGTTAGAGGGGTTTAAGATGCAATTTTTCACCCCTTCAAGATCAAAGGCAGGAATTAGATATTGAAGTGCGATATGAACCCTTCGTTTGCCCCACGTGTCCAAAGGTTGTACAACAGTGTTCTTCAGATAGTTCTTCCCCAATCGAAAGCAGGAGACGACGATGTCTTCCTCCACCTATTCTCCAGTGAAGTCAAGCAGTGGCACGACACTCCTGCATGTTAAAGAAGGTCACAATTCAAAGTTGAATTGATCAGAAATTAGGAGAAATATATCACGGACACAAGTTTCAGAATAGGTGAAGGAAAACTAAAAATTTGGCTGGATTTCGATTGAATTCGATGTGGTTTTTGGTATAGAACTAATATATGGGTAATGGGTACTTAGATAGGTGATTAACTTCACTAAAGAGTGATTAAGAACACAAGAACTTGATGAAGGAAGTCACCTGGGAAATAAGAAGGTGTATTACCTTCAGGTCGTCGCTAGTGAACAGGTGATGTTCACCACTCAACGACAATGAAAATACGGCGATTCAAGGAGAGAGAAGCACCTTAGAATCCTCTCCTATTATCACTCTTCCAAGTGAGATGAAGAACCCCGTCGTTTGTCACCGGAGGAGCCCTCTACAAATCTTGGAAGATGGGAGATTGTTTTAATGGAACTAGATCTGGTGGGAGTTGTTTTTTAACGCCAACTTTGGCGCTTTTTATAGGACAAACGGAAGGTTGTTGAAGAAAATGAAGTTTGGTTGTGGATGGTGGATGATTGATCTACCGAATCTAAGGTTTAGAATATTTTTTAGATGATGATATATGGTTGTAGAAATTGGCGAAGATGGGGCCGTTACCATGCGAAGCAGACTGCTGGAACAAATTCTTCGGGAAGATAAATGTGGTGCTAACACGTGTCAGCACCATAAAATTCCAAAACATAAATGTTTTCTAAAATAGATATTAAATACTAAACGAGATTATTTTGAAAAGTGAAAAAAATGAAAAATGTAGACAATTAAAATATCTAAATTATATGATAACTTATTTTGATAAAAAATAATTATTTGATGAAATATAATTATGATATTAATAAATAAGTATATATAATACTTGATAAATAGATATTATATTTTTAATTTAATAATTTATATATGAATTTTATAATTTATTAATTAATAGGATTATAAATAAAGTGTATGTGAATATTTCCATATTTTAATAAATTAATTTAAACACATTAATAAATACATGTATAACATCTCTTGTTCATATTCATCAATAAAATAGGGTATTTGATTTATTTAAAATATTATATATTATAAAAAATTCTTAAATAAATCATGGTTAAAATACAAGTTCAAGAAAATAATTAAAAATTATAACATTAAAAAAACTATAAATAATATGCTCTAGAAATAATAAATAGCCAGAAAACCCGTTGTCATTAGGTCCAAAAACCAACTTTTTACAAACCGACTCAGATTTTAGTGAAATCACCTCCATTAATTCGAGAATATTATTTTATGAATATAAAAGTGAGTAGAGTAAAATTGGAGTTCGTATGAGAATGTAATGATGTTCGGAAGTTGGGAATTTGATAATTTAAAAGTTAGATTTCTTGGCATATATATAAGATAATATTTTTAATTTATTTTTATATTTTCTATAAATTTTTTTATAAATAATTTGGAAAAGGGTTTGATGAAAAATATGTTCATATGAATTAATTTAAAATCAATGAAAATTTGGTAAATATTTGATAAATAGCAATGAGTGTATAATTATTACTTTTTATTGTTTTCTTTCCTTATCTTCCTCTACTTATTTGTTTGTCGACCAAACCTTGTTGAATTGGTCTTGGGGTTAGGTTATATAAATATATCTTTCAGCTATATTTATATTTTATAAGTCATATTGTACATATATACATATTTAAAATTTGCTTTTTTTCTTTAATTTTATTCTTTTATTTATTTACATGTTTTTAATGCATAAAACTACATTTTTATTCCTGAATATGATTTTATTAAAAGATGAAAATTAATGAATATTTACATGTATTTGTTAAGGGTTTTAAGACTAAATGCTGACAGAATGTTTATGAATCATGGATTCATCAGCCCCCTTTACTTAAACTTTGCTAGTCGCTTAGCAAACACTTATTTGAAAAAATAAGGGAAAAATAAAGAAATTTATAATGAAATTTTTTTCTCTAAGCAATTCATGAGAACAGACAAAGGACAGAGCTTGATCGGGTCTAAAACAAGCATTTTATCGGAGCCATAACTAGGATTAGGAATTTAATGTCAAAGTCCTCAAGTTCCACAAATCCTTATTTAGGTTCACCTCAACAGCCACCTCGGATCCATTTATTCATATCTCTAACTCTATCAACCTTGAATTCAATCTGTACTGTGTGTGAATAGTGTTAGCTCTTCATGCTTAAAGAAGCGAAGAAACAGCCCATCTCAATAATACACTCCCATTGGTTACTCATCCAGTTAATCTTTCCTTGAGGAGGGGGGTATTACCTTCTAAGGGCTGGTCGTGTTGTGTCCACAATCGAATAGAGAGAGAAAGTATAAGAATGAGAAGAGAACTGGAGTACGACCACTGTAGACGCATCTCCTTGTGAAGCCCAACTAGTGTATCTAAGTCTTCAAAGAGATGTGCAGGCTTTTTAGTTGAAGCATGGACCATTGTGGTCATATTTGTATTTGATGGCTTCTTCTTTGAATTGGCTTTGTTAATGTTGCTTGCACTGCATCAATCTTTTTATGCCTCGATGGATATAACATCTTTTCCTTCCATTCATTTTTTGAGGTCTCGGAAAAATTATGCCAGCAGATCCTTCCCTCATACAATGAGTTATTTCAACCCCAATCCCTCCCATCTTTAGACATCCATGCTACTAGACAAGGATAAAAAAGCACCACCGAGATGGATTGCCCTTCGCAGCCCCATGCAAGTTGAGCTAAATGAGAAGTGCATGTGTCCAAAATTGGTTCACTGATGAAGAGTTAAACGGATGAGTCCAAGTGTTCTATTTAGGCACATTTAAGTTGACTTTCCAAACATGGACTCATGGAACCCAAAGATTTTAGTAAACGACCTGAAGAGTCTAAATTCTTGTTCCTAACTAGGGTCCTTACAATGAAAGTTAAAGGTCATAATCAAGCTCCATCCTTTAGACTATTCCCAGTCTTTAGTTCTAGAAATTAAACTTATTATGGAAAATGCTAATGCAAATGCAACCATGTTTTTGTGAAGTATATTTTCTGAATTTTACTCATTTTTATGGATTTTAAGGATTTGATAGTTTTTATGAATTTTAGGACTTTGTATTTTTTTATGGAGTTTCAATTTTTATAAACAAGTTTATGTGAAACAATTTTACAAGATAAAGTACCCATATTTTGTTTGGATTAAATAACTAATGTATTTTACAAATTTTATATACAAAGGTTTTTATAAGGATTACATGAATTTTACACATATTTTATTAGATGTAATTTTAAATAAGTATTATACAAATTTTAAATACACATTTAAAATAAGAATTATAAATAAGGATTTTAGGCATATTTTACTTATTTACAAGGATTTTTTTAAATAATAAAAAATAAATAATTATTTGTTACCCACTTTTATGGATTTTTTAGATATAGAAAATACATAAAAGTACGAGTTATGGACGCAAGTATATATACTATATATGCACACCCCCTATACTTAGCTTGTGTTATGTCCTCATAGCATCAAAATAGAAAAATAAGGACACAACTCGTGCTAAGTAAAAGTTGGTGAAAAGAATAAAAGAATAGAAGTCAATCAACCCCCATATGCTTACGATCAGGTCATCGTAAGTATAGTGGAAGACAAAAATGAGAACAAAAGAAAGAAAGAAAAACAAAATCGATGAGATCACTCGGTCCCCCCATATTAGGATAAGGCATCCTAAGTATATAAAAGAATGTGGCCAAAATTAAGGACAGATGATTAGTGTAAAAGAAAGGAAAACATGAGAAAAGTAAAAGGAAAAAATCGACGGGCAATCTGTACCCCCTATACATAGGATCTGGTATACTAAGCATATAAGATGAACAAAAAATGGGGACGATTGTGGATTGCGAATGATATGTAGGTGGTGTACTCCAGAAAAACTAAAAGGCTCGCAGGTATCTGTAGAGGATAAAATGAAGTGGAAGAGTAGTTGTGCATCTTGTACCAAGTAGATCACCTCAATCTGGGTCATATTAAATCTTCTGTTGTGCATGTGCATACCGATCCCTGTCTGAACAGGTAGAATTGCCTCTATAAGTGAACTCTATACGTGGCATAGCTCTCTCTACTGAAATACACATCTCTATAGTCGAACTATAGAAGGTGTCTATATGTGTAATCATTACACCATCCGACTCTCTACACTGAATAGAATGTATGTTCTGTGAAATATAACCAGCTGACTCTCGTGTTGGAATATGTGTACTCTCAATCTGCAGCACTAAGATGTCTACTGCTACTAACTGCTCATCTGGAAATGATGTGAACTATGTATCTGAATGTGAACAATCATCTACAGAACTAGGTACCATATGATCTACCCCATCCTCGTGTAGGATATCATGTGTATCAAATAAACGCTCTCAAGATAAAGGGATTGTCTCATCTATCTGCTGGCAATGCTCTGCAAGACTGGTGCCCTTTAAAGTAAATTGCAATAAGGATTGAGGATTGCAACATCCTCTCGACATCTCAACGTGTATATCTCCACGGTCTATGTAAAATGATACTCTCCCAACAACATAGTCAAAGAGTGCTCTCGCTGTCTACAAGAAAGATCTCCCAAGATTGATTGGAGTAAGGTGTAATTGCATAGGGCACATTATATCTAGGACAGTAAAGTCCACTGGAAACTGCAAACCCTGAATGGTCACGATAATATTCCTCAACACACCTCTAGATCTCTTCAGAGATCGATCAGCAAACTGAAGTATCGCTCATGATTTGTAAAGAGGACCTAGCTTGAGCTTATCAAGCAAAGCAGATGGAAGTAAATTAATCTTATCTAAGAGAGTACGATAGAACACAACATCTGCAATCTGGCATGTGAGATAGTGAGCTATAAAATCTTTCTTCTTCTTAGGTACCTTATTCTGAATAGCACATGAGGTCGCCTTGGTCAATGCATGTTTCTCAACTCATGATCTCTTTTTCTTACGTGTTGTGCATTTGTTCCTCAATTGATTCTTGAGTGTAGGAAAATGATTCAAGGCATCGTGAAGTAAAATCTTCAAAAAAATATGATCTTTCAATATACAATCAATTTCTGGAGTGACAACATTCTTTTGGGTTTTTTTTCCTTTTCATACAGAGCATCGAGAAAAAGAAACAATCTCAGGAAAAACAAAATTCCTTTTATTTTCATTCAAAGTGGAATCAGTATGTACATCAAGAGTCTCAAAAGTATGTACAAAACTCCCTTATAGGGGCAAGAAAAATCTGCATGGGGAGTGTATGCATGGTCTGGCCTGGTATCATCGTCTGACTCGCCCGTATCCATGTCAGTTATCTCGGCATCACTCCCCTCTCTCTCATCATCAAGATGGACATCACGTTGATCTTCATCATCATGGTGGTCCTCCTCCTCAGCATCAAGATGTGTATCATCATCACGAATCAGCTCTTGTTCCTTATCATGTGCCCTCTCCTCCTCTCGATCTAGTGCTTGTGGTGATCTACCGCTCCTAAGACAAATGAATCTAGATAAAAATGTAGGAAAAGAGATCGTACATGTAGTGGTGTCTACCTGATATGAGTGCCTCCTCTTATTAGGGTTCATTTGAGGTTGGGATGGGACAGTGGTCATGGGTGCGGTAAACTCATCTAGGCGATGGTTAACCTGCTCCATCTATGTCCTATGTGTAGTCTGAAGCGTGCTCAACTTGTCCATGATCTGATTCAGTGCCAGTGCCTTTGAAGACATCTCAGACTCACTGGGGTGACCCTGGTTGTCTACTCTCTCCTGCATATGAGTCTACTACTGCGGTGCATATGGCTGAGCAGATCTCTGTGGTGTCAAAGACTGTTGTTGCTACTACCAGCAATGATGTGGTTGTGAATGTATAGCAGGATAATGAAAAGACAGTGGTCTCTGATATGCATGCTAGTGAGTCTGTTGCTGCGTGCAGTGCTGACGGTGCTGGAAATGTGGATGTCCATGCTGCGGATTACTATACTACTGTTGCTGCAGGTGTACGCTCTGAGGAGTAAAGTGTCGTGAAGACTCAATCACAGTGTACCATATCCTGTTGATCTCAAGAAGGCCTAAGAATCAACATCAACATGTCCAGGGCTGGTGATCTGGCTCGAATCGGCATTGGATGGATCCTCATGCCAATCAATCTAAGGAGTCTCAGTATGTTGAACCGGCTTTTGCTCTGAACAAACTGTATTTGACAGGTGGGAGGAGCGGGTAAAGATCTCCGAATAGGATAAGAAGTAGAAGAAGGAGATGATTGCTGCTATTGATGTTGCAAATTCGTTTTCTTCGTCAGATCACTCAACTACTGGGGAAGTCATGGGAGTTTCTCTAACTCTTGCAGTTGCTGCAAATCCTGAACTTGCTTCTGAATCACGTTGACTATTGTCAGCTTCTCACTAATGAATCCCATGTCAGACCATGATTCAGACTCTGAAACATGCGCCACCTTCAGATGCTCTCTGTAGGATGGTGGTTATGGGCCCTTCTGAAATTCCCGAGTGGAATCAATGATGCATGAATTCTTCGCCATCCCCTCAAAGATGGACCAAACTGACTCGACATCCCTATTCAGATAACTACCAACACATGCGATGCTCACTAGGCCCTATACATCCGGCTGTAGTCCTCCAAAATAATTCTACACAAGCACCTTCAATGGTATCTCATGATGTGGGCATCTCTCTATAAGATTCTTGAATCTATCCCATGCCTCATGGAATGATTCATGCGGTATCTATGTAAAATTGGAGATCTGTCTCCTCGTCAATGTCGTCCGTCCTAGAGGAAAATATTTACACAGGAAAGTGGACTTTAGATCATCCAATATAGAAATCTCCCTCCCTAAATGACTCAACCAGTAAAGCGCCTTACATATTGAGGCGAAAGGGAAGGCCTTGAGGCGAACAACCTCTTGCGTAACTCCTTGGTTGCTAGCTGTACCACAAATCATCTCAAACTGCTGCAAAAAGGTAAAAGACTTCTCTATAGTGTTCATGTAGTGCTTGGGAAGCAATGAAACGAAGGATGGTCTCATCTCGTATGACCCTTGATTCGGTGGCAATCGAATCCAATGATGTAACGTCATGGCTCCTGAGTCATACTCATCTCTCGATGTAGCGGGAACCATGGCAGGCGGTGGTAGGTTCCCTGCTCTGTCTTTCAATGCAGCGATCTCAACTCTCTGCTCATCCTAGACTCTACACTGATCTCTGATCTATAGGCTCATCTGCTATAATGTGTCTAGAATCCCCGTAGTAATATATGATGTTGGATCAGATCTCTCATATGTTTGTCTCTCCCCAGTCGATCTCTCCTCAACGGCTCTATCCTCAACTAGTCCCTTCCTCTATCCATGATCTCGAATCTTTTAGGAAGGAAAAAGTCTCATAAGAACTCAGAGAAAAATGTGTAGGATAAATAGATGAAAATTTGAGACGTGGGTCTGCCTTAAAATAACGGTTAGGAGGCGAGGGAGTCTGGGTCTGACTCTCCTTGTGACTAGATGGAATCAACTCGAGAAGAGGGTCATCCTGAGTTTGTGAAGACGTACGATGGATGGTGGATCGTTGAAAGCTTATGGAGTCTAAGCGCAAAATCCATCTGGTCGTCATCTTTGATGTTAAAAGAATATTAGGAGAGAGCACGAAGTCAAGTCAAAAACACGAGTGTGAAGGCGTATGAGACGCAGTATAACGCGCATCTTTCATACAAACACAATGCAACCCGAAGTTCACCAACTTCACACAATGATGATTGTAAAAGTGTTTGCACGTAAATCAAGATATGAAATTAAGTGCGCAGTGGTCCTTGCAACACAAAAATCCCGCAACAAAAATATATATTTTTTATTTCCTCAAGCCCAAATAATTACAGAAAAATGTAGCAAGAGAATATTTTTCTATTTAATTAACATCTATAGCAAAAGGATCGAACTCATGAAGGATACAAATCTTGAGGGTTATTTTATCTAATGAAATAAATAAATGAAAGAATGAAGGAATCTCACTATACACTGCTCTTGTTTTTTGTCGATTTTTTTTATATTTTTAAATTTTTTTATTTCTATTTTTTTATTTTCTAATTTTCAAATTTTTAATGATTTTGATTTTTTAAATTTTTATTTTCAAAAATAAGGAATAATATGCACAAAGGAAGAAATACGCACAACACAATATTTTTGTATTTTTCAATTATATCAAAAATGTCCAAAAAAATTATAGAGAAAATATTTTTGGGTTTTAAAGGCTTTGAAATGTTTATGGGAATTTTTGTAGAATTTTCAGATATTTTTTGTATTTTTCAAAAAATCAAATAGTGGCTAAAATGATAAACAGTGCACAACCTTATGTAATTTTCAACTTAAAAATATTTTATGTATCCAAAACTCCTGTAGACTATTTTATGCTAAAATACATGATTTTTGGATTTTTTGTATAATTGTCTGTTAATTTTTTTTAAGATTTTTGATATTTTTCATTTTTTTGGTTTTGAAAAGAATTAATGCTCGAAATTTGCACAGAAAGTAAAAGACAATGAAAGGAAGTTAATCTATTTTTTTGGAATTTTTAAAGCAATATTCAAATTTTTATGAATTTGTGAATTTTAGGAAGAGAAAACGACAATGTTTTTTATTTTTTTAATAATATTAAACGATAATAAATGAAATGAAAAAATTGTACAATGAAGAGAGAAGTAACAAAAATATAACATGATTTTTTCAGAATTTATTGAGTAATAAAAAGCTTTTATTTCAATGAAAAGAACAAGCAAAATAAATGTCTGGACAACAGAGACTAAAATGCAAATATTTATTGTTTATGCACTAAGGTAACTAGAAATAATAGGAGAGCTGAAAAGGAAAATTACCCAATAATACAGTGGCAGAATGGAGAGCAGGGGATTTTCTGAAATTTATAAAACCTTCAGGGTTCTGATTGCAATTTATCCAATTTTTTTAATATCAAATGTCCTAGGGTTCTTTCTGTGGACCTTCTTCATTCTCAAGAAAATAAGGGGGGTGTCGTCGCCCCCCTCATTCCTCCAAAGGGGGCGTCGGGGGCGGTGATGCGCACGGTGGTGGCTGCTTGTGGCAACGGGAGGCAGCGGCGGCTTCAGGAGTGAGCACTGGGTGGAGGCTGCGACGGTGATATGCATTATGGTGCACGACGGATGTGTGGATGAGCGGCCGCTCCAACGACTCGGTGGCGGCGGCTGCACTGGAGAGGATGCTGATGCAAGAGGATCGGTGAGGTGATTCCTTCCCCTAGAGTAGGGCACGACATAGGCAATTCCTACCGCTAGAGCAGGGTGGAGGACGGACGGGGGCAAGCGAGCGGGTTCGCGGGCTGGCGCAATCGATCTGGAAGGCGGGGGTGATTGAGTCACATATAGAAGGTGGCACGGCTGGAGGGTATGGGTGCCGCATGTTGGTCTAGGTGCTGGAGGGAGAGGCTCGCTGCGGAGAAGCTCCTCTCTAGGAGCGGGGTGGCGGTCGTGATGGAGGCTCAAGTAGGGGCGGCCCCGCCCTAGGCGAAGGATGAGATGGCGTAGTGGAAGACGACGGTCGGGCGGAGCCCCAGATGGTATGCTGAGATGGGTTGGGCTTGCGACAGAGCACCGTTGGTTGATGGTGAGTTGAAAGGCGAAGGGTGGCAGACGCAAGCGGTGTCGGGCTATGGGCACTACCAGCGGCTGGAGAGGTTAGTGCCTGCTGCCCATTTTTTATTTATTTTTTATTTTCTTTATATTTTCAAATGTAAAAATAGAAATTAAGCTTTTTTTATTTTTAAGAACAGAAACTGTAAGTAACTTTTTTTAATTTTTTTCTTTTTTTGTTATCTTTTTTATTATTTTTTATTT
The DNA here is from genome assembly GCA_037367405.1 of Ottelia alismoides. Taxonomy (NCBI): domain Eukaryota; kingdom Viridiplantae; phylum Streptophyta; class Magnoliopsida; order Alismatales; family Hydrocharitaceae; genus Ottelia; species Ottelia alismoides. The sequence goes on along the minus strand of JAZKJV010006958.1, from coordinate 105,663 downwards.
TATTCTTCAAAATAAATGTTAGAGAGAAAACTTTGTATTGTTTTTATTATTTTTTATTTATAAAAAATGAGGACACGAGCACGATGGCTCGGTCCCAAAATCGAAACAGACTGTGTGAATGAGTATCCGACGAAAAATGAGACGTGGATCCGAGTCTCCGGCCAATGTACGCGACCAGAATTGGAAAATTACGTGAGGTAGAATAAGAACTCGAATAGATCGAGATGTGAGATGAAAAATCGAGATCGATGGCTAATAAAATCGTGAAGGGGTTCTAAAATCTAGAAAAAATGATGATGAAATGAAAATGTGAAAAGTAAACTACGATTAACCTAGGATAAAAATAAGAGAAGAAAATTGTGGATCTCACCTTAGGAGCGGAAAATGTCGTGATGGAAAGAAAAAAATGATGCACATGTGAAAGAAAAGTTTTTTTTGGGAAGTTTAATTATGCAAATTTTTATAGACTTATGGTATTGTAATTTTTAGGGATTTTTTAAGGGGAAAAGGGTTTGTAAAATATATACAAGTATATACAAGGATTTTTTATTTTGTTTTTTTGTTTTTGTTATTTTTTTGTTTTATTTTGTTTTGTTTTATTTTTATTTTTTATGTGATCAAAGTCAATATACACACACACACGTGGATTTTACGAAATTATATACACATCCCAAAAAATAAACATATTTAAAAGTATGAGTTATGTCTAAAGTATATATACAATATATACGAGACCTCCCTATACTAAGCTTGAACTATGTCCACATAGTGATCACAGAGTAGTAAAGGAAGACATAACTCGTACTAAGTATAGAAAAGTCAAAAGACTCCTATGCTAGAATGACTCAAAGTGAAGATGAAAAGAGTAGAAGTCGGTGATCCCCCCTATACTTAGGATAAAGTAATCCTAGGTATAGAAGGTTGTACAAAAGGGGAAAACCGATGAAGAGAATGTATGGACTCAACTGCTCGACTTGCCCCCTATACATAGGGTAGAATAGCCCTAAGTATAGAATATCAACAAGTTGGAGCACAATCGAGAGAGCAGAAGAATAAAAACACAAAAGAGACGATATGAATAACATCACCCCCCTATACATAGGGTAGAGTATCCCTAAGTATACGAAACAACAGGAGTGATGAATAGGACAAATATGAACAACACAAAGCATTCACCCCCTATACTTAGGATAAAGAACATCCTATGTATAGCATATACAAACATGGAAAGGGGGTGAATGATAAAACAGAAGAAGAAAGAATGAAACAAAACGATATACAAAAGGAATGAATGTACAAAGGTCAAGAAGGTCGAAAATGAACCTTCTTGCGGGACCGCTGAGGTATGGATCTAACAAGGTGTAGGTCGATATTGGGGTCATCATTCGACATAAACTGATCAGCATAGACAAAGAATATATCCTCCACAGTCTCAGAGTTTGCAAGCATAAATCGGTTAGTGGAAGTAGTGTGGTCCTGTCCTGCCTAGGAAGTCTTGCAAATATCAAAGTAAAAAGGCTCGAAATCATTATAAGAAAAAGTAAGATCAAGTCCAACCTGGTGAGCCTCTACTGGATCATCATCTTCATCAAAAGGCCTAAATTCCTTTATAAAGCAATCAAATCAAATTTGGCATTATCGGTCTCATCTAAATCAAGGTGAATAGGAACAGACTCATCAATGAAAGTAGTCAAATCATGTCCATCCTATGTAGTCTCAGAGTCTGCCTTTCGCTCTAGGGTATCTATTGTGTAAATCCTGCTGATGTCATCAATGCATTTGCACAAACGAGAAGGAGAAACTCCAAGGTCTATGCTTTCCACTTCTTCCTCCTTGATGAGGAACTCATGGGTCTTAGTATCATCCATCATACAGCAAGAATCTCTGATATTATCAACAAGGTCAAGGTCCTTGGGGTTGGCTAACACGGGTACACTCTCATGGGATGCAGGTTTCTGGTCAATAATGGGGCTAGCGATGAACACATTGCTCCCTACATCAGAAATGAAGTGAATCTCTCCTAATCCATAGGCAATAACAACTCTCGCAGAGGTGAGGAAAGGTTGTCCCAGGATGATTGGAGGGTGCTCCACTGGGGTGGTCTCCATGGACAATACGAAAAAAATAGAAGTGAAATTCATGCCCTGAATAAGAATGACTACATTTTCTAGAATACCCTTCAGTCTCTTGATAGATCCATCAACAAATTGAACTATCATCGTGGTTTTCTTGAGAGTCCCAAGATGAAGAGATTGTACCATAGAGAAGGGTATTATATTGATCGGTTTTTATCAGTTGTGCCCCTCTGAGATATTGCAATTTCAGTTATGCCCCTCCCTTCTTTGAAATATCAGTTGTGCCCCTACCTTCTTGCAAAATTCACAGTTCTGTCCTTCCGTAATACCAGTTATGCCCCTACTTTACCTTAACAGAAGGGCAGAACTGTGAATTTTAGAAGAAGGTAGGGGCACAACTGATATTTCAAAAAAGAGAGGGGCATAACTGAAATTGCAGTATCTCAGAGGGGCACAACTGATAAAAATCCTATATTGATTGATGCACCGCCATCAAGGAGAGTTTTATCACAAGAATAGTCAGATATGGAGCAACTCACAAGAGGTGTGGCAGTGTTCCCTTTCTTAGAATATGAATGGTGACAGAGGGCATAGGTAGTGGCCATTGTCAAGATGTGACGCTCAGATCTCCTATTCCGCTTTCTCTTCTTGTGTTGAGGAGACGATAAATGGGTCATGGCCTGGTGAAGTAGGGCTTTAATGATCTCATGAAGGGTGACCACCACTTCAGGTTAAGTCAACAATTTTTTTAATTTTTGGACCTCTTCCATACAAGGGAGGAGATCAGAATCAGAATATACATGAGGGTTGCCAAGAGCAGTCTGTATAGTGGAATTGTCGGGGTCAAGGGTGGTACATGTGGTGAAAGATTGTGCGTAAAAATGGTTAGCAATGGGTGCCCTCTCCTCACAAAATGAATCAACAATGTATATCCCGAAATATTTTTGGATTTTTAAAATTTCTCCTTTTTTGTATTTTGGGTGATTGCAAGTTCTCATGATTATGCTCAAGTGAATCCATATCCTCAAATAGTGGAGCAACATTCTGGCTCATATTTATGTTAAATAGATAGATAATCCTTGAATTCATATGCTCCATCATCTGGTTCAGGGTCTCAAGTGTGGACATCATGAAAGGTGACTCCAAAATCACAGGGTCAGGTGAGTGGAATGAGTGTGGGTGGAGATCAATGTCCGATTCCTGAAATACTGGGTTAGGCGGATATGCATAAAAAATAAGAGGAAAGTACACCTGGAAAATGGGAGGTGGATCGGCCGGAGGGTGCAAGAGAACTGTGAAGATTGGATTAAAATCACTCCAATTGGCCATTTCTGAGAAAAAAGGCGGGGATCAGGAGAGCACGAGGGTCAAGTCAAAAGATGTAAAAAAAGGTGCAAATGCACAAGGATCTAGTATGCACACAAGAAATCAAACACAAAACAATCCCCTGCTTCACTAACTCAACGTAATGTGAAGACCGTTTGGTCAATTATCTTGTCAATTTTTAGAGTTTGGTGAGAATACAATCTATTAGAGCGGTTAGAGCGAGCTGTTAGGAACCCGATGCTCCCAAGAGACTGTCCCAATCTCACAACTAGTTTTTCCCAGCCAGTATGCGTGCGGACCATTTGTCGGCTACACTATCTGCCCACTCTACCAAGGAAATCCGAGACCGATTATCGGCTACTCGGTAAAGTCCTCACTGGAGTACAACTAATCACAAGATGATAGTCTGAAGAGAGTTCGTGTGTGGTTCTATCCTAGTGTGTAGATCACTCTCTCATTGTATATAAATAAAACAAGGAGGGGTGACTCTCCCCAAAACAATGATTTTTCATTATGTTTATTTTAGGGTTAAGTTTTCTTTAGCAGTCTCGATTTTAGGCAGTTATAACTTGGTTTGAGTATTTTCAATAAATCACCTACTGAGTGTCCAGTTTCCTTTTTAGCTTATGTGAATGAAAACAAGTAAGGAAATCAGAAATTCCAATGCGCAATTAAATACAATGATGCATGCAGAGGTTAGAGATGCGTACCGTGTCACCAGCACTCTACGTGTAAAATGATCTGCGCATAATGTAAATACAAAAAAACTAACCTATGTGATGTACGTGAACCGTCCTAACAATAACTTTTATTAGTGAGCAAGAACATGTTAATTTGTCTAAGTCCAAATTATGCTCTAATCTATAGGTACAGAAATTCTTGTTTAGCGCTTTGGACCTAATTAATTACATGGCTCAAGATGGCTAATAAAAGAAATCAATAGTTGGCTCACAAAATCCGCGTAAAAAAAAAGCCGGTGAGGTCCCCCGAGTGCACCGACACTTGGAGAAATAGACCCCGCAACAAAGTTTATAGTATCCTTTTATAAGTTTTTGAATAAAAATAAATACAGGAAAACTTCTGCAAAATTTTTTTCGGTCTCCTAATTTCTTCTTCTCCTCTTCTCACGCTCTCCCGTGGCTCAGTGAAGAATCAAGTCGCCTCTGCTTCACTCGGGTGCATCGAATATCCTAAGAAAATCACCCTCGCTCGTCGGGCCCTCGCAATAAAGAGGAAATATAAAATATGTAAGAGAAACAAGAATTTGAAAATATGAGCAAAATTGAATAAATTAACTACAGTGAATATGAAAAATGAATAAATATGGAAAAATATAAACAAATATAAACAACTAAGAATAGTATGTCAAAAGGGAAACCTAACTACCCTTGCCATGCCTCCCCGCCAACAGCGCCATTTTGTTGGCACAGGATCTTCGGGTTTTTAAATCAAGATATGAAATTAAATATGCAGTGGTCGTTGCAACCCAAAAATCCCGCAACAAACAAAAAATATTTTTTTTATGTTCTCAAGACTAAATAATTACAGAAAAATGTAGCAAGAGAAATTTATGCTATTTAATTAACCTGTATATCAACAAGATCGAACTCAGGGAGACTACAATTCCCGAGGGTTATTCTATCCAATAAAATAAATCAATGAAAGAATGAAGGAATCGTAATATACACTACTCTTGGTTTTTTATGGATTTTTTGTCTTTTTAATTTTTACTTTTTTTATTTCTAATTTTTTAGTTTTCTTATTTTCAAATTTTTAATGATTTTGATTTTTATGAATTTTTTTCAAAAACAAGGAATAATATGCACAAGGGAAGAAATATGCACACCACACTCTTTTTATATTTTTCAATTATATCAGAAATATCCAGAAAATTATGGAGAAACTATTTTCGGGGTTTAAAGGTTTTTAAATGTTTTTGGGATTTTTTTATAGAAGTTTTAGATGTTTTTTGTATTTTTCTAAAAATCAAACAGTGTCTAAAATGATAAACAGTGCACATCTTGAAGAAATTTGCAACTTAAAAATATTTAAGTACCCATAACTCCTAGAGACTATTTTTAAAATATAGATAAATATCTACAAACAGGAAATGAAATCATGATTTTTGGATTTTTGTAGAATTTTCTGTGATTTTTCTAAGATTTTTATATTTTTATTTTTGGGTTTTGAAAAGAATTAATGCTTGAAATTTGCACATAATTAAAAACAATGAAAGGAAGTTAATCTAATTTTTTTTTGGAATTTTTAGAGCAATATTCAAATTTTTATGAATTTCTGAATTTCATGAAAAGAAAATGACATTGTTTTTTATTTTTTAATAATATTTGATGATAATAAAATGAAATGAAAAAATTGTACAATGAAGAGACAAGTGACAGAAATGTAACATGAATTTTTCGAAATTGATTGAGCAATAAAGAGGTTTATTTCAATGAAAAGAACAGGCAAAATAAATGTCTGGACAATAAGGACTAAAATGCAAATATTCATTATATTTTCACTTAAAGATAATAAGAAATAAAAGGAGAGCTGAAATGGCAAATTACCTAATAATAAAGTGACAAGCTGGAGTGCAGTGGCTTTTTTGATATTTGTAAAACCTCTGGGTTCTGATTGCAATTTCTCCAAACCCAAGGGTTCTTTCTATGGACCTTCTTCTTTCTCAAGCAAACAAGGGGGGTGTCGCCGCCCCTCTCGTTCCTCCAAAGGGGGCATCGACGGGTAGTGATGGCCACGATGGCGGCTGCTTGTGTCGACGGGTGGCAGCAGCTTCAGGAGCTAGCATCGGGCAGATATTGTGACGGTCATGCACGATGTGGAATGCGGTGGATGTGCGGATGAGCGACCGCTCTAGCAACTCAATGGCGGTGGCTGCACTAGAGGGCTGCACTGGTGCAGGAGGATCGACGGGGCAATTCTTGCCACTAGAGTAGGGCGCGACGGAGGTGATTCTAGCTGCTAGAGCAGGGCGGAGTATGGAAGGAACCGGGTGAGCGGCTTTGCGGGCTGGCACAACTGATCTAGAAAGCGACGATGATTGAGTTGCACGGAGTAGGTGGCGCAGCTGGGGAGTATGGGTGGCGAATCAAATTGTAATGGGTTCTCAGATATAGAAAAAAATGATGACGAAATGAAAATGCGAAAAGTAAACTACGATTAACCTAGGATAAAAATAAGAGAAGAAAATTATGGATCTCACCTTAGGAGCATATAATGTCGTGATGGTCTCGATGAAGGCCGACTCGCTGTCACCAGATGGCTTGGAGGCTAGGCACTCTTCTTCAATGAGATGGCTCTCGGATAAATAAGCTTCTCTCCACCAAAGATTGATAAAGGAATAATGAAGGAAAGGAGACCCATTAAAAAGTAGATGAAATCCAAGAAAGGAAGATATTTACAAAAGAGGGAGGTGTTTGGTGGTGTAATTATAAAATAAATTAAATAAAAAAAATCAATTTTCGTAATTACAATAATAATAATTAATAATTATAAAAAATTAAAGAGCCACCTTAATGATGGCTAACTAAGGTAATTATTGAATTATACACATATGATATATTTTCATATACACTTAATTAATTAAATGAATTATATATGTCACTTTATTTATTTAATAAATAAAGGTTAATTATTTACTTTTTTTGAGATAGTTATTTAAGGAAAATGTTTATATACATAAGATACATACATATTGTACATTATACACATGTACAAATAAGGAAATAATATTATATAAAATTTTTTTTATTACTTTAAGTAACTTGTGAACAATATTTACAATTATTAAAAATATAATATGTAAAATGATAATAATAATAATAATAGTAAATACATGTTCAAATAGTAAAAACCACCCTAGAAAATCGACTTTTCAACCGTAACTCCAAAAATTATGAAACCACATCCATTTTAAAGATAATTTAAATTAGAATACAATGGAAGTGAGTTGGTTCAATTTGGTTTCATATGGAGCCGGAATTGGTCTTTCAATTATCGCTTTATGGTTTTTTCTAGATGTGGTTAACTTTATTTTGTAAATGATTTAATTTTGCAATTATTTTTATTATTTAGAAAACATTTTTATTTACAAATTTTATTTTGAAAATTACTTAATTTGAGGTTAATTTATGTACAAACAAAATAGTGTATGTATACAAATATACACAGGAGAGATGAGAAGTATTTACAAAATACATTTTTTTTAAATTTTCTGATTAAGGACCCTATCTCCCCCTACTTTATTCCTGGTCGATCAGGTCAAGTCTTGACCTTTTCTTGGGGTTCGGGTTAGCTTGTTCTATTATATATATACAGTCTACTCTTTTTTTCTTTATTTTCCCTTTCTTTCTTTCTTTATTTATTTTAGGTTAAATAGTAATATATGTACAATATTTACACACAGATGCAAGTTAGTAAGAATATGGAGTTAGTATTATATGCATGTGTTTTATAAGGGATTTTAAGCGAAAATAAATGAACAAAGATGATGAAATGCATATTCATCAAAAAGTTCGGTCCTTTATCTTTTTAATTTTAATGTTAGGTGACAAAATAGTTATTTAGCAAGCTCACATGTGTAGTCTCCTCGGGTAGTTCATGTTTAAGCCGGCGGTGCACACCTACCTAATCAAGACTACTTCTACTAACGTCTGAGGCAAGAGCATGCAGCAAGTATCGGGACCTGAGAGTTTGTCCAATCACTTACGGCACAAGTCCAAGGATTTGGGTTCTATTCCTTGAGTGTACTCACCTTGCTCTATCTGGAGAGTACTTGCAAACAATGACGGGATTGCTTTCCCAATACAAATTTTGTATTCAGTTTTTTTTAGTTTTGTCAAGTTTTGCTAAATTTTTATATTTTTAAAATTTTCACTTTTTTTGGATATTTTCAACAATATCTAGGGGGAGATTGATTCTTTTTAATTTTTTTCAAAATATGTTTCACGGAGGGAGAGTCATGGAATGCGGCGAAAAATCAGGATGCATGTAGAGATAGAGATCATACCTTACACCAGCAATCTACATGCAAGTGATCTACGCAGATTTTAAAACCTAAGCTAATGCATGCATAAAGCAGCAAAAGCCGTATCCTAAATCAGCAGCTCTAGCGTAAGAATGAATTAATTTTCAAATATTGTGAGTTACGCCTATGTGTGGATTAGGAATATGGGTCTTACTTTACTCATCTAATCAAGCAGAAATGCACCCCTAGGCTCCAAGAAATTGTGTGAAATAAATAAAAATCAGTAAAATTCAAAAACCTGCGGTGAGGTCCCCTAAGTGCACCAACACCTAGCGAAACAAACCCCGAAGAAAGTCTAAAGTCGGTTTACAAGTCGCGATGTCCTTAGTGGACCCTTTCTACAAAAATTCAAAACAGGAAAGTGTCCCTTCCTCTCTCATAAAAAAATGCAAAAAATATCTTTGTACAAAAACATTCTGCTAACTAATTATGCTCCTCTGCAACCGACTCGTAGAGAAGGAGTCGGTCTCTGCACTTTCAACTGGTTCGGCTTCCGAAGAAGCTGGTTGACCTTTCAGGCCCTGCAAAACTTTGTTAGTAAACACACACACACAAATGTCAAAATCAAAGAAAACACAAAAATCGTAAAATAAGAAGAAAATCGATGAAAGCAGTAAAAGCTGTAAAGGTTGTAAAAGTTGAAAAATCATAAAATAAATCGAAAGAAAAAATGAAGAAACTAAAAAAACCATAAAAAATTAGGAAGATCGAAAAATCACAAAAATTCAAAAATCGAAATATAGCTGACGCCTCCCCGACAATGATGCCATTTTGATAACCGGATTTTTGCCTGCGGTTAATAAAGATGTCAGTGTAGAAAAATCGTGAAGACAAAATCCGATTGATCAAACAAAATATCAATAAAGTAGGAGAGAAAGAGAGAGAATGAAGCGAATAAGCAGCTTCTCTCTCCTATTTTATCTTAAACTATTTATTTGTCCAGGTAAGTTTCCCTCATTCGAACACGAGGAGGCATAATAGCGATAATATGATTTTTCAGCAAAAATGCTATTTTTATGATTTTTATATCTTCTTGAAGAAGGTGAGAAAAATACTCGAAATGGATACAAATTTAGAAAATTCAAAACAAGAAAATAAGTGATGAAAAATCTCAACAAAAATAACAAAACCTAGTTGTGTAACTTCCCTAGACAAATCAATTAAAAATGATGTCTCTAGAGTGTCTAAACAGTCAACACAATACATGGGTACAACTGAAAATAAAAGAAATAGGGTCTCTGTAATTCGGCCCTTGAATAGGGACTAAAACATAAAAAAATACGTTTCTTTGCAATTAGGTCGTTGCACGGAGACCTAAACGTAAAAACAGAAACTTTCTGTTGTGTGGCTTGATTCTAGAAGTGAGTGGGGTTTAAGATGCAATTTTTCTACCCCTTCAAGTTCAAAGGCTGGAATTAGATGGTAAAATGCGATCTGGACCCTTGGCTTGCGCCATGTGTCGAAAGGATGTACAATGGTGTTCTTCAGGCAGTTCTTCTCTAATCTAAAGCGAGTGACGATGATGGATTCCACCACTCACTCTCCAATGACGTTGAGCAGTGGTACGACACTCCTGCAAGTTAAAGAAGGACTCGATTCAAAGTGGAATCGATCATAAATTATGATAAAAATATAACGCGCATCAGAATTAGTGAAGGAAAACCTCAAAATTGGGCTAAATTTCAATTGAATTAGAAGGGGTTTTTGGTATATAACTAATCTATGGGGTAATGGGTACTAATATTGGTGATTAACTACACTAAAAAGTGATTAAAAACACAAGAATATGAAGAAGGAGGTCACCTGGGAAATAAGAAGGTGTATTACCGTAATGTTCACGGTTCAACGCCGTTGAAAATACGGCGATTCAAGGCGACCGAAGCACCTTGGACTCCTCTCCTACCATCCCTCTTCTACGTGAGATGAAGATCTCTGTCGTTTGTCACCTGAGAAGCCCTCTACAAAACTTAGAAGATGGGGAGATTGTTTTGTTGGAACTGGATCTAGAGGGAGTTGTTCCCTATCGGAAACTTTGGTGCTTTTTAATGACAAATGGAAGGTTGTTGAAGCAAAATGAAGATTGGGCGTGGATAGTAGATGATTGATCTACCAAGTCTACAGTTTAGAATATTTTTTAGGTGCCTATATAGGTCTGTAGAAATTGGCGAATGTCGTTACCACGTGAAGCAGACTATTGGAACAGATTCTTGTGAAAGATAAATGTGGTGCTGACACGTGTCAGCACCACAAAATTCCAAACCATAAATGTTTTGTAAAATAGATATTAAATACTAGATGTGGTAATTTTGAAAAGTGTAAAAAATGAAAAATGTAGATAATTAAATTATCTAAATTATACGTAACTTATTTTATTAATTAATAAATATTAATGAATATAATTATTATACAAATAAATAGGTATAAATAATTCTTGATAAATATATATTATATTTTTAATTTAATAATTAGAAAAAATATATAAATCTTATATTTTATTAATTAATAGGATTATAAATAAAGTGTATGTGAATTTTTCCAGACTTTAATAAAATAATTTAAATACATTAATAAATACATGTATATCATCTCTGGTTCAATTTCATCTATAAATAGGGTATTTGATTTATTTAAAATATTAAATATTATTAAAAAATGCTTAAATAAATAATGATTAAAATACAAGATCAAAAAATAATTAAAAATTATGAAATTATAAAAATATAAATAGTGTGTTCTAGAGATAATAAATAGCCCCAAAACCACATCGTCATTAGGTCCCAAAACCGACTTCTTGCAACGGACTCCGATTTTAGTGAACTATCCTCCATTAATTTGAGAATATTATGTATGAACTTTAAAGGTGAGTAGAGTGAAATTGGAGTTCTTATGAGAAAGTAATGATGTTCGAAAGTTGAGAATTTGACAATTTACAAGTTAGATTTATCGGCATATATAAAAAATAATATTTTTTAACTTATTTTTAATTTTTCTATACATTTTTAGAGATAATTAGGAAAAAAGTTTGGTGAAAAATATGTTCATATGTATTAATTAAAATCAATAAAAAATGTGTAAATATTTTATAATAGAGAAGAGTATATAGAGCTTATGATTTTAATTTTTTATTGTTTTCTTTCCGTATCTCCCCCTACTTATTTGTTTGTCGACCAATCCATGTTGAATTGGTCTCGAGGTTAGGTTATATAAATATATATTTCAGCTTTATTTATACTTTATAAGTCATATTGTACATATATACATATCTAAAATTTACCTTCTTTTTTTTCTTTATTTTTATTCTTTTATTTATTTACATGTTTTGAATGCATAAAAGCGCATTTTTATTCATGATTATGATTTTATTATAAGATGGAAATTAATGAATATTTATATGTATTTGTTAAGAGATTTAAGACAAAATACAGATAGAATGTTAATGAATCATGGATTCATCAATGAGATGAAGTGAATCTCCTTGATTCTCATCGGTGTGTCCTACCTTCAATCAAGCAAATGTGATATAAAATGAAAGAGTCTCAAAGTGATGCATGCCTTAACGAGGTTCGAACACTCTAGTGGATCCCCACAAAGATTGGGGTGAAACAAGCCCTACACACCATATGAAATGTCCAAGTCCATGTTACACACATAAGCCCTCGAACGAGGACCGCTAGAAATGCAATTATTACAAAAAATATAGAAAAATTAAATCGTCAAATTGATAATTAAATTCCTTAATATCTTCATAATTCCTTCTGTAGATCCTCGCAGTGAGAGCTCCCAACTCCATGCCTCCTTGTTTCCCGAGCGTCCCCAGTCTCCATAGGCCCTGCCACAAAAGAAATTCATTATATATGTAGCACGAAATTTAATTGACAACCAAAACAATGCAAAAGACAAATACAACATGGAGACCTAAGTGTTGAAAAAATCAACTCAAAATAAAATATTAAAATCCAAGAAACCAACAAGGATGATCTGTGTCCCTGACAACGGTGCCATTTCATGAACGATATTTTGCCTCCTTGATATCGTAAAATTATCCTAGCATAGGAAGCGAAAATGGATCTATCAAAAAGGCCTCACCTTTAAATATGTGGCAATTAATTTGTTTGGTAAGTAAACCAAGGCCAAACACATGGATATGATCCTATTCGAGGATTAGTAAGAAATTAAATGTTTGAAATTGAGCGGTTAATTTTTTTTACCTAAGTCTACTAGCATATAGATGCACAAGACAACTAATGCATAAATGCACAAAATGAAATGCAATGCATGTGGAGAATGAATCATACGCAATTTTTATTTTATTTTTATGCAGGTGTGGATGCCACATTATTCTATGCAATAGTTATTTACAAGCTTAAATATACCCTAAATTAATTATAAAACTGAGCAATAAAGAAGGAGTTAATTTCACTAGATAATAATGCATAAAAATAAGTCAGAGTTTAATTTAAGACATTTAATTGGAGAACAATTGACACATTAAATATTAAAATTTATCATGCTGCATTATGCGTCAAATCAGTTTATAGATAATGCCATTGGGAAAAGAATTAAATAAGCATTAAAATGTTGAAATCAACTAAATAGGAGTCCATATGCTCAAGATATTAAGGAAATAGTCCAAGGGAATAAATGATAGACAAACATGGAAAATAAATTATAAAACATAATAAATAGGTCACTAGGAAGGGCATTTATGTAAATAAGAAAACCCGATGGAGCCTTCTTACAATTTCCCTAAGCGCACTCGTTAGACACTCATGCCTGGACCTATTTTAAGTTTGAAGAATGTAGGGGGCTTGGCTGTAGTTTGTCCACCCCCATCACACGCGATGCACGTACTCTAAGGTTTGGGGGCGGGTTCACTCGAAGGAGGTTGCTTGGGCCACGTGGATGGCCCGAGTAGCTTCGGTTAGGCTCGGCTCCACCGAGTGTGAAGGCTCGAAGTGAGGTTCTATCGACCATCAAGGGTTGTCTAATCAAGATGATCGACGACAATTGTAGCACCTCGTTCATCAGCTATGCCACCACCTCTTCAGCGGACTTGGTTAGACTTTGGAAAGCCCCATCTTCCTCTGCTTGTTCCTATCTACTGTGAGGAATGCCCGGGAACCTTCGTGAGAGCCTTGCCAAGCTCTTGACATGTCAGGTGATCGACGATGATATGTGGAGTAGTGAGGCGATGCACGTTCGTAAGAGTACTTGCTCTAGAATGGAGCCTAGGGGAAACTGTGGCCATTGAAAGATGAGGGCCTGCAAAAGGTTGGAGTGTAGCTGAGCCATGCATGTGCGGGTGGTGTGAGGTGATATGGGGTTCTATACGTGAGAGGGAGTGGAGGACCTGTCGGGTTCTTCTTCAACGATCCTGAAGAAGGGGGCGGATGTGAATGGGATATGGAGAAAGGGAGATGGTGGTCCAAGGTTAGAGTGAAGATGAAGGATGATAGGAAGAGCTCTGAGGTGGGATTAGGGAGCGTACAATGTTGGGTGTACGTGTAATTAAATCAAAGAAAAACTCCAAAGATAAAAAGAGAGCTTACCTGGAAGATCGAACTAAGAAAATAGAAGAGGTATTGTTCTGGGATGAGCTCCAAGGGAGGCTCGGGTTATCGCTCTACCTGGGAGGCCTCTCCAAGGGGCTCAACGACTCATGATCAACTTTGACATGGCAATGGTAGTCATGGGTCAGCACCTGAAGGCAACATCCATCATTTCTCTTCGATTCCACCTACCCCTGTGATGGAGAGGGGAAGAAGATTAGGTTGGAGCTCCATAAAATGGTGGACGAAATGGAAGAGGGGCGGTGATTGTGTTTTTAAGGAATTGATCGACCATTATAGAGGAAGTGGAGTTGGTGATATGTACTAGTTGTGCTATAGCCTTAAGAATAGAATGGGGGGGCGTTAATATGCGCGTGAGGTATGAGGAGGATCAGGCTACGTGTAGGAAGCGCTAGCGAGTGGAGTGAGGGCGAGGGGTGAGTGGATAAATTAGGAGAAGAAGAGTAGGCGGTGATGCATTACGTGGGGAGAGTGGGGTCATTGGAGGAGGAAGAAAAGCTTGGAGTTTTGGATCTTGCAATCCAATGACCCATATGGAGGAACGAGGTGATGCTCTAGACCTAAACACAAGATTCTAGATCCAATGGTCGAAAGTGAAGCGATGGTGAGTAGCCAGGATGGAGTCCATTAGGAGGAGATAAACGACTGGAGGGTAGGCAGGTGCCGACAGGAGAGAGGACCCCATGGGAAGCCCTGGAGATGCCACATGGCCCACTGAAATTATATAAATAGTAAAAAAGAGAAAATAAAAAGAATTAAAATGAAGTAAAGTCAGAAATAAGTCAAAACGTGAAAGTTGTAGATCTCGATGAGATCTACAAGTTTCATGTTGAACAAAAAGAAAAAATAGATTATACAGACAAACTAAAAATTTTGAAAGCATTTTTAATGAATAAAAACACTTGTTTTAAATATTTTACATTTTTTGCTTTTTTAGTTTCCTTTTAATGCCAAAATAAATCTATACAATAATTATCTAATTTTTTATATTTTTAACAAAAATAAAATAATGGAAAAAGAGAAATAAAAAAGATGTTTACTTTATTAAATAATTAATGTTAGTTTTTAAAAGAGGTTTATTTGTTAATAGAGGTGAATTAAAGGTGAATTATATTGAAATGTCTAATCTAGGTGGAAATAAATGAATAGTGTGACGATAAATCAGAGATTTATCTGAAGTTATAGAGGGTAATTATTATTTACAGACTTGTACAATGATTATGTATATAGAGACTTGTATTCGGGTTATTAAATCTTATAATTATGTACAAATTCTCAAAATATTTTGAAAAGATTTTCATAACACTTCGAAAACTTATTTTTCAAATAATTTTTACAAATATTTTTGCAAACATTTACTAAATTTAAAAATCATTTTGCAAAGATTTTCAAATAGTATAGATAATCTTTTCAAAATATTTTACAATCATTTTCCAACTCATTTGCAAACTTAATTTTCAAAAATTTTATTCAAACTAATGAAACATTTTTTTACAAAAGTTTACTAAAGGTTTTTACAATACTTTGAAAACATTTCACAAAAAGTTTTCCAACCAGTTTTTAAAAGATTTTCTATGTATTTTCCAACCATTTTTAAATCATTTTACAAAACATTTTTATACCATTTTATTAATTGGTTTATTCAAAGACTTTTGAAAAAAATTGTATAGGAATATTCTTAACAATTGGTTTATTGTACAATATGATTTAAATAGTATTTTAGTAATATTATTATAAAATACGAAAGTACGAGTCATGACAAATTATATGCAGCATATATACGACCCTCCTATACTTAGCTTGATCTATGTCCTCCTCATAGGTCTAATAATCCGAATGGTATGATGATCCAAAGGCCTGGTGAGGGCTTGCGTTGCCCGAGAAGTCAGGTCCGACAATTGCTGTGTCAGTTGCTCTCATAGTACTCGAATCCCAAACCACACAAATAAATCAACAATCAACACACAATCTAAGATAAATCTATGAAAAATGTGTGAGTCAAAATTTATTTTTATTTTAACTATATGTATAATGAATAAGTGTAGAGTGTCGAACCACATAGAGCTATGGGGATAGACAAATAATTATTTTCTACAAAAATAAACAACAACTATTTCTGTACTTTTGTGTTTTTTTTGTAGGTTTTTAATTATATTTATTTTTATGGATTTTAAATTTTGTATTTATTATGTTTTAAATTTTATTTTCTTTTTATATTTTTCTGATTTTTAGTTTTTTCTTTTTAATATGTAATATTATCTCTATAAAAATCTCTATAATATTATGTATAATGTAAGTATTATATATTATATATAATAAATATGTAAAAATTCAAAAAATTTACATGTATAATAATTTTTATTTTTTAAAGTTTTTAAAATATTTTAAATGTAATATAATAATATTAATATTATTAAGTTTATTAGTATATATTTGTATGTGAAGTCAATATAGGATTTTATATTTATAAATATAGCTAGAAATACTCCAAAATAATAAAATAAAATGTTTTTATTTTTTTATAATTTCCTTTATTTTCTTGATTTTTTGATAACTGTTTTTATTATTTTTAGGTATTTTTAAAATATGAAATACTCCAAAATATGGAGTAAATAAAAAGGTTGAATTTTTTTGAGTTTTAAACATAGATAATAAGTCCAAAATTACTCAAAACTAATTTCACTATGTAGTATATAATATAGATAAAAAATATATAGAAAAAAAACTATTTTTTGGATTTTATATGATTTTCCATTTAGGAGGGTTTTTCAATTTTTATAGTTTTTCTTTTGTATTTTTTTGTGATTTTGGTCTGGAGTCATACTAATATATGACACATACTTTTTTTTGGAATTTGTAGATAAGTGTTTCTATTTTTTGTACTTTTACATTTAGATAGAGAATAAATAACTCTTAATTGATTATTAATAAATGGAAAATAGAAGTAAAATGTTAAAATGGCATGAATAAGCATAATGTTTGACATTTACTTTAATTTTCGCAAGAATTACCAAGCATAGGAGCTTTTAGTAAAAATAAAAGACACAAATTAATTAACAAGGTATCGACAAGGGTATATTTGCAAAAATAAATAAAGCATAGTGTTTTCGTGAAATTACACCAAACATTTTACACTTAATTACAAAATTTATAAACTAAAACAAAATAAAAGAACCCAAAGGGGGTCCCTTGCAATTTGGCCAACTCATGTGGGGTACCATGTGAGTTGACCTGATATTGAACATATTTAGAATAATAAATAAACTGAGGGGCTCAGTGTAGTATATACATAAAAGTTTAAACAAAATTTAATATTTACAGGACTATTTTATAAATACAAAAAAGGCAGGGGCATATAATGCAATTACCCCTCTTAAGTGGTGCAGATCGGAAGGCTGAAGTCGCTCCACATGGAAGACCAAGTAGTCGAGGTAAGGAAGTGTTTAATCTGTAATCAACAGCGTTGATTAAATCTAGGGCGTTCCTCTAATCGTACAATGAAGAGGCGGATTGGATGGACTCGAAAGAGTACCACTCTAAGTTTGCTTCATTCAATGTTGTCTATGTGCTCAAACCTCCTTCTTCAGCCCTAATAAATCCATCATGTTCCTGGACTTCATCTGCACCTACAGAATACTTCAAAACACTTCAGGTCCCATCAGAGGAGGCATGGATAGCTGGGTCACCAGGATCTCTGCTTAAAGTTTTAGGATCATGCTCCAGGTGATGTTATCCACTGGGTCCTGCACAAAATGATTGAGGACAATGAGGGGGTTCTTCTCTACCCTTTAATGAAGCTGTAGATGCAAGAGTTAGTGGGATGAAGGAGCTCCAACAAAGGTGGAGGAGGAAGCCCTGGTCCCGCTCGATCCATGCAGGATGAAGGAGAAAAACAAGGGGGAGAGATAGAGAATGTGATGAGGATGGAAATGGCGGTGAATGTGTGTCGACACGGTAGGAGATCACAATGGATTTGGTGTCGGCACCTAGTACTCAATGATTTTGATTTTTAAAATTAAACAAACTAACAACTAGTTATTGAAATTAAAAATAAATCTGAACTACAAGAAGGAAATGCATTAAAAAGGACCTAAGTTATCAACTCGTACATTTTAGAGATAGGGAGTAGAAGAGCTTGCCAGTGATGGGCGGTGGAGCTCGAATCACACCAATCTACACCTTTATCCATGTCGAGAAGGCTTGGATCTCGAAGTTATCATTGACAAGACTTGACAAGTTGGTTCCTATTGGAGTTACAAGTGAGAACAGAGGATAAAAAAGGAGAAGGAAGTCGGTGGTCAGATTTTATTGACAGGGGTTCCGATAAAAAAGGTGAAGAGTTTGCATGAGGGAGGAAGGGAGTTGGTGGTGTAGCTCATGGGTGAATTTGAGGGAAGGTAGGGCTTTAGGAAGGTGAGCTGCTCGAGGGAGATGATGGCATGGAGGTGGAGTGGAAATGTGGAGAAGAAGGGTGGCTCGTGAGTTCTGACAGAAGTCAGAACCGAAGATAGGAAAGTTGACCGAAGGTCAACTGTTGAAGAGTCTTGATTGACCCATGTCGACTAATCCGGAAAAGAATGTGCAAAATGCCAAATTAACGCAAAAATAAGTAGTAGGTGATTTTATTATTTAAAAGTCAAAAGACCAAAATTCTTCTTATTTTATATACTATTTTATAGATATTTTTATTCATTTTTACAAGCTAATTTATTACCCGTTACTATTGACATGTATATGCATTGGTATATATACATGTATTTAACCTATTTTATTTTAAATTTGTATTTTATATTTCATTATTTTATATACATAATTTCTATATTTATAGCTTAATTAATTACATTTTAAATATTTTTATTTTATTTTTTTGAATTTATTTATTTACATAAATAATTATGTACATATATTATAAATGTAAATTATAGGTATACTTCATCTATACACTAAAATGCATTATTTATTTCAATGACTTTTAATGATTTTTATTTTATTTTTATTATGTACATGTATTTTGAATAATATTTACAAATGTATAAGAATATAAGAATGCTAAAAGTAGAAAGAATAAATATAATGAATATTTAATACATGTATATTGCATCATGAGAGCCCAAAAGCCAACTTTTGCATATTAACTCCAAATTAAGTAAAATCACTTCACTAAATATATAATTTAATATTATGAACAATAAAGTTGAGTTTGGGAAGTTTTGTTTGCGGTTTTTATTCTATGTATCCCGAACACACTATACATTATTTTTGAATGAAATAAAATTTGTATTTTTCTTTGTATTTATATGTACAAGTTTCATGTTCAAAGTTTATTGATTTGAGGTATAAATAATGAAAATAAAATAAGCCCAAAAACGTAATTATCGGGTTATAAAATTAGGGTTTTAGGCTGTGTTTTCTGTACAGTTGGTTACCCTACCTACCCCTACTTCGTTCCTTGTCGAGCTAGTCATCTTGATGAATGGGTCTCGGAGTATATGGTCACTCAGTGTCTTTGACACTTCATTCTTTTTCTTTTCTTCCTTTATTCTTTTATTATTTTATTAATTACATTATATTATGCAATAGTTTACACAGTATTTTATGTGATTTATTGAGTATTATTTTGTACAAATTATTGTTATTTACATGTTTTTGATAAGGGATTTAAGGAAAAATGATAGAATAAAGATGATGAATTGGAGATTCATCACCACCCATAGTTGCCTTTGCGAGTACCAAGAAAACACTTACGCTGATAAGTATTCTGACGCTTGAACTTGTTTTATTAAAGTCAAATTTTGAAGCTCAGTTAAGACCTTTGGATTCTTGGTTTGTTCGGAACCACATTAGGGTTAGGAAGTGTTACACAACAGCCCTTGGTTTCCATATTCCTATTATTCAGTTCAATACATAGTCTGGTCAGAACCGACATCTCAGTTGCATTCTCTCGGAACCTTGGCATGATAGAACCATGTGTGTGAATTTGATAGCTCTTCCTAGACAAACCGTTGAACTATTAAGGAGTTTGCTCCTCTGGTATCTCATCCTCGTGGAGACAGATATTTCCTTCTAAGGTCAAGTGCTACTAGCTTCACAATCGAGAAAGGGGGAACCTAGAAGAGTGTGAAAAGAAGTGGGATATAGACTAGCGTAGTCTCATTTCTTATGAAGCTCGACCAATGTATCAGAGTCTTCACAAAGAAGCAGGCTTTTTCTGGAAGCTCAATCTTTTTGTGGAACTATTGGTATAGGCTTCTTTTTTTGGATTTTTCTTTATCTTTGCATTTCTATGCATTATTATTTTTGCCCCGGCAGATATAGAATCTTTTGGTCCTCCCATTTGTTGGATTCCTAAAAAAAGTTATGCTAGCACACCATTCCTCATTTGAAGCACATTATTTCAATCCAATATCTAGTCGTTAGATGTCATTGCTACCAAAAGAAGTGAGTTGGAGTACCTATTTCGACCATCGCTAAGAATGGTTCCTGAGCCACTCTTGACGAAGCGGCCTAGAATCGTCCCGACTTATACTACAAGATCTTTCAACAATCCATCTAGGTTGAGCTATGTGTTAAGTGCGGGGTTTCTAGTCAAGCCATTGTCTCAAGAGTCGTATGGATGATATGAAGGGTTCTAGTTAAACACATTGAATTGATCATTTACATAGTCACATGGAACCTAAAGAATTAAGTAAAGATGACCTGTAGTATCTCAATTCCAGTCCTTAATGGGTTCTAATGAAATTAAGTGTGTTAAGGTCTATACCAAGCTCTAGTCTTCAGACTTTATTTAGGCCTTTTCAATTGTATAGATCATTCCAAAAAAATAGATGTTATTTATAATGCAAGAGATTTTTTTTTGAAAAAAAATCTATTTTGAACTTTTTATGACAAATTTTGAAAAGTTTTGCAGATTTATGTGATATTTGAAAACAATTTACAATTTTTTTATGGATTTTGAAAATTTTGAAATTTTTAGGGGTTTTTAATAAAGGTTAGTGATAGAATTATGTGCAAATATTTACATGGGAGTGCATAAATATTTACAAGAATTGGTTTTAAGGCTTTACACTAGGTATTTACATGGGTTAAGTTAGTTGTTATTTATAGATTCCTGTACGATGATTATTGATATTCAGAATTGTGTTTGGGTTATTATTCCTCATAACTATATACAAGTTTTTCAAAAATGATTTGAAAATCTTTTAACAAACATTTTTTAGAACTTTATTTTTCAAATAATCTTTTTACAAATACTTTTGCAAATATTTATAAAAAATCGAAAATAATTTAGCAAAGATTTTCTAACAGTTTGTATACATTTTGCAAACTATTTTTACAACCATTTTCCAAAACGTTTACAAATCGAGTTTTCAAAATATTTCATTATAAAATGAAACAAATTTTTACAAATATTCAAAAAAGATTTTTGCAAATGTTTGAAAACGTTTCACAAAAGTTTTCCAAATGATTTCAAAAAAAAACTTCAAGATATTTTCCATCCATTTTTCAAATCATTTTGTAAAATAATTTTAACCGATTTATTTGACCTATTTACAAAGTTTTTTTAGAAAAATTATTCAAATTTGTACAGGTATATTATTTATAGTTAAGTTATTTTACATTCTCATTCATATAGTATTTTGGCCATATTATTCAAAAAATACAGAAGTACGAGTTATAACTATAGTATATACTCGTATATACGACCCCCTATACTTAGCTTGAGTTATGTCCTCATAGGTCTGAGAGAGAAAGGAAGACATCTAAGAATAGACAAGTCTATACTACAATGACTAAAATAAATAATGAGAAGTCAGTCATATCCCCTAAACTAAGGATCAACGAATCCTAAGTATAGCAGACTGTCCTCCAAATAGGGATGATAGAGGATCTTTAATTTATAAAATCAATGTGCTCGGCATGTCACCCCTATACTTAGGGTGAAATATTCCCAAATATAGACAGAATGTCAAAATTGAGAGACAAGAGAGAGAATGAATAATAAATAACCCAAGTGCACTCATCCCCCCTATACATAGGATGAAGCATACCCTAAGTATAACATAGATAAATGGGATGAAAGACATATAGAAGAATGAATAAATTAGAAAAATATAACAAAAAGAAGAAGAAAAGAATAAAACTAATCAAAGATATTTTTGGGAGCATTGTCCTTCTTCCACTGAAGTTGTTGAAGTAGTAAATTCATCATAGAAAATTACTTGTACAGAATCGCCAAAGGTCAGGAATGTATACTGCTATAAGCTGACAATTCTGATATCAAAATGCTTTTCTTGTTATGCACAATTCTATCTTTATAGATCCTTGTCCACTTGATTTTTAATTTTCTTGGAAAAACTAACTTCACGTCAAACAACCACACTTTCTATCCAGTTCAAATGTCTTTCTTCTGATATTCTTGTTGTGCCAGCGTTCGACCTTTCATGTACATCAAGCAGTTGTTGTAAACATAGTCTCGTAATTCCAGGAGCTAGTTTAGATCCAATTTTCTTTTCTAACCACCTTTCTGTGTGTCAAGGTTGCAGATGTTCACTACAAAAAGTGACTTATGAATCAATTCCACGGGCATGTGGCATGAATTTCTGTAGACAAGACGATAGGGTGACATGCCCAAGGGGGACTTGTAGGCAATTCTGTATACCCAGAGAACCGAGTCCAGAAGTTGTGACCAATTCTTTTTGTCCAGCCTCACAAGTTTCTACAGGATCATCTTGCTTTTTTTGTTGGACAATTCTTCCAAGACATTGGATTTCAAATGTTAAGGAGATGTGACTCAGTGATCGATGTCGTACTCCTTTGTTAGTTTCTTTGCCTCTTTATTAATGAAGTGGCTACCACTGTCTAAATTTAGTATCTTTGGTATCCTAAACCATGATAAGGCGTTATCTTTCAGAAATCCACAGAACATTCTGCTATCTGCAGATCGAGCCAAGATAGCTTCAACTCATCGACTCACATAATCAACAGAAAGTAGGATGTATTCAAAGCCCTGACTATTAGGGAATGAACCCATGAAATCGATGCCACATGCATCGAACACATTAGATATCTGGATGAATTTGAGGGGCATAATGTCTTTAACACTAATGGTTTTCCCCATTTTCTGGTAGTCAGTACGTGCCTTCACATATTCACTTGCATCCTTAAAGAGTGTGGGCCACCATATACCATACCGTAGTATCTTTGTTGTCGTTCTGCATACAGAATGGTGTCTACCAGATTCGAAATTATGGCAGTGCTCGAGGACACTAGTGTACTCCTCCAGAGAAATACACCGATTCCAAATACAATGTAATCCTTCCATGAACAAGTGTAGATCCTCCCATTGGTAGAAATGAATGTCGGACAAAAATTTGTCCTTCTTGATTTTTGTCCAATCTTGTGGAACTATGCGGGTTAATAAGCTAGTTCCGCTGCATCACCACCCGGATGCAGTCCAAAATTTGCAAGGGTTCTCGCATAATGGACGCATGCGAGTAATGAAGTTAGTCCAAAGGAGATTGCAAAGGAAGTTACGGATTGGTAATTGGAATATCGGTACTTTAACTGGAAAATTGATGGAGATAGTGGATACAATGGAAAGAAGGAAGATTCATATATTATGTCTTCAAGAGACTAAATGGGTTGGAGAGAAAGCAAGGGAGATCAAGAAGACAAGCTTTAAACTTTGGTATTCAGGTAAAAATAAGGGCAGAAACGGTGTTGGAGTGGTTGTTCATAAAGATTTGAATGATTGTGTGGTTGAGGTGGAAAGATTTGGGGATCAGATTATTTTGCTAATGTTGGTGCTTGAAGTAGAAATTCTGAATATCATATCAGTTTATGCATCGCAAATTGGTTTAGATGAAAGGACTAAACAAGCTTTTTGGGAGGATCTGGATAAGATTTTACAAGGAATCCAACAAAGAGAGATGGTTTGAATAGGTGGAGATCTTAATGGACATTTGGGAAAAGATGTTTCAGGGTATGCAAGTGTGCATGGAGGACATGGTTTTGGGGATAGAAACAAAGAGGGAAAAGTCATTCTGGATTTTGTAACTGCATATGATCTTTTCATAGCAAACACTTTTTTCAAGAAGAGGGAGGAGCATTTAATTACATATAAGAGTGGCTCAACTAGAACACAGATTAATTACTTTGCGTTGAGGAGAAGAGATCGGTTGTGTTGCAAAGATTGCAAAGTAATCCCTGGAGAGAGTTTGACAACCCAACATCGCTTGTTAGTCTTGGATTTAGAAATAAAAGGGCTGGTAAAGAAAAGGAAGGTTCCTAAGATCACTAGAACTAGGTGGTGGAATCTTCCACTGAAGCAATCAAGCTTTAGGGAGAAGGTTTTAGAAGACTTATCTTGGGATTGTAGCGGTAGTGCAAACGAGATGTGGGAGGCAGTAGCATCTTGTATCCTAAAGGCAGCCAAAGAGATGCTAGGCGAGTCAAAAGGAGGAGCTCCGGGTCAAAAGGAGGCTTGGAGGTGGAGTGAAGGGGTGCAAGAGAAGCTAAAAATTAAAAGAGCTTGCTTTAAAGCTATGTTTAAGGATAGAATAGAGGAAACTATCAAAGACTATAAAATAGCGAAGAAGGAAGAAAAGAAGGCTGTATGCGAAGCTAAGTCAAAAGCTTATGAAGTTTTGTATATAAATCTCAACTCTAAGGAGGGCCAAAAGGATATATTCAGGATGGCCACACCCAACCATTTTTTGCCAACCATTTTTTGCCATGACCCGTCTCATTTCTTGCGCTTATTTTCATTTGAAATTTCAATTTTCACTCACCTATATATTCTCTTGGTGCACTCTTCTTCCATCTTTGGTTTTTTCTACATCTGTCCAAGGAGCTCTGATGATCGACGAGTGTGGCAAGCCTTGTTGATCGTTGTGGAAGCGAGGACGGGCACGATTGAACCTCGTAGTCGATGAGAAATTTTTGTGCTCCACTTTGACAATCCCAAACTCTAGATGGTCGATCCCTCGAGGATATGATCCGAAGTTTCATCACCTCCAGCCCAAGCAACTTCCTTCCTTCAAGTAATGATAGATTTAGTGTTCTTGCATTTATTCGGTTTGATTTTAGATCTCTGTAGTAGACATCTTATCAGACCTCTGATCCTCATGGTCGGAGGTTCTTTTCCTTCATTTTCATCACATCCGATCATTACACTCACCTTTTAAATTTGATCCCCTTCTCCATCTCTTCTTCTAAACCTGATCACCTCAGATCTTCATGGATCTGAGTTCACATCCTCCTCCTCCATGTCCAATAGAGGATTCTCACCCACTTCCATTTCATCTACTTCTATTATACAGGCACTAAGACTTTCACTCAAGTTAATTTATGCAATTGTATATATAGGTTTGATTTGGGAAATTAGTGGTTGATTCCACAATCAAAGCATGATCTGTAAAATGGTATCAACCACAACCATCATTGTTTGAGTCGAGTGTCGATCTGATCTAAACTGAAGCAAGCATCGAATCGTAGGTCAAGGATCTCAATCACCAGTAGGAGTTCGAGAGAAATGTTCAATTAGAACCAGCAGAATGAGAACGATCATCATCTCTGAAACTAGACTGAGCACAAATTCATCTGAAGTTGTTGCAAATTGAACGACAAATGAAAGCTGTCGATCAGAACTTTCATCTCTTGGTGGTCAAACAAAACAACACACAAAGATATGTAGCAGCACGATCAACTCAGATCTAAAAAACCTACATCATAAGAAATGAAGCTCAATAGCTTATAATTGTGAGTAGAGATCGACCTCTACTTAGAGCATTAACATGGAGAATGCCAAGAGATGACCGAAAAATCACAAGACTCGGGTGAATAAAATAGATTAAGGGTCGTTGTGACCCAGATCTCAGAGATAATTCAGTCAAACAAGAAAATAAGAGAACAGACCACCAAAACAAGATAAAAATCAAAGAAAAACAATAGTGGCCCTGGCTATTGGATTAGCCTGGTATAGTGACCATGGTCGGACTCAAGGAGCACGGGTTGGCCTCGCGGCCTACGAAGTAGTAAAAAAAAAACAAATTAAAGAAAATTATTTTTGGTGGACTTTTAATATTTTTATATTTTTTTGATTTTTAAATAATAAAGAAAATAATAAAATCAAGAAAACAAGCAACTTCACGCAATTATTTAACTACTCCAAATTTATCCAAAAATTCAAACAAAATTCTTTTTATGTTTTTTTTTATATTTTTTACTGTTTTTGGTAAATTTTTGTGTTTTTCTGATTTTTAGGGAATTTTATAAAAATAAAAGAAAACTGAAAACCAAAGACACTGTCCGGTCAGTCTTCTACAACCATTTAAAAATGCCAAATGGTTGTTTCAAGGCCTAGAGGTAATTTTCCTGTAAAGTATGAACTACAAGGAAAAATTAGGAACTGGATTTATTATTTTTGGAGTTTTCAATTATTTATTAGAATTTTTATGGGTTTTTAGGGCTTTTTCAATTTTATAAACTTTATAAATCCAAAAATAACCAAACTTGGTTAGAAAATCAAACACACTAAAATAAACATAATCTAATTTTTTTAGAATTTATAGAGTTGTTTTAATATTTTCTTGTAAATTTTATAACTGGATAGTAAGAAAAATGAGTGTTTTTGAATTTTTTAAAAATAACAAAAATGCTCAGAAATGTACCCAAAATTTAGAGAAAATTTTACATAGTGGAAGGAGCCACATATCCAATTTTCATCAAATTTGGGTTAAATTTGCTATTTTATTAAAATAAAAAATCAGCAAATAGTGCACAAGGACCTATCTGCAATTAAAACAAAGTTCTGGGCCAAACTGTAACACGATTGAAAATCTTGGGCAAATAAATGCAAAATGCCCACCGACTCACGCGCTAGGCACATGGTCCAGGCTTAGAGGGACCAAAGTGTCATTCCTATTTTAAAAGATACAAACAGTAACACACAAAGAACACAGAGTAAAACATGTAATTTCACCAAAACTCACGTGTCCACGCATGTGTCCATCATGTACAGGGGTAAAAATGCAAATTAGACAAACAACAGGGTCCTCTATGCAAAATAACCAAAATAAAAACAACTACGAAACGTATTTACAGGACTAAAAATTAAATGCAGAAAAGGAGAACGGCCTACAGGGTAATTTACCCTTTATTTAAGCGGATGGATGGGATGGCTCCACGTGCTGGATCAGACGGTGGTGGATGGTGGCGCCTCTCTAGTTGATGGACGCTCCAGATGAGCTCCGACCGCGGATCTGATGGCTGATGAAAGCGTGGGGGCTCGCCACGTGTCAATCAAACGTCAGCTGCTGGTGACGAAACCTTGGGCTCGATCGGACGGCTCCTATCAAATCTGGAGATGCTTAGGGAGGATGGACGGTCGGGGAGGATCCACGAAGAACAGGTGGCTGGCGAACTTCGCCGGCCTAGTACGCGCACGGTGGTCCTCCTCGGGGGCTACTGAAGATCGGAGAAGAAGTGCTGAAGCTCCCCACGTCTGAAGAGGGCCTCCGATGAAGCTGGAGCCGTCGGAGATGGTCCGGCGACCAAGGCGGAGCTGGAGCTGCTGCTCCTGAACGTTCAAGCTCTCAGATGGGCTTGTCTTGACCTGCAAAGTGGCGCAACAGACTCGTAGGTCGAGGGCAAAGTGCCTCGACCCGGTTAGAGGGGATGGGGATGGTCGATGCATCGAGATGGGCGAGCTCCGACGAAGCGACGACGAAGAAGCTCCGTTCCCAGTTCCTATGCGAATTGGGGTGAGCAGATGGGCGAAGAAGGTACGGGGGAGTGAGGCGAAGGTGTGGGTGTCGTCCGATGATCGAATTGGTGAGGGAGGTGGTCGGAATCAACGGTCGACAACGGAGGCGCGATTTGGGGGTAACTCGAAATTAGCGAAAAATAGAAGGAACGAAGGCAACCTGATGGTCGATGTCGACTGGGGACGAGCCGAAGAAGCTCTAGGTCCTAGCCTCGAGGGTCGTCAATGCCCGAGGCTCGAGCACCACGCTGGTGGCAGCGCACGGCGGCGCTAGGTCGCCGGATCGATGGTCCGGTCACTCCCTCCTCGCAGCAACAAGGCCAAAGGCGAGCTGTCACTCAGGCGAGAGCAATGGAGGTCCTGGGGTGGAATGAACTGAGCCAAAGATACCAGAATCGTGCGGCGGAGCTGGGCATTTAAGTGGCTAGGGGTCCGAGAAGATGGGAGTCGGGTGACTCGATCGGCGCGCGGATCCCCAATACCCCGCTCAGGCGTGGATCAGGGAGGAACGTAGATGGATTATGACCCGAGATTTACAGATTTGGAGCTCGGATCAAGTGGCTATAATTCGGAGAAATCGGTTCGGGGCACTGGATCCGCGGGTCTGTGGTCCAGGGGGGGGGGAGTTGACCGGGGGGTCAACATCCCCCGTGGACCAGTGGAATGTGACCACGTGGAAATGATTTGGAAATTCAAATAAAAATAGAAAATGGCCGAATTAATAAAAACTCAAAACATAAAAAATGTTTCTTTTATTTTAAACTATTTTTTGTGATTTTTAAATATTTTTTTGAAATATAAATTAGGTATTTACAATATAGTGCTATGTATAGGTATATATACAATTATAAATTTTTAATTTTTGATTTTAATTAATTATTTTTGTGCATTTTTATTCCAATTTTATATTTTATTTATTTATAAGATGAAATTCGGAATATTTTGGTGTTTTTGTTTTATTTTTATTATTTATTTATAAGGGTAAAATAAATAGATATATACAAGTATGTACATGGTAGATATATTCAAGGAAGGGTATTTTCATTTTCTTTTTAATTTTCTTATTTTTATTTTGATTTTGTATTTAAAATATTTACAAATAAATAAAACCCATTTTATTTTTATTTTTAGAGGAAAATATTATTATTCTATTTACAGGTATATTTACACACATGAGCTTCCTTATCTCTCTCTACATTGACTTTTATGCGGTCAGGCCCATGCTGAGCCCTCCCTTGGGATTAGGTCGCTCAATATTTATTCTAAATATATCCCTTTTTTTCTTTTAATTCTTTATTCTTTTATTTATGCACAAAAACATGCTAATTATTTAATTTTATACAATGCATGCAATTTGATAATTATTGATATTTACAGAGATCTACATGTGTTTGGCAAAGGTTTTGTAGCTAAAATAAAAGAATAAAGAGTGATGAATGGGTATTCATCACCCCCCTATACTTAAATTTTCTAGTCCCTTAGCAAACACTTATTTGAAAAAGAAGTAAAAAAGAAAAAGGAAAAAGAAAAAGAGGAGAATGTGCAAGGATCAAGGTTGATTACTAAACTTGCCTTCATTAAATTGAGTTATGGAGCTCGATCAGATCTTTGGATTACTAATGTGTCGGAACCTTATTTAGACTTAGGTTTAAAACTTAACAGCCTCTAAGATCCACTAATCTATAATTAGGACTCCTCAACGATCCAGATCAGAACAAGTCACCATACACAAACCCTGAAGACTATGAGTCTTTCCTTGTACTGTGAATGTGAAATATAAGCTCTCCACCTCAGAAGTGGCAACTTGACAATCCTCCCCAACAAGGTAACTCTATGACCCTAATCTGGCCACTCTTTCCTCGAGGAGCGGGGTATTCTCTTCTAAGTTCAAGTACAACTGGCTCAAGAAGAGGGGGAAGAAAAGAATGGACCACGGCCAGTGTAGCCATGTATCCTTGGGAGCTCAACCAGTGTAGCCAAGTCTCCCTGCTGCAAGCTACATAAGGTGGGACATGAATCTCAAGCTTTGCTTATTTGCACTATATACATACTTCGGTGGGATTATCATTTTCTATCAGACCCACCACTTTTTTGGAGTTATTTTATATTTACATTTTTTTTCAAGTGCATCTATACAACATATACATGTACAGCATATATACAAGGAGTTTTTCCTCTTGAGCCAGTAGACTATCCCTCTTTTGATGCATTATTGCAACCCACAACTCCTGTCGTTAGACCTCATGGCAACCAGACCAAGTTGAGACGCACTTCATTCACTAACAGAAGAAGACAGGTTCCACCTAGAAGTACTACCCTCATATGCTACCCCAAGTCAAGGAAGATTGCCTCCTCACCACCTCATCTGTAGAGAGCTCGGTGCAAGTGCGGTGTCCAAGTAAAGCCATTGTCTATATGGGTCATGTGTGTGTTGTTAAGTGCTCTACTTAGGCTCATTGAGATGACATGTGATCATAGCCTAGTGCACTCAAAGAATTAAGTCACCATGGACCTGAAAAGCCTTAACCGTAAGCCCTATAAGGATCCTCTTAGAATTAGGTGGATTAAGATCTTAATCAAGCTCCATTTCCCAATTTAATTCCAGGCTAGTTTAAATGTCAACTAT
Organism: Ottelia alismoides; assembly: GCA_037367405.1. NCBI lineage: Eukaryota > Viridiplantae > Streptophyta > Magnoliopsida > Alismatales > Hydrocharitaceae > Ottelia > Ottelia alismoides. The sequence continues at coordinate 75,257 of JAZKJV010006958.1, read as the reverse complement.
AATCTCGGAAAAACTATATAAGTATACACAAAGATGCTATTTACACAATATTTACAAGCATGCATAATTTTTGAAAAATGTTTTGAAATCATGGATGTATGCATGAATGCAAGTTTTGCAAAGTATTTACACAAATTTACACAAGATTTTTGCAAACTTTTTATTTTCAAAATACTTTGGAATAATTTTGTACTATATACATAATTTTGATAAGCACATATTTACATAAACTTTACACACAAATTTTTTGAAAACTTTTTTACAAAAATAATTTGTAAAAGAATGTTTATTTACAGGGAAAAATTTTTAATTTTTATGGATTTTATGGTTTTTAGCCATTTTTATTTATTAACACACTCACACAAAGTATGAGTTATGGCTAAAGTATATATGAAATATATACACACCCCTATACTTACCTCGAACGATGTCCTCAGAGTCAAGAGTGATGAAGAAGACATAACTCGTGCTTAGTATACAAAGATAAATGAATGAATAGAAATCAAGAGGATCTCGGCTTTTTCTCCCTATGCTCAGGATCAAATAATCCTAAGTATAGAAGGCTATACATAAAGGGAAAACCGAGTGGAGAATGTACAGGGTCTACCCCCTATACTTAGGTAAAATATCCCTAAGTATAGGCATCAAAAACAGGGGTAACATGAATCAAAAGAAATACCCAAGAGTCCTACATCCCCCCTATACTTAGGGTAAAGTACACCCTAAGTATAGCATAATCAAAAGATGAAGAAAGGGATGTGGAACTAAAGAATGGAATGATATGGACATCTGGATCAATACAGGTCGGGAGAACATTGATAATCAGGCATGAGATGCAATAGATGAGAGTCAAGAGACTATATCTCGCGCAAAATGAATAGGGGAAACATCAATGACCCGCAGCTCATGATCTAGAAATGGCTTGAGCCGCTGGCCGTTCACTCGAAAGGTACTCTCAGTAGACAACTCAGATATATCAATACTCCCATTGTCGTGTACCTTTCTCACAAGATAAGGTCCCTTCCATTTGCTCTGTAGCTTCCCTGGAAATAGACGAAGCCTAGCATCAAACAGCCATACTCTCTGTCCAGGCTCAAAATGCTTGTGGCTGATATGAGAATCATGCCACTCCTTCACTCTCTCCTTGTACTGTAGGCTGTTTGAGAAGGCGGTGTCACGAAGCTCCTCCAGGGATGCTAACTCTGCCCTCCTCTGGTCTCCTACACTATCTGGATCTAAAAGAATATCAGTAACTGCCCAAAGTGACCTGTGTCTCAGCTCAACTGGTAAATGGCATGGCTTGCCATATATGAGGCGAAAGGGAGATGTGCCCAAAGGTGTCTTGAAAGACGTCCTATATGCCCATAAGACCGAGTCCAAAAGCTGTGACCAATCCTTTCGGTCAGGGCAGACAACTTTCTGCAATATAGTCTTGATCTCCCTATTCGACACCTCGGCTAGACCATTCGTCTGTGGATGGTATGGAGTGGCAACTCGATGGTCTATGCCGAACTCGCTAGAAAGGGCCTTCACCTGGTCGTTGATGAAATGAGACCCCCATCAGAAATCAATACTTGAGGTACCCCGAACCGCGTAATGATGTGCTTCCTCAGAAATCTGCAAACTGTCCTGGCATCTGCTGTTCGGGCGGGGATGGCCTTAACCCAACGACTCACATAATCAACGGCCAACAGAATGTACTCAAATCCCTGACTCTTAGGGAATGGACTTATGAAATCGATGCCCCATGCGTCAAAAACATCACAGAAGTGAATGGGCTGCATCGGCATCATATCACGCTGTCCACAAGTGCCCATCCACTGACAGTCAGTACACCTCTTCACGAACTCATCAGAGTCCTTGAAGAGGGTAGGCCACCATAGGCCGGATTGGAGCACTTTCTGTGCCGTTCTCCTCCCAGAGTGGTGTCCTCCTGCCTCAAGCTTGTGGCAGTAAATGAGGATGCTATGGTGCTCCTCCTGAGGAATGCACCTACGTCAGACGCTATCCCCTCCTTCGTGGTAAAGGATGGGATCCTCCCAGTGGTAGGACTTGGCCTTCACGAGGAAGGTCTCAAGCCTTTGCCTGGGCCAATCTTGTGGAACTTTCTTAGCAACAAGAAAGTTCACAATATCTACATACCACGGGAGAGAGGTGATAGCAAGGATCGCCTCATCTGGGAAGGTCTCACAAATAGGGTCAATCTGCTCAGAATCCTCAAGATGCTCTAATCGGGAGAGATGATCCGCCGCCTCATTCTTGACTCCAGGCTTATCCTTAATTTCTATGTCAAACTCCTGGAGTAGAAGGATCCATCTAGTCAGTCTGGCCTTGGCATCCTTCTTTGCCATTTGGTACCTGATGGTGGTATGATCTGTGTACAGGGTCACTCTAGATCCAATAATGTTTGATCTGAACTTATCTAGGGTGAACACTACGGCTAGCATCTCCTTCTCTGTGACTGTGTAGTTTCGTTGCACGGAATACAATGTGTGGCTAGCGTAGTGGATAGCAAATGGAACTCCATCCCTCCTTTGTCCCAGCACGGCCCCCATGGCAAAATCGGAGGCATCCGTCATGATCTCGAATGAGAGAGACCAATCAGGCGGCTGAAGAATAGGAGCCTCAACAACACATCTCTTGAGAGTCTCAAACGACGAAACACACTTGTCATAGACAAGGAACTCGGTGTCTTTCATAGACAGGTCATTCAACGGTCGGGCAATCCTACTGAAATCATGAATGAATCGCCGGTAGAAACCGACGTGCCCCAGGAATGACCGTAACTTCCACAAATTGGACGGTGGTGCGAGTTTTCTATTGACATCTACCTTGGCCGGATCAATCTCCATGCCCCAGTTGGAGATGATGTGGCCAAGCACCATCCCTTGAGTCACCATGAAGTGACTCTTCTCCCAAGATAGCACCAAGTGAACATCTATACATCGCTGAAGGACTCATTCTAGGCAGTCAAGACATGAGTCGAATCCGTCGCCATAAACCGAGAAATCATCCATGAAGACCTCCAAGCACTCCCCTACCACGTCCGAAAAGATCGACATCATGCATCTCTGAAAGGTCGCAGGGGCATTGCATAGCCCAAATGGCATGCGTCAGAAGGCGTATGTGTCGAAGGGACAGGTAAAGGTGGTGTTGTCCTGGTCCTCGGGAGCGATGGCCACCTGGTTGTAGCCCGAGTACCCATCCAGAAAACAATAGTGGCTCTTCCCTGCCAGTCTCTCAATGATCTTATCTATAAAGGGCAGGGGGAAATGATCCTTCTTGGTGGCCTGGTTGAGTCTCCTGTAATTAACGCAGACCCGCCAAGAAGTGGGTACCCATGTATCTATCTCCTATCCAGACTCGTTGACCACTGTAGTGATGCCCGTCTTCTTGGGCACCACATGCAAAGGGCTGACCCACTTGGAGTCGGATATGGGGTAGATAAAATCGGTGCTCCACCATTTCGAAATCTCCTTCATGACAACCTCTCTCAGATTCGGGTTCAGCCGCCGTTGGAACTCACGTGACGGCTTCGCCTCATCCTCGAGATAGATATGGTGGGAGCACAGGGCCAGACTTATCCCCTGGAGATCTGCTACGCTCCATCCTATCGCCTTGTAGTTCTTTTCAAGAACCCCCATCAGACGGGATTCCTGCTCTCCAGTCAAATCGACGGAGATAATGACTGGGTACATCTCATGCTTACCCGCAAGGAACCTATACTTCAGCGAAGTAGGAAGTGGCATCAGCTCTGGACAACTGGGTGCTGGTAGGTCTGGCCTCTGAAAACTCTGCGTGAAGGCTGCCAAATCCGCATGGGAGAACTGAAACTCTCTGTCACTCTCTAAATCTGGAGAAGGCTGCCCTGATGGACTGTCTCTGCTCTGCTCGCCATCTACCTCCTCCCTAGCTGCAGGCTTAGTGGAAGTCTGATCTGGTATATAATTAGCAAACTCTGTCCAGTCAAAACCTGACTCCGAGGGATTTGTATCATCCAAGGTGGCTTCAGTACCACCATCATCATAAAAATCAGTCTCGCGGTCGAGAACCGGCTCTGCTGCCTCCAAAGTATCCTGAACCAGGAATGTGCTCTCCAAGCTCTCCTCTGCTGGCGTCTCTGCATAAGCGGACTCTGAAGGTGAGAGGATGGCCTGTGCATCTGGATCTGCCCATAAAGCCTCATCATATGTAATCACAAAGTCACAGTCCTGGTGGATGTCTAGCCCAACATCTGTCATCTTCTTTGTATATGAAGTAGTCTCTGAGCATGCTTTGTCTCTGGCTCTGGTGTCCTCGACCGTCTCTATTTGTACACTTTCACCCTCAACGCGAAAGTATACCTTCCCGCTATCATGTTCAGTCACTACCTTGGCTGTGGCCAAGAACGGGCAACCGAGAATGATAGGGGTATCGGTCACTAATTCAGGGATCTCCATGTCCAACACTACAAAGTCCACGGGGAACTGCAGGCCCTGAATCGTGACGACAACGTCCCTCAGCAACCCCTTCGGCCTCTTGATAGATCGACCAGCAAACTGAAGGATTGTCCTACTCTATCGAAGAGTGCCCAACTCGAAGCAGTCGAGAAGGGCTGTCGGAAGTAGTTTGATCGACGATCCGCTGTCTAATAGAATACGCTCGAACCTATGCTCTCTGATATGGCATCTGACATACGGGACTCCTGAATCTGGCCTCTTTGCTGACAGACAGTTTTGGATCGCGAAACAAGTTGCTCTCGTCAGCACATGAATCTCTGAATGGTGGTTCCTCCTCTGACTTCTAACTGTAGTCCTGTCTCTAAGCAAACGCTAGAATAGAGGGATGTGCTGCAAAGCCTCCTGAAGAGTCAGCTGAATGTGGAAACGATCTATCATCTGCTGGCTGAACTCTTCTTGCTCTCTCTTTTTTGGATTTTCATTTTTCTTCCCCTTTCCCATCTGAAGAGCTCTAGGGAAGGGGATCACAGGGTCCTTCTCAAATGAAGGACTAGGAAAGGGTCTAGACGGCTCGACGGCCGGATCCACACATACATCATGCACCACAGTGGGACCAGAAGAGAACAAACCCTTTCCTTTATTGCCAGAAATGTCTCGAGATACATCAGCAAATGGAAAAACAACAGGAATCTCTGAAGAACTGGTGGCATCAGCACCACCATTGGCTGGTAGACGGGCGGCCTTAGTACCGCGCTCTGGCTCGACAACATGGGTGGCCTCAGTACCACCTCCTCCAACTGGTGAAATGGTGGCCTCAGTACCGTCGGTGGGATCAGAATCCGTGGTGGCATCAGTACCACCGTCATCATCTCTAGCGGCCTCAGTACCGCTCTCCTCCTCACCTGGCGCTCTAGATGATTCCTCAGGGTGTCGCTCAGACGAGTCGCCGCCTGCTGGCATCCTACCGCTCCTAAGTGTGACAAAATCAGTATCAAAAAGATATACAGACATATCACCAATAGTATCACTCGCAGTGGCATACTCAGTACAAACTACCTGCTCAGATTTCCTCTTGAGGTTGTTGGGGTTCGGCTCTATCTGGGCAGGGATGGCGGCCTTCTTTCTCTCTATGTCCCGCATCTCCTGGCGGAACTCATCCATCTCCTGTCGAAAGGTAGCTTGCTGATCTGTGAGAAGGCGAGCTATGTCATCCAAGGCGGGGCTCTCATAGGATGGCCCATGAGAACCCGACGGGTAGCCTCTCTAGTAGTGAGGCTGCTGGTGCTGTGGCTGAGAGGGGTAAGAATATGGCTGATGCTGTGGCTGATGAGGCTGATCACGCCTCCAAGACTGTCCCTGCTGATAGGGATGAGGACCATAGGACTGTGACTGCTGCTGCTGCTGCTGTGGGTACACTGGGGGCTACTGCTGCTGGTGATCTCTCTGATGGCTGTAGTGGCCACCCTGTCCTGACAGCTACTGCTGGGGTTGGGTACCTCCGGCCTCCCAACGGAATCCGAGATGGTCTCGTCGGATACCGGGCTGGGTCTGGTCGTACCAAATCCCATTGACATCCATCAACGGCTCTGAATCGTACAGGGGTGGCGGGAGCACTGCCAGAGGCTGATCCGGCTGGTATACCACCATCTGCATGTCTGGAGATGGCGGTGACTGGTAGGTGGGCTGCGGCTGCTAGTACGGCTCCGCCTGTACAAGGTGAACCTGTCTAGGCTACTGGTGGGAGATGGAGCACTGGGACGAGCTACCGGAGCTACTCGGATCGCCTCGTACCTGAAGACGGGGCTGGGAAGCCGTCGGTGCCTCCTGGAGACACATGAGCTGTGTCTTCAGGTCACTCAGAGGCTGTGCCATCTGCTCCATCTGCGTGATGCCCTGGCATTGCTTCTTCTCTATGATCTCCATCTGGTCCAGCTACTCGCTGATGATCCCCATGTCTGCGGCTGAACTCTCTGCCTGTGCTGATGCCGCGAACGAACTGGATGGACCGACGTCAACCCGTGCTATCCTCTGGTACTGCACGGTCTGTGGTTGGGATCTCCCCTGAGTGTACAATCGGGTCTGGGACATCACCATGTAGTTCTCAGCCATCTCCTCGTAGATGGCCCAGACCTGATCGTGGTCCTTGGCGAAATAGGACCCGCCACAAGAAGCGTTCACCAAGCCCTGAAGCTCTGGTGTCAGCTGATGAATACTCATTCATCACTCTTTATTCTTATATTTTAGCTACAAAAACCTTTGCAAATGCATGTAGATATATGTAAATACAAATAATTACCAAAAGCATGCATTGTGTAAAAACCTACAATTAGCATGTTTTTGTGCAAAAATAAAAGAATAAAGATTAAAAAGAAAAAGAGGGAAATATTTAGAATAAATATTGAGCAACCTAGCCCAAGAGAGGGCTCAGCATGGGCCTGACCGCATAAAAGCCAAAGTAGAGGGAGATAGGGGCTCATGTGTAAATATTTATGAAAATAAATAAAAATATTTTCCTCACCAAAAATATGCTTGTAAATACTTGTATATATTTATAAATATAAAATCAAAGAAAACGTTTAAAATCAAAAAGAATTAAAACACCCCTTTTACCTTGTATATAAACCACATCTACATATTTATTTAGCCTTGTAAATATGTAAAATCAACTTTTATAATTTTTGTAAATAAACTATGTTATATATTGTAAATAAATAAAATAAAAACAATTAAAACAAAAACAAAATAAAAATAGAAAAATTAAAAATACAAAAATACATTGTACATATACCTTGTATATAAATGTATATATGTATTTATTTTACTCATGTATATAAATAATAAAAATAAAATAAAAACACACTTTTATTCCTTATTTTATAATATAAATAAATAAAATATAAAATAGGGATAAAATTATACAAAAATAAGAATTTAAAAATCAAAAATCAAAAAACCTATACTGTACAAATACCTATATATAGCTATATAGTGTAAGTACTTTATTTTTATTTTGAAAAATTAATTAAAAATCACAAAAAAATAGAAAATATTAAAACAAAAATATTTCATGTTTTGACTTTTTAATAATTCTGCCATTTACTATTTATAATTGATTTTTCAAATCTTTTCCACATGGCAGCTTCTCATTGGCCCACGGAGATGTTGACCTCTGGTCCACTCCCTCCGCGGACCTCCTTCTCCAACGGATCTCGTGCCCGACCCGACTTCTCCTCTTTTTCCGCGCTCGATCTGCTCGCCATCTCCGCAAACCCCAGGTCCTATCTCTTCTTCTTGCACCCGAGACCCTCGCCGGGGTATCCACATCGGGATCCGCGCTTCTCACAACCCTACCCGACCAGCCCTAGCCGGACCTGCACCCACTTAAATACCCAGCTCCGCCACCCATTTTCTCTATCTTTTGCCATTCGCCTTCTTCTCCTGTGAGCTCCAGAGAGTGTGTGAGGTTACAGCTCGCGCCTGAGCCTGTTGCAGCGAGGAGAGGAGGAGGATTCCATCGATCCGGCGACGTAGCCGCCGCAGCTCCGCCACAAGCGCGAGCTCCGAGCCTCAGGCAGAGACGACCCTCGAGGCGACGACCAGGAGCATCCCCAGCTCCCCCCCAGTCTCTCCGTTCATCCAGGTAGCCATTTAGCTCCGCCATTTCCTTTGATTTTCGTTTATCCCCAAATCGCACCGCCGCCGTCGTTCTTTGATTCCGACCACCCCGTTACCCACTTCGATCATCGGAATCGCCCATTACGTTCGCCTTCGTCCGACGCACCTTCTCCACCCTCTCACTCAACCCAGCTCGCACAGGAGCTGGGAACCGAGCTCCTCCGTCCACCCCCTTCGCCGGAGCTCGCTGTCCCGACGCACCAGCCACCTCCACCTCGCCTAACCGAGTCGAGGCACTTTGCCCTCGACCCGCGCGTCTTCTGGGTTGCTTTGCAGGTCCAACAAAGGCCATCTGAGGCCTTTTGCCGTTCATACCAGGAGCCTCACCTCCGCCATCCTCGCCGGAGCTCACCCGAGCTCGGCTGGACCATCGGAGGGCCTCAGTAGCTGCGCACAGACACGCCGGAGCTTCTCCGATCCTTAGGCGCAGCAGAGGAGGTCGGAAGCGCGTCCACGAGGCCGGCGAAGTTCGCCGGCCACCTGTTCATCCAGGACCTCCAGTTGCCGTCGATCGCCTCCCCCTCGCTGCAGTTTTGATCCTGGTCATCCATCCTGGGAGCCACCAGCACCGCTCGATCCGAGGAGAGACGATCCGGAGCGCCCACCATCCGCAGCCGTCAGATCTCCACGTGGCGCGCATCCAACGCCCCCGCTTAATAAAGGGTAATTTACCCTTAGGCCCCTGTCTTTATTTTATTTCGTTTTAGTCCTGTAAATATTGAAATCAGTTGTTTAGTTTTAGGGTAATTTACATAGTGGACCTTGAGCTTTAGATATTTGCATTTATACCCCTGCCTGTTGTGGACACGTGCATCGACACGTGATTTGTTTGGGTTATTTGCAGTAGAACACCCTGTAGTTATGGATGTTATTAAATGAATGAAAGTTTTTAGATATTTGCATTTATACCCCTGTGCGTGGTTTATTTGAGCATGTGCGATTTATTTTGGGTTATTTGCAGGTAAGCCCCCTGGACTTTTGGTACCTGTTACCAATAAGTCCTCAGGACTTATTTTTCTTACATTTAGGTCCCTGAGTGCCCCAGGCACGCGCGTGGCGCGTGTTTTGCTGGGTATTTTGCACCAGGACCCCCAGAACTTTGGGTATTTGCACTTTGGTCCCTATGCACAGTACCCTTCCTTTATTTTTGAATAAAATATCAAATCACCTCCAAATCCAACGAAAATTTGACACATGGCTCCTGCCATGGTGTAGGATTTTTGTGGATTTTTAAGGACATTTTTTATTTTGTTTGATATTTTTAAAAATTCAAAAACATCTATTTTTGCCACTGTCTAGTTTGAAAAATCACAAAAAAATATCAAAACTCACTTAAAAATTCTATAAAAATGATTTACTGTTTAGTTTGCTTAGTTTGATTTTCTAGCCAATTTTGGCTATTTTTCACTATTGGAAAACACTAAAAACTTAAAAATACTCAAAAACCCATAAAAATTCTAATAAATAAATTAAAAATCCAAAAATAATAAAATTTATACCTAAATTTTCCTTGTTTGATCATCTTTATAAGAAAATTACCTCCACGCCATTTTGGGGCCCTTAGATATTTTATCTAGGGCTTTTTGGCTCGGCTGGACAGTACCCCCTGTTTGTTTCACTTTCTGATTTTTAGAAAATTAAATAAACATCAGAAAATTACCAAAAATTCACCAAAAACACTAAAAAATATAAAATACATAAAAACATTTTTGTTTTAATTTTTGGTTGATTTTTAGTACCTTAAATAAATTGTTGAATTGTGTTTTTCTTTGTTTTCTTTATTGTCTTAATTACTTAAAAATCCAAAAAAATATATAAAATCAATTAAAAACCACTAAAAATATTTTCTTTCTTTATTTTCTTTATTTTCACTACTTCGTAGGCCTCTCAGCCAACCCGTGCTCCTTGAGTTCGACCCTGGGTGCTATACCAGGTTAATCACATAGCAGGACTGCTATCTCGCGTTTTTGATCGATTTTATTCTCATTAGTGGTTCATTTTTCTTGATTGAGCCAACTTGATCGTGTGGGTCGCAACGACCACTTTAGCACCTATACCCTAGCCTTCAGGTCGCTCATCAGAATGGCGCCGTTGCCGGGGAGCACGGCTTAGTATTTTTTGATTTTGCTTTATTTTTGTTTTCGCGGCTTTTCGCGGCTCTTTCAGAGCTCGCGGCTTTTTGCGGCTTTTGTTCATATTTTATTTGTTTTATTTTCTTTTATTTTATTTTCTTTTGTTTTTATTTTTGTTTTCTTTTGAGTGATTATTTTATTTTGCATTTTTGCATATATATCCTCATTTTCTTTCATTTTATTTTTCTTCGTATTATTTGCTTATTTTTATTGGTCTGACCACTCTGTTTTCTCTTACGAGGGCCCGAGGACCGAGGCAGTTGATTTCGAGAAGCCGACGTAACCGCGGGAGTCGGAGGCGGCTCCCTTCTGTACGGAGCCGCAGGAGAGAGTGAGAGAGAGTTGAGTGGGAGAGGAACTTTTATTTTTATTGCATTATTATTGTAATTATACAGGGACACTGGACTTGGACTCTTTGGACTATCTTTGCTTAGCGGGTCTGTTTCACCGAGCATCGGTGTGCTCAGGGGACCCTTAGGACTTTCGCGGCTTTTTATGCGGCTTTGGTTTTATTTTATTTTCTTTCTGCCTTTTCCGGTGTTTACGCGGTTTTTGCTCGAGCCCCTAGACTTAGGAATTTCTGGTGATTGTGCCGTAATTAGTAGGATCCCCACACCTAACTGATTGCATGTTCCCATAGAACGTTAATTGGACCTACTAAAAATCATTAATAAAAATAACCGACTCATTTTCCTTCATAGCCTACGTGCCGCAGCCCGTCCTGTAAAGCGCTTTCTCCTACCCCCAATTTGTCGAACAGAGGAGGGACGGGCCAAGACCGGACTCTTTGGCTTGGAGGTCGGTGACCGGTTAGACGGTTCTTGCGCTAGAAATTGCTCATCTAGGACTCGGCTTTCCCGTTGCATCATATAGGTAGTTTATTTTCATTCTTTCAATTCTGTGCGGATCACTTGCATGTAGAGTGCTGGAGACAAGGTACGCATTTCTTACTCAGCATGCATCATTGATTTTATCGCGCATCGGCTTTTTCGACTTCTCCCCCCTGTTTTGGACTTAATAACCAGGAGAACTGAAAAATTCGTTAGGCCTTTTGTTTTGATTTGAAAAATATTAAAAAGAAAAACCATAAAATTGGGACTGGTTAACTCTATTGATCTTAAAAGACGCTCACCCTAAAAATTTTGTCTTGGGGAGAGCAACCCCCTCATTGTATGGTTTGGATGCACGAGAGAGTGACCCGCGCCCTAGGTAGAGCCCTCCGGTGCTAGTCCCGACTGATTACCGACTCTTCCGTGCGGGCCAGTCGGTTGGGATAGCATCGGGTATCCTAACAGGTCATGTAAGCGCTCTGATATTTTGTGTGTTCACCTAATAAAATCGACAAGATAATTTGACCGAACTTTCACGGTCTTCAGCTCGTGCCGCATTGGTGAACCGGGGGTTTGTTTTGTGATCATAGTTTCTCCAGATCTCATCCGCCCTACTCGCAAGATCAAGATGATGGGTAGACGCTCTCTTAGGCAGCCTCTGGCTGCACTGCTTTCGGGCACGTCTACCCAGTCATCTAGGTGTGCCCGCGAGAGCCGAGACCAGCTCTCCGAGCCCGAGTACGACTCCACCCTGTTCCCCCTCGACCCCCTTTCTTTCCGACCTGAGAGACACGAGCCCGAGGAGAGATTGATTGATTTGACAACACCTGAGTTGGGCTCGTTTGATTTTGCAGACGTCGCCATGGCCGGCAGTTCAGATGATCACTCCCGTCAGCCAGAGCACTTTGTATTAGACCAGGGAGCGATCAACTCCACCCTGATCGCATCACTTGAGACAGTCCAACAGCAGTTACGCGATCAGGGAGCATTCATGATTGAGATGAGGAGAGAGTTGGAGCGCCTCAGAGCAGAGAGAGATCAGAGGGAGCCTAAGGATGGCCCGGATGCAGAGGCACGAGCCGCCGCAGCAGCAGCAGCAGCCGCCGCCGCAGCGGCAGCCGCCACGGCAGGAGGACCACCGAGACCGATGCGGGAGTTGCACAACCCCGGATCTACACTGATGCACCATTGGGTGGTGGTACCTGCTATCGTGGGGGACTTCAAGTTCCCCCCGAACACCCTGCAGATGCTTCCCCATTTTCACGGGCTTGCCACCGAGGAGCCCCATCTCCACCTCCAGGAGTTCCTGATGATTTGCAGTACTGTCCACGACCGCCATGTGGACCAGGATACGATTCGGATCATTGCCTTCCCCTTCTCACTAGCAGACAGAGCAGCCACCTGGTTGAAGCATCTGGGGAAGTTCGTCTACACCTGGGAGCAGCTCCGCACCGAGTACTTGAACAAGTACTATCCACTCGGGCGGACGAATGCAGCGAGGGCCCTGATCAGCAACTTCTCCATGCTCCCCAATGAGCAATTTCACGAGGCATGGGAGAGGTTTAGAGAGCTCACGGACAGATGCCCGCACCACGACATCACGAAGCCGAACCTTGTGCAGAGCTTCTTCAGCAGGTTGACACCAGAGCTTCAGGGCCTGGTGAATGCTTCTTGTGGCGGGTCCTATTTCGCCAAGGACCACGCCCAGGTCTGGGGCATCTTCGAGGAGATGGCTGGGAATTATATGGTGATGTCCCAGACCCGGCTGTACACACAGAGACCCCAGCCGCATCAGCCAGGATCCGTGCAGTACCAGCGGATATCACGGGTCGATGCAGGTCCATCTAGTTCGTCCGCAGTCGCAGCAGCATAGGCAGAGTCGTCCGCTGCGGATATGGGTATTATCAGCGAGAAGTTGGACCGCATGGAGCTGATAGAGAAGAAGCAGTGCCAGAGCATCGCGCAGATGGATCAGATGGCACAGACTCTGAGCGACATGAAGACCCAGCTCATGTGTCTCCAGGAGGCACAGACGGCTTCACAGCCCCGTCTTCAGTCGCGAGGCGACTCCGGCAGCAACAGCAGCTCGTCCCAGCGCTCCAGCTCCCTACAGTAGCCTAGAAAGGTTCATCTTGTACAGGCGGAGCCGTACCAGCAGCCGCAGCCCACTTACCAGTCCCCACCATCTCCAGACATGCAGATGGTGGTCTACCAGCCGGACCAGCCTCTGGCAGTACTCCCGCCAGCCCCCTACGATGCAGAGCCGTTGATGGATGTCAACGAGATTTGGTATGACCGCCCCCAGCCTGGGATCCGACGAGACCATCCCGGATTCAGGTGGGGGAATGGAGGTACCCAGCCCCAGCAGCAGCCAGCCGGTCAGGGAGGGCAGTAATCCCAGCAGAGAGATCTCCAGCCGCAGCAGCAGCCCCCAGCTTACCAGTCACACCAACCATCATCCTTCGTTCCTCGTCCCTATCAGCAGCAGGGACAGTCGTGGAGACGTGAGCAGCAGGCTCACCCAGCATACCAGCAGCACCCCTCTCCCTACCCCTCTCAGCAGCACCACCAGCAGTTCCAGCAGCCTCAGCACCAGAGAGGCTACCCGTCAGGCTCCCATGAGAGCCCCGCCTTGGATAACGTCGCCCGCCTCCTCACGGATCAGAAGGCCACGTTTAGACGGGAGATGGACGAGTTCCGCCAGGAGATGCGGGACCTGGTGAGGGGGAAGGCCGCCATTCCTGCACAGATCGAGCCGAACCCCAATAGCCTCAAGAGGAAGTCTGAGCAGGTAGTTTCTACTGAGCATGCCACTCCTAGTGACCCATTTGATGATACATCTTCGGATCTATTTGATGCTGATTTTGTTGCACTTAGGAGCGGTAGGACACCAGCAGGCGGCGGCGCCTCGTCTGAGCTACACCACGAGGATACTTCCGGGGTGCCACATGAGGAGGAGGAGAGCGGTACTGAGGCCGCTCCAGATGACTATGGTGGTACTGATGCCACCAAGGATGCTGATTCCACCGGCGGTACAGAGGTCGCCGCTTCACCAGTTCGAGGAGGTGGTACTGATGCCACCGGTTTAGCCGAGCCAGCCCGCGGTACTGATGCCGCGAGACGTCCAGCAGCAGTAGCAGCAGAGCCAGCCCGTGGTGGTACTGAGGCCACCGGTGTGTGTTTTGATAGAGATGTTGTCTTTCCTCATGTTACTGTATCTCAGAACTCTATTTTGAATAAAGGAAAAGGTTTAGTTTCTTCTGGTCCCACTGTGGTGAGTGATGTATGTGTGGATCCGGTCGTTGAGCCGTCTAGGCCTTTTCCTAGTCCTTCATCTGCGAAGGACCCTGTGATCCCCTTCCCTAGAGCCCTTCAGATGGGGAAGAGGAAGAAAAAAGAAAATGATCCAAAAAAGAGAGAGCAGGAGGAGTTCAGTCAGAGCATGATCGATAGATTCCACATCCAGCTGACCCTCCAGGAGGCTTTGCAGCACATCCCCCTTCTTCAGCGATCTTTGAGAGATAGGACCACAGTCAGGAGGAGGAGGAGGAACCACACTTCAGAGATTCATGTGCTGACGAAAGCCACGTGTTTTGCGATCCAGAACCGTCTGTCAGCCAAGAGGCCAGATTCAGGGGCCCCGTATGTCAGATGCCAGATTAGTGAGCAGAGGTTCGACCGGACTTTATTAGATAGCGGGTCGTCGATCAACCTACTTCCGGCAGCCCTTCTCGACTGCTTCGAGTTGGGCACTCTTCGACAGAGCAGGACAGTCCTTCAGTTTGCTGATCGATCTGTCAAGAGGCCGAAGGGGTTGTTGCAAGACGTTATCGTCACGATTCAGGGCCTGAAATTCCCCGTGGACTTCGTAGTGTTGGACATGGAGATCCCTGATTCAGTGACCGATACCCCCATCATACTCGGTCGTCCGTTCTTGGCCACAGCCAAGGCGGTGACTGATCATGACAGCGGGAAGGTGTACTTTCGCGTCGAGGGAGAGAGTATACAAATAAAGACGGTCGAGGACTACAGATCCAGAGAGAGAGAGCACGCTCAGAGGCTAGCACAGATTCATAGCAGCTGACAGACGCAGAGCCAGACATCCACCAAGACTGTGATTTTGTGATCACAGACGATGAGGCAGCATGGGCAGATCCTGCAGCACAGGCCATCCTCGCATTTTTAGACACAGCTGATGCCGAGATGATAGCAGAGGACAGTTTGGAGAGCACAGCCCTGGTTCAGGATACTACAGAGGCAGCAGAGCCGGTCCTTGATCGCGACACGACTATCAGTGATGGTGGTGCTGAGGCCACCTTGTGTGATGGTGGTACTGACGCCACCGTATTTGATGCAGATCCCTCGGATTCAGAGTCTGATTGGGCAGATTGTGATGATCAGATGCCAGACTTGAGTCCACTTGAGCCGACAGATGAGGAGGAGGCAGATGCAGAGCCGATTAGAGATAGCACAGTTGAGCAGCCTTCTCCAGATCCAGTTTGCGAGAGTTCGCTTTCTTTCTCCCAGGCAGATTTGGCAGACTTAGCAGCATTCACTCATTTCCTTCCGCAGCCAGATTTGCCAGCACCCAGCCTTCCAGAGCTGAAGCCGCTCCCTACTTCGCTGAAGTATCGGTTCCTTGCGGGCAAGCCAGAGATGTACCCAGTCATCATCTCCGCCGATCTGACTGGAGAGCAGGAATCCCGTTTAATGGGGGTTCTTGAAAAGAACCGCAAGGCAATCGGATGGAGCATAGCAGATCTCCATGGGATTAGTCCATCAGTGTGCTCCCACCATATTTATCTCGAGGAGGGGGCGAAGCCGTCGCGTGAGTTACAGCGGCGACTGAACCCCAACCTGAGAGAGGTCGTGATGAAGGAAATATCAAAATGGTGGAGTGCAGATTTTATTTATCCCATTTCCGACTCCAAGTGGTTCAGCCCCTTGCATGTGGTGCCCAAGAAGACGGGCATCACGACTGTGATCAGTGAGTCGGGAGAGGAGATTGCTACACGAGTACCCACCTCTTGGAGGGTCTGTGTTGACTACAGGAGACTCAACCAGGCCACCAAGAAGGACCATTTCCCCCTGTCTTTTATTGACCAGATCATTGAGAGACTGGCAGGGAAGAGCCATTATTGCTTCCTGGATGGGTACTCGGGCTACAACCAAGTGGCCATCGCTCCTGAAGATCAGGAGAAGACCACCTTTACCTGTCCCTTCGGCACATATGCTTTTCGACGCATGCCATTTGGGCTATGCAATGCCCCTGCGACTTTTCAGAGGTGCATGTTGTCGATCTTTTCGGACATGGTAGGGGAGTGTTTGGAGGTCTTCATGGACGATTTCTCGGTCTACGGCGACGGATTCGACTCCTTTCTTGACTGCCTAGACCGAGTACTCCAGCGATGTATCGAGTATCATTTGGTTTTATCTTGGGAGAAGAGTCACTTCATGGTGACTCAAGGGACGGTGCTTGGCCACATCATCTCCAACAGGGGCATGGAGGTTGATCCGGCCAAGGTTGATGTCATTAGAAAACTCGCACCGCCGTCCAATTTGAGGCAGCTACGGTCATTTCTGGGGCACGTTGGATTTTACAGGAGATTTATTCAGGATTTTAGCAGGATTGCCCGGTCGTTGACTGACCTCTTGACGAAAGACACCGAGTTCCTTGTCGATGACAAGTGTCTTTCGTCCTTCGCGACTCTTTAGCAGTGTGTTATTGAGGCTCCTGTCCTCCAGCCGCCTGATTGGTCTCTCCCATTCGAGATCATGACGGATGCCTCCGATTTTGCCGTAGGGGCAGTGCTGGGACAGAGGAGGGATGGAGTTCCATTTGCCATTCACTACGCTAGCCGCACATTGGATTCCGCCCAGCGGAATTACATGGTCACAGAGAAGGAGATGCTAGCCGTAGTGTTCGCCCTAGATAAGTTCAGATCGTATATCATTGGATCTAGAGTGACTTTGTACACAGATCACACTGCCATCAGGTACCTCATGGCAAAGAAGAATGCCAAGGCCAGACTGACTAGATGGATCCTTCTACTCCAGGAGTTCGACATTGAGATCAAGGATAAGCCTGGAGTCAAGAATGTGGTGGCGGATCATCTCTCCCGTTTAGAGCAGCCTGAGGAGACTGAGCAGATTGACCCTATTCGAGATACCTTCCCAGATGAGGCGATCCTTGCTGTCGCCTCACTCCCGTGGTACGCCGATATTGTGAACTTTCTCGTTGCTGGGAAAGTCCCACAAGATTGGCCCAGGCAGAGACTTGAGACCTTCCTTGCGAAGGCCAAGTCCTACCATTGGGAGGATCCCATCCTTTACCACGAAGGAGGGGATAGCGTCTGGCGTCGGTGTATTCCTCAGGAGGAACACCATAGCGTCCTCACTTACTGCCACAAGCTTGAGGCAGGAGAACATCATTCTGGGAGGAGAACGGCACAGAAAGTGCTCCAATCCGGCTTGTGGTGGCCTACCCTCTTCAAGGACTCAGATGAGTTCGTGAAGAGGTGTACTGACTGTCAGAGGATGGGCACTTGTGGACAGCGTGATATGATGCCGATGCAGCCCATTCACTTCTGTGAGGTTTTTGACGCATGGGGCATCGATTTCATGGGTCCATTCCCTAAGAGTCGGGGATTTGAGTACATTCTGTTGGCCGTTGATTATGTTAGTCGTTGGGTGGAGGCTATCCCTGCCCAAGCCGCTGATGCGAGGACAGTTTGCAGATTTTTGAGGAAGCATATCATCACGCGGTTCGGGGTTCCACGAGTTCTGATTTCTGATGGGGGATCTCACTTCATCAACGACCAGGTAAAGGCCCTTGCTAGCGAGTTCGGTATAGACCATCGTGTTGCCACACCTTATCATCCACAGACGAATGGTCTAGCCGAGGTGTCGAATAGGGAGATCAAGACGATATTGCAGAAAGTCGTCCGCCCTGACCGAAAGGATTGGTCACAGCTTTTGGACTCGGTCTTGTGGGCATACAGGACGTCTTTCAAGACACCATTGGGCACATCTCCCTTTCGCCTCGTATATGGCAAGCCGTGCCATTTACCTGTTGAGCTGAGGCACAAGTCACTTTGGGCAGTCACAAATATTCTTATGGATCCAGATGGTATGGGAGACCAAAGAAGGGCAGAGTTAGCTGCCCTGGAGGAGCTCAGAGATTCAGCTTTCTCAAACAGCCTACATTATAAGGAGAAAGTGAAGGAGTGGCATGATTCTCATATCAGCCACAAGCATTTTGAGATTGGACAGAGAGTATGGTTGTTTGATGCAAGGCTACGATTATTTCCAGGGAAGCTACAGAGAAAATGGAAGGGACCCTACTTGGTTAGAGAGGTACACGACAACGGTAGCATTGACATATCTGAGTTGTCTTCTGAGAGTACCTTTCGAGTGAACGGCCAGTGGCTCAAGCCATTTCTAGATCATGAGCCGCGGGTCGCTGATCTTGCCCCTATTCATTTTGCGTGAGATGTGGTCTTTGACTCACATCTAATGCATCTCATGCCTGAGTTTCACTGATCTTCCGCCTTGTATAGATCCAGATGTCCATATCACTACATTCTTTAGTCCTACATCCCTTTCTTCATCTTGTGATTATGCTATACTTAGGGTGCACCTTACCCTAAGTATAGGGGGGATGTGAGATCTTTTGGGTATTTCTTTTGTTTCTGTCTACCCCTGTTTTTGTTGCCTATACTTAGGGATATTTCACCCTAAGTATAAGGGGGGTAGACCATGTACATTCTCCACTCAGTTTTCCCTTAGTGTACAACCTGCTATACTTAGGATTATTTGATCCTAAGTATAGGGGGAAGACCCGAGACCCTTTTGACTTTTTCTATTTTCTTCTTATTCTTTGTATATAGCCTTTCTTTTCACTGCCCTATGCCGAGCACGAGTTATGTCTTCTTCATCGCTCTTGACTGTGAGGACATCGTTCGAGCTAAGTATAGAAGGGTGTGTATATATTTCATATATACTTTAGCCATAACTCGTACTTTGTGTGAGTGTGTTAATAAATAAAATGGCTAAAAATCACAAAAATTAAAAATTTTTCATGTACATAATCTTCTTTTATTTGCACATAAATAGCTAGTGTACAAATTATTTTTGTAAAAATGATTTCAAAAATCTTTTTGTGTAAAGATTGTGTAAATATTTTTTGTATCAAAATTATGTATATAGTACAAAATTTTTCCAAAATGTTTTGAAAATCAAAAGTTTGCAAAAATCTTGTGTAAATGTGTGTAAATATCTTTTTGCAAAACTTGCACTTCATGCATCATTCATACATGATTTCAAAGAACTTTTCAAAAATTTTGCATGATTGTAAAATTTGTGTAAATAAGCATCTTTTTGTACATATGTATATAGTTTTCTTGGATGATAGTTGACATTTAAACTAGCCTGGAATCAAATTGAGAAATGGAGCTTGATTAAGATCTTAATCCACCTAACTTCTAAGAGGAACCTTATAGGGCTTAGGTTTAAGGCTTTTCAGGTCCATGGTGACTTAATTCTTTGAGTCCACTAGGCTATGATCACATGTCATCTCAATGAGCCTAAGTAGAGCACTTAACAACAACACATGACTCATATAGATTATGGCTTTACTTGGACACCATCACTATGCACCGAGCTCTCTACGGATGAGGTGGTGAGGAGGCAGTCTTCCTTGACTTGGGGTAGCATATGAGGGTAGTACTTCTAGGCGGAACCTCTCTTCTTCTTTTAGTGAAGGAAGTGCGTCTCAACTTGGTCTGGTTGCCATGAGGTCTAACGACGGGAGTTGTGGGTTGCAATAAAGCTTCAAAAGAGGGATAGTCTACTGGCTCAAGAGGAAAAACTCCTTGTATATATATGCTGCACATGTATATGTTGTACATATGCACTTGAAAAAAAATGTGCAAAAAGAAAAGAACTCCAAAAAAGTGGTGGGTCTGAGAGAAAATGATAATCCAACCGGAGTATGTATATAGAGTGCAATAAGCAAAGCTTGGTTTCATGTTCCACCTGTTGTAGCTTGCAGCAGGGAGACTTGGCTACACTGGTCAAGCTCCCAAGGGTACTTGGCTACACTGGCCTTGACCCATTCTCTTCTTCCTCCTCTTCTTGAGCCGGTTGAACTTGAACTTAGAAGGGAATACCCCGCTCGTCGAGGAAAGAGTGGCCAGATTGAGGTCATAGAGTTACCTTGTTGGGGAGGGTTGTCAAGTTGCCATTTCTGAGGTGGAGAGCTTAGACCTCACATTCACAGGACAAGAAAAGATTCATGGTCTTCAGGGTTTGTGATTGATGACTTGTTCTGATCTGGAGCATTGAGGAGTCTTGGTTATAGATTAGTGGAACTTAGAGGCTGTTGAGTTTTAAGCTTAAGTCTAAATAAGGTTCAGACACATTAATAATCCAAAGATCTGATCGAGGTCCATAACCCAATTTAATGAAGGCAAGTTTAATAATCAACCTTGATCCATGTACATCCTCTTTTTCTTTTTTCTTTCTTTCTTTTTCACTTCTTTTTCAAATAAGTGTTTGCTAAGGGACTAGCAAAGTTAAGTATAGGGGGGTGATGAATACTCATTCATCACTCTTTATTCTTATATTTTAGCTACAAAAACCTTTGCAAAAGCATGCATTGTGTAAAAACCTATAATTAGCATGTTTTTTTGCAAAAATAAAAGAATAAAGATTAAAAAGAAAAAGAGGGAAATATTTAGAATAAATATTGAGCAACCTAACCCAAGGGAGGGCTCAGCATGGGCCTGACCGCATAAAAGCCAAAGTAGAGGGAGATAGGGGCTCATGTGTAAATATTTATGTAAATAAATAAAAATATTTTCCTCACCAAAAATATGCTTGTAAATACTTGTATATATTTAAAAATATAAAATCAAAGAAAAAGTTTTAAATCAAAAATAATTAAAACACCCCTTTTACCTTGTACATAAACCACATCTACATATTTATTTAGCCTTGTAAATATGTAAAATCAACTTTTATAATTTTTGTAAATAAACTATGTTATATATTGAAAATAAATAAAATAAAAACAATTAAAACAAAAACAAAATAAAAATAGAAAATTAAAAATACAAAAATACATTGTACATATACCTTGTATATAAATGTATATATGTATTTATTTTACTCATGTATATAAATAATAAAAATAAAATAAAAACACACTTTTATTCATTATTTTATAATATAAATAAATAAAATATAAAATAGGGATAAAATTATACAAAAATAAGAATTTAAAAATCAAAAATAAAAAAACCTATATTGTACAAATACCTATATATAGCTATATAGTGTAAGTACTTTTTTTTATTTTGAAAAATTAATTAAAAATCACAAAAAATAGAAAATATTAAAACAAAAATATTTCATGTTTTGACTTTTTAATAATTCTGCCATTTACTATTTATAATTGATTTTTCAAATCTTTTCCACGTGGCAGCTTCTCATTGGCCCACGGAGATGTTGACCTCCGGTCAACTCCCTCCGCGGACCTCCTTCTCCAGCGAATCTCGCGCCCGACCTGACTTCTCCTCTTTTTCCGCGCTCGATCCGCTCGCCATCTCCGCAAACCCCGGGTCCTATCTCTTCTTCTTGCACCCGAGACCCTCGCCGGGGTATCCACATCGGGATCCGCGCTTCTCACAACCCTACCCGACCAGCCCTAGCCGGACCTGCACCCACTTAAATACCCAGCTCCGCCACCCATTTTCTCTATCTTTGGCCATTCGCCTTCTTCTCCTGTGAGCTCCAGAGAGTGTGTGAGGTGACAGCTCGCGCCTGAGCCTGTTGCAGCGAGGAGAGGAGGAGGATTCCATCGATCCGGCGACGTAGCCGCCGCAGCTCCGCCACCAGCGCGAGCTCCGAGCCTCTGGCAGAGAAGACCCTCGAGGAGATGACCAGGAGCATCCCCAGCTCCCCCCCAGTCTCTCCGTTCATCCAGGTAGCCATTTAGCTCCGCCATTTCCTTTGATTTTCGTTTATCCCCAAATCGCACCGCCGCCGTCGTTCTTTGATTCCGGCCACCTCGTTACCCACTTCGATCATCGGAATCGCCCATTACGTTCGCCTTCGTCCGACGCACCTTCTCCACCCACTCACTCAACCCAGCTCGCACAGGAGCTGGGAACTGAGCTCCTCCGTCCACCCCCTTCGTCGGAGCTCGCCGTCCCGACGCACCAGCCACCTCCACCTCGCCTAACCGGGTCGAGGCACTTTGCCCTCGACCCGCGAGTCTTCTGGGTTGCTTTGCAGGTCCATCAAAGGCCATCTGAGGCCTTTTGCCGTTCAGACAAGGAGCCTCACCTCCGCCATCCTCGCCGGAGCTCACCCGAGCTCGACTGGACCATCGGAGGGCATCAGTAGCTGCGCACAGACATGCCGGAGCTTCTCCGATCCTTAGGCGCAGCAGAGGAGGTCGGAAGCGCGTCCACGAGGCCGGCGAAGTTCGCCAGCCACCTGTTCATCCAGGACCTCCAGTTGCCGTCGATCGCCTCCCCCTCGCTCCAGTTTTGATCCCAGCCGTCCATCCTGGGAGCCACCAGCACCGCTCAATCCGAGGAGAGACGATCCGGAGCGCCCACCATCCGCAGCCGTCAGATCTCCACGTGGCGCGCATCCAACGCCCCCGCTTAATAAAGGGTAATTTACCCTTAGGCCCCTGTCTTTATTTTATTTTGTTTTAGTCCTGTAAATATTGAAATCAATTGTTTAGTTTTAGGGTAATTTACATAGTGGACCTTGAGCTTTAGATATTTGCATTTATACCCCTGCCTGTTGTGGACACGTGCATCGATACGTGATTTGTTTCGGTTATTTGCAGTAGAACACCCTGTAGTTCTGGATGTTATTAAATGAATGAAAGTTTTTAGATATTTGCATTTATACCCCTGTGCGTGGTTTATTTGAGCATGTGCGATTTATTTTGGGTTATTTGCAGGTAAGCCCTTTGGACTTTTGGTACCTGTTACCAATAAGTCCTCGGGACTTATTTTTCTTACATTTAGGTCCCTGAGTGCCCCAGGCACGCGCGTGGCGCGTGTTTTGCTGGGTATTTTGCACCAGGACCCCCAGAACTTTGGGTATTTGCACTTTGGTCCCTATGCACAGTACCCTTCCTTTATTTTTTAATAAAATATCAAATCACCACCAAATCCAACGAAAATTTGACACATGGCTCCTGCCATGGTGTAGGATTTTTGTGGATTTTTGAGGACATTTTTGATTTTGTTTGATATTTTTAAAAATTCAAAAACACCTATTTTTGCCACTGTCTAGTTTGAAAAATCACAAAAAATATAAAAACTCACTTAAAAATTCTATAAAAATGATCTACTATTTAGTTTTCTTAGTTTGATTTTCTAGCCAATTTTGGCTATTTTTCACTACTGGAAAACACTAAAAACTTAAAAATACTCAAAAACCCATAAAAATTCTAATAAATAAATTAAAAATCCAAAAATAATAACATTGGTACCTAAATTTTCCTTGTTTTATCATCTTTATAGGAAAATTACCTCTAGGGCATTTTGGGGCCCTTAGATATTTTATCTAGGGCTTTTTGGCTCGGCTGGACAGTACCCCCTGTTTGTTTCACTTTCTGATTTTTAGAAAATTAAATAAACATCAGAAAATTACCAAAAATTCATCAAAAACACTAAAAAATATAAAATATATAAAAACATTTTTGTTTTAATTTTTGGTTGATTTTTAGTACCTTAAATAAATTGTTGAAGTGTGTTTTTCTTTGTTTTCTTTATTGTCTTAATTACTTAAAAATCCAAAAAAAAATATAAAATTAATTAAAAACCACTAAAAATATTTTCTTTCTTTATTTTCTTTATTTTTACTACTTCGTAGGCCTCTCGGCCAACCCGTGCTCCTTGAGTTCGACCCTGGGTGCTATACCAGGTTAATCACATAGCAGGACCGCTATCTCGCGTTTTTGATCGATTTTATTCTCATTAGTGGTTCATTTTTCTTGATTGAGCCGACTTGATGGTGTGGGTCGCAACGACCACTTTAGCACCTATACCCTAGCCTTCAGGTCGCTCATCATCAGCCCGCTGAAAAAGCTCTGAACAAGGTTCGGCTTGGAAATATCATGGTGCGGGCATCTGTCAGTCAGCTCTCTGAACCTCTCCCATGCCTCGTGAAACTGCTCGTTGGGGAGCATGGAGAAGTTGTTGATCAGGGCTCTAGCAGCGTACGTCCGCCCGAGTGGATAGTACTTATGCAAGTATTTGGTGCGGAGCTTCTCCCAAGTGTAGACAAACTTCCCCAGATGCTTCAGCCAGGTGGCTGCTCTGTCTGATAAGGAGAAGGGGAAGGCCATACCGTATGGTATCCTGGTCCACCTGACGGTCGTGGACTGTGTTGCAGATCATCAGAAACTCCTGGAGGTGGAGATGGGGCTCCTCTGTTGCGAGCCCATGGAACCGGGGGAGTAGCTGCAAAGTGTTCAGGGGGAACTTGAAGTCCCCCACGATAGCTAGAAGTACCACCCAATGATGCATCAGAGTCGATCCAGGGTTGTGTAACTCCTTCATCGGTCTCGACTGGTTTGCTCCTACCGCGGCGGCTGCCGCTGCGGCTGCGACTGCTGCGGCTGCTGCTGCCTCATCAGGGACCCTCGGCCTGTCTCTGCGCTGATCTCGGTCTGCTCTCAACTGCTCCATCTCGCGCCTCATATCTAACATGAATGCTCCCTGATCCCTCAGCTGTTACTAAACTATCTCGAGGGAGGCGATCAGGGTGGAGTTGATCGCACCCTGGTCCAGAACGAAATGCTCATGCTTCGGACCTCTGGTGTGATCATCACTACTGCCGGTCATAGACTCTGCAAAATCAAAACATCCAAACTCAGGTACCAATAAATCATCTGTCTATCTCTCCTCTAGCACAGGTATCTTGGTCTCAGAAGAAGGGGGATCAAGGGGGAACATGGTGGAGTCGTACTCGGGTTCAGAGAGTGGGTCTCGGCTCTCGCGAACCAACCTAGATGAGCGGGTAGACGTGCCCGAAAGCAGTGCAGCCAGAGGCTGCCTAAGAGATCGTCTGCCCATCAACTTGATGTGGCGAGTAGTGCGGATGAGATCTGGTAACAACTATGATCACAAGCAAACCCCCGATTCACCAACGCAACGTGAGCTGAAAACCGTAAAGGCTCGGTCAATTATCTTGTCAATTTTATTTTAGTTATAAGTCAGGATAGCAGAGCGATTACGTGACCTGTTGGGTGATAAACAGCAAAATCAGCCCTTTAAGAGTGCAGAATTAGCACTTTAGAATGTCGTAGCAGTCGGGCCGATTCGGGCTCATCAAAAACCACCTCATTTAAATATATGTCAATCAAAATGCGATGGTCGTGATTTTTTAACTTGGTAAGATACCAATGTCGAACTCAGAGACACGAGCCTTTCTCTAATTATCTGAATTTCCATCTATTTAACTAAGTGTTGAGTTAGAGATCTATAGGTCAAATTATGCAGACACGACACAACAATGCATTAAGATCAAACACGCATTTTTTATCAATTTTTATCATGCAAATAAATGCCATGTAATGCAATGAAAATATGCCTTAGGTAAAAATGATGAGCAAAATTAAACAAGAGTTAATTTCAAGTTTAATTAAAGAGGCAGATGTGATGAACAATTTTAAGTAAGGCATCAGTTCAAGCTCGAATAGACACAAGGCTACTACATAATACATAAAAAATCATAGTGTCCAAAACAACAATCAAGCATGCAATTAGAAAGATCATCAAACCAGCTTTAAAACGAAACTGAAATCATCACAATCGGATATACGTAGCTCAAGATATGCATGAAAGAAACCAAGGGCATAAGTGCAATAAAACATGAAAAGATAATTACAAAAAGGTCCCTGGGAAGGACTAAAATGAAAATAAAATAAGTATAGGGACCTTCCCTATAAAAGTACCACACGCGCAGGGGCCTTTCTGTAAATTGAAGAAAATTGGTGGACCTCAGCGTAATTTGCCCAGATGCGCACGTGCCAAGCACGCGCTGCTCCAGGCTCGGAAGCAGGTTCGGTCGCGGCAGAGGCTCGGAGCTGCTTCGGGTTGGCTTGGAAGTGGACGAAGCTCCAGAAGGTTCGGTGTAGGCTTAGAGCTCCGAGCCTGCTGGCTCGGACGCTAAGGCTCGGATGAGGCTCGGGTTCTGACACGTGGCTGAGTCGGCACCATTGGATCACGAGGATCCAACGACATCTGGAGGTAGTGATCTGGGCGACGTGGTTGTATCCAAGCCATCAGATGGTCGGTAGGGAAGGACCATCTAACGGCTACTGTAGGTCCTCCTTCATCATCAGCTGGCGGCGGGAATCGAGCTCCGATGAGGAAGCCCCGACTCCGCCGCTCGCTCTCGGCACGGTGGACCTCCCCCAAGCCCAAGGAATGGTCGTCGATGAAGCAGGGGACTCGGGGAAGGCCTAGGAGGATCTGGCGTCGGTCATCGGAGCTCTGAAGTTGAGGGCGGCTGTGACGAAGTGGGCTCCGACGGAGCTCCGGCTAATGCGAGCTTCCATGTCCTGCATAGTTAGCAACATAGCCGAAGCGAGCAAACAGTGGTACGTGCGAGGTGGAATGAATGGGAGCTCGTGTGGGGCAGAGAACATGAGAGCTCGGATCTCCTCCGCCGTGGGTGGCGGAGGAGGTGGGAGGACGGTGGTTGAGGTGTCGAAGGATAAGGGAGATGATCTGAGGTGTGCGCGTGAAAGGGGTGAGTGTGGCGGATTTGGTAGGGAGATTAATGGAGGTCGAGGGCCAATGAAGAGGCCTAGATAATTAAGTGAAATTAAATAAAAAAATCAAAGGGAGATCGGAGGGCTTACCTGGTCGGAGGCGGAGCAGGGGCTTGGGCTGGGGGTTCCAGAGGGTCCCCGGGTCTTCACTGAACTCCAGCAGTGACTCGGAGCAGCTCGAGCGGACACGGTTGCGCCGCGACGATTCCGATGACGGCAGTGGGTCTCACCGGGGGAGACAGTCATCTTCGCTCAATCCTTCTGCCTCCCCCTGTCACAGGGAGGCGGAGGAGGGCTGGGCCGCTCCCCGCGTAAAGAGGGACAAGTCGATTTGAAGGAGGGGGTGGCATATTTGAAGACGAATATGGTGGAACTGGTTGGTGGAGATCGTGGGTTTCGAGGGATGTGTGGAACGAGTGGGAAGATAACGGGGGTCGTGGAATGATGCACGAGCACGAGGGATGATCGGAGAAGATCGTGGGGTAGTTGGCGAGTAGAGGTGGTAGCTAGTGAGGGCGAGAAAATGGAAAGGGGAAGCGAGGAACACGAACTGGAGAACGTGGGGCGAGTGGAGAACTGGAGGTTGACGATGACAGACGGCCGTTGGATCTGGAGATCCAATGGCTGACGATTAGGCGCTGAAGGATGGGTGCGATTAAACCCAAGGTGTGGTGATCGAAGGGCGCTGAATGCGCCACGTGTCAAGCTGCGAGCGAAGCACCATCGGGCGGTTTGGATCCCCTCTGGAAGATGATCAGATGGCTGAGGCGTGGGTTAGGAAGGAGCGGCTAAGATGGAGGATCAGGAGCGCGATCGAAAGACACCAGTCGCGCCACGTGGCAAGATCTGGTGAGAGCGCTTACGTGGGGCGCAGATTAAGGGCGGGGATGATCAAACGGCTGAGGAAAATGGGCATGCGTGGAGATTGCTTAGCCGTTGGATCAAGAGTTGATCCAACGGCCCTGGTCAAGGGCGGATGAGGCAAGGGCGGCGGGCCACGTGGCACACCCAGAATGGGCCACGTGGCCCAATCAGATTATCGCAAGCTTCAAGTTGAAAAATGAAGATCAAGATGGGCGAATTTGAGAAAACTCAAAACATGAAAGTTGTAACAAGTTTCATGTTGACCAAAATTGGAGAAGAGATCATCTGTAGACTCGAAAGATTTTTAAGAGTATTTTTAAGGTTAAAAAATACCACAGATTTTTGTTTTGCCATTTTTTTTGTGGTTTTTAATTTATTAAGGACTCTGATAATTACAGGAGATTACCTGGGTTTTATTGACAAAACTTTAAGCAAGGGGGTTAATAATAGAACATTAAGATGATGAAATTGAGTTTCATCACCCCCTATACTTAATCTATGCTCATCCTCGAGCATCAAAAAGAATGACTAAGTTGGATTAACCCCCTTGTGCATGTGAATACGGGATCCAATCCGATCAAGTTGACTCGACTTTAGAGATCCAAAATTCTAGAGTTCAACCCAACTTTAACCAAGAGGTACCCAATTCCTCTAATTCTCTAGACTCTCTCTGATGTACATATAATCTAAAGGATATGCCTTTTAGTGTTGACTGCAATTTCGAGAGTAGAGTTAAATCGTCACCCAAAGTCTTGGTCCAAGAAATTCTCCTAAGGACCCAATCCTCAACACTAGGGAATAAATCCAATCTTGCATTCAGTTTACCGTCTCTTTAGTTGTCAGACTTAGAAAATGTAGATGGTAGGCCAGTCATGGAGGACATGGGATTGTTTCATTTCTTCTCTCCCTCTCATTGGAACAAGGATTCTCTCTAGTGCCATTTACGCAACACAATTTTTTTGGTGTTGATCAGTGCGTCCGTCAAGAGAAGTTGTAGCCGTCTGCACTTGTTTTCCTAGGAGTACACTGGGGTGTGTCTCTTTTGAGTACCTATGGTACCTTCTACACCCAGACATGTAGCATTTACGATGCAGAGCCCTTTTTTGGTGCAAGCCCGACTCCTGGTCCTAATAGCGGTGGTCCAAGTGGAAACTTTGAAAAGTTTGGGAGCGCTCGCCTTTGGTGGAAGCTCTTTGATATTTGAATTGGTGGAATGAGAGCTGTTCTTTGAATTTCATTGACTTGTATAATTTTTGGCTAGCTCCACTGCTTTTACCACTAGTTGGCGCACACTGATCAATATTTTTTTATTTATTTCACAATCTGGCACTTAGGTCAGTATCAAGAGATTAATATAAGAACCAAGTTCTCATATTGGCTAATATTGCTGACACTCAGGTCATGAAGCCTCCAAAGATTTTATCCCATCCTCGAGCATCATTAGATCAAATCCAAACTTGACTTCCTCATCCCAATTCCTCAAGTGAAAAATCAACTCATCTCATCAAAACCACAGTCGTGCAAGTGATGTGTTGATCATATTCTGTTTGTCTGAGACTAAGCATGGAATATAGCATGCAAATCTAGAAACCTAGGGAAATGTAGATGATTAAGTCTATGACCTTGATGGCTAAGGTTTGTTAACCTAAAATCTCAAAGACATCAAAAAGCTAAGTCTCCTTCATCATTTCAGATCCTGGGTGGAAGTGTAAGTGTAGAGGATTAATCCAACTTCTTCATTCAAAAACAAGATTTTTTTTTGAACTTCAAGAGATATTAGAACTTCCTAAACTCAATTGAGCATCTGCAATTCAGCCAGTATGGATGTAAGTACAGGCCGAAGCCCGTTACTTGAGGACGGGGCCTTGCGCAATGTCCTCTAAACCATCCAATCTGCTAAGGGCGAACCCTCACTGAATGCGGCTTACTTAATTGGGTTTAGTAGTCACCAATGACTCTTAAAGGGTTTTGGGTTTTTCTTATTTTTATGGATTTTAATAAAGGATAAAACACGAGTTAAACTCAACTTTCCTTGAAAAGAGATGGAGAATTTTCAAAACTATGTCACACAAATAAAAAGTTTTTCAAAACATTTTCAAAAGATTTTTTCAAAACAAGGAAAAATCATTTTTGAAAATATTTTTATAAAAATAACGTAACATAATAGTGAAAAGCCGCGAAATCATTTGAGTTCTCTTAGTCCAAAGAGTTTTTACCTTAGCCAAAAAGTTTTAAATTTTTCAAATTTTTCAGATTATAGCTAAAGTAAGTATACAGTATATATGGTATACCCCCTATCCTTAAGCTTTGCTATGTCCTCATAGCACTAGATGATACGAGTCCATAGTTCCATTTAAGTATAGAGAAATATACAGGAGCTAAGAGGGGCTCCCCCTATACTTAGGTTAGAAATAACCTAAGTATAAAGGCAAAGAAAAGATGAGTAGAGAAATCACAGGGACTCGGGTCCCCCCTATACTTAGGCTGAGATTAGCCTAAGTATAAAGATGGGAATTGATGTTGGGAGAGACCCAAGGTGAACGAAGAAGAGGAATGGATTTACAAGTGAGCGGTTTTGAATCTGCGTAGATGAATGGAGTGACTAAGGTTTTGGGGTGTGTATCGTAGCAAACATGGCTCAATCAAGCAAGCAAGACCCTCAATTTCACCAACTCACACATGAACCAACCGAAGTTGATTTATTATCTTGTCAGTTTTATTGGTTATAAAACATTAGATATTTACGCGGAGAAAAAATGTGAAGTGAAAATCAAGGTGTATGCGCGGGTGTTGCTCTCCCAAAACCAAAGTTTTACTCCATTTTATGTTGACTTGCAATTAACAGTCCCAATTTTTATTTAATGTTGTCACTGAATGGAAGTTAGCAAACAATCAAGCAACCATCGTCTACCGTTCATTCCCATATTTTTTTAATCCTAGGTGATCAAGCTAGGAAAGAGAAACCGAGAAAAGCTGCGTATTCGATAAAACCATGATCTAAGCTAAGCTAAAAAATCATGCAGTGACTTAGCAAAGAAATCCGTAAAAAACTTGGGCCGTGTTGAAAACCAAAACTCATGTACTCGATAAAAGCTGCACCTAATCATGCATCTATTAGCGGGGAATGATATCCATTATATTTGGCTAAGTGAGACGAGATTATGTGCGTCTATATTTTAGTGTGTCCTACCTACGAGCAAGCACATAAAAATATGGAAAATAAAAACCGCTCAAAGAGCCGCGTGCCTGGTCCTAGGTCGACACTCAAGTGGGGACGATCCCCACACAACCACGATCGTTCGATTACATTCGCGAGTCTTCGAACGAAGACCGCTGTAAAAGACGAATTAGTATTACAAGTATGAAAATGCGAAAATTTTTTTCTTTCTTTTCTATGTGCTCCAAGCATGCTCCTGCGGTTCCTCGCAGCGGGAGACACCAGCTCCTCGCCTCCTTGATTGATCAAGGGCCCTGCCACAGAAACAAGGATTAGAGATCAATAGAGAAGAAAATTTTACAATGCAAAATGAATTGACAAATTGACCTATAAAAAGAACACTAAATTAAATAAACAAAAATCAAAAAAATATAAGAAATGAGATGTATCCCCGGCAACGGCGCCATTTGATAAACCGCAAAATCAGCCCTTTAAGAGTGCAGAATTAGCACTTTAGAATGTCGTAGTAGTCGTGCCGATTCGGGCTCATCAAAAACCACCTCATTTAAATATATGTCAATCAAAATGTGATGGTCGTGATTTTTTAACTTGGTAAGATACCAAGGTCGAACTCAGGGACACGAGCCTTTCTCTAATTATCCGAATTTCCATCTATTTAACTAAGTGTTGAGTTAGAGATCTATAGGTCAAATTATGCAGACATGACACAACAATGCATTAAGATCAAACATGCATTTTTTATCAATTTTTATCATGCAAATAAATGCCATGTAATGCAATGAAAATATGCCCTAGGTAAAAATGATGAGCAAAATTAAATAAGAGTTAATTTCAAGTTTAATTAAAGAGGCAGATTTGATGAACAATTTTAAGTAAGGCATCAGTTCAAGCTCGAATAGACAGAAGGCTACTACATAATACATAAAAAATCATTGTGTCCAAAACAA
This sequence comes from Ottelia alismoides, assembly GCA_037367405.1. Taxonomy (NCBI): domain Eukaryota; kingdom Viridiplantae; phylum Streptophyta; class Magnoliopsida; order Alismatales; family Hydrocharitaceae; genus Ottelia; species Ottelia alismoides. Next base: position 43,381 of record JAZKJV010006958.1, on the reverse strand, counting down.
CAACTAAGCATGCCATTAGAAAGATCATCAAACCATCTTTAAAACGAAACTAAAATCATCTCAATCGGATATACGTAGCTCAAGATATGCATGAAAGAAACCAAGGGCATAAGTGTAATAAAACCTGAAAAGATAATTACAAAAAGGTTCTCTAGGAAGGACTAAAATGAAAATAAAATAAGTATAGGGACCTTCATTGTAAAAGTTTGAGCAGGGGGATATTTATATTTGAAACCCTCGTGGGTTTTAATATTTACAGAAGGGCCCCTATGCCTGTGGGTAAATTACAGGGAAGGTCACTTTCTTTTACATATTTACATTTCATTCCTTTCCAGGGACCTTTTTGTAATTATATTTTTAAGTTTTATTTCAGTTATGCCCTTACTTTCTTTTATGCATATCTTGAGCTACGTATGTCCAATCGAGTTGATTTCAGTTCTGTTTCGAAGCTTGTTTGATGCACTTTCTAATGGCATGTTTAATTCTCAATTTAGGACACATAAATTCTGATGATTATTTTATTTGCCATGTGTCTCTTAAAGCTTTAACTTGTGCCTAGTCTAATTTTTTTCATCAAGCTTGATTGATACTTAAACTTGAAATTGACTCAGATTAATTTGCTTATCATATTGATTTTGTTCTAGGGCATAGTTTCATTGCACTTCATGGCGATTAATTTCATGATTAAAATATAAAAAAATGCACGTTTTATTTTAATGCATTGTTGTGCCCTCTTTGCGTGCCTTGACCTAAATGTGCTTTAACTTCAACGCTTAGTTAGATAGACTAAAATCCGACTAATATGAGAGAGGCTCGTGTCCCTGAGTTTGACCTTGGTATCTTACCAAGTAAAAAAATAAAATCATGACCATCGCATTTCGATTGACATATATTTAAATGATGTGGTTTTTGATGAGCCCATTTTGGCCCGACTACTATGACAATTCCAAGTGCTAATTCAGCACTCTTAAAGGGCCGATTTTGCGGTTTATCAAATGGTGCCATTTGATAAACCGCAAAATCGGCCCTTTAAGAGTGCAGAATTAGCACTTTAGAATGTCGTAGCAGTTGGGCCGATTTGGGCTCATCAAAAACCACCTCATTTAAATATATGTCAATCAAAACGCTATGGTCGTGATTTTTTAACTTGGTAAGATACCAAGGTCGAACTCAGGGACACGAGCCTTTCTCTAATTATCCGAATTTCCATCTATTTAACTAAGTGTTGAGTTAGAGATCTATAGGTCAAATTATGCAGACACGACACAACAATGCATTAAGATCAAACATGCATTTTTTTTATCATTTTTTATCATGCAAATAAATGCCATGTAATGTAATGAAAATATGCCCTAGGTAAAAATGATGAGCAAAATTAAACAAGAGTTAATTTCAGGTTTAATTAAAGAGGCAGATGTGATGAACAATTTTAAGTAAGGCATCAGTTCAAGCTCGAATAGACACATGGCTACTACATAATACATAAAAAATCATTGTGTCCAAAACAACAATTAAGCATGCCATTAGAAAGATCATCAAACCAGCTTTAAAACGAAACTGAAATCATCTCAATCGGATATACGTAGCTCAAGATATGCATGAAAGAAACCAGGGGCATAAGTGCAATAAAACATGAAAAGATAATTACAAAAAGGTCCCTGGGAAGGACTAAAATGAAAATAAAATAAGTATAGGGACCTTCCCTGTAAAAGTACCACACACGCATGGGCCTTTCTGCAAATTGAAGAAAATTGGTGGGCCTTGACGTAATTTGCCCAGACGCGCACGTGCCAAGCATGCATTGCACCAGGCTCCGAAGCAGGTTCGGTCGCGGCAGAGGCTCGGAGCTGCTTCAGGTTGGCTCGAAAGTGGACAAAGCTCCAGAAGGTTCGGTGTAGGCTCGGAGCTCTGAACCAGCTGGCTCGGACGCTAAGGCTCGGTTGAGGCCCGGGTTATGACACGTGGCTGACTCGGCACCATTGGATCACGAGGATCCAACGGCATCTGGAGGTAGTGATCTGGGCGACGTGGTTGTATCCAAGCTGTCAGATGGTCGCTAGGGAAGGACCATCTAACGGCTACTGTAGGTCCTCCTTCATCATCAGCTGGCGGTGGGAATCGAGCTCCGACGAGGGAGCCCCGACTCCGCCGCTCGCTCTTGGCCACGGTGGACCTCCCCCGAGCCCAAGGAATGGTCGTCGGTGAAGCGGGGGACTCGGGGAAGGCCCAGGAGGCTCTGGCGTCGGTCATCGGAGCTCTGAAGTTGAGGGCGACTGTGACGAAGTGGGCTCCGACGGAGCTCCAGCTAATGCGAGCTTCCAGGTCCTGCATAGTTAGCAACATAGCCGAAGCGAGCAAATAGTGGTACGTGCGAGGTGAAATGAATGGGAGCTCATGTGGAGAGGAGAACATGAGAGCTCGGAGCTCCTCTGCCGTGGGTGGCGAAGGAGGTGGGATGACGGTGGTTGAGGTGTGGAAGGATGAGGGAGATGATCTGAGGTGTACGCGTGAAAGGGGTGAGCGTGGCGGATCTGGTAGGGAGATTAATGGAGGTCGAGGGCGAATGAATAGGCCTAGATAATTAAGTGAAATTAAATAAAAAATGCAAAGGGAGATCGGAGGGCTTACCTGGTCGGAGGCGGAGCGGGGGCTTGGGCTGGGGGTTCCAGAGGGTCCCTGGGTCTTCGCTGAACTCCGGCAGCGACTCGGAGCAGCTCGAGCGGACGCGGTTGCGTCATGACGACGCCGATGACGGTGGCGGGTCTCACCGAGGGAGACAGTCGTCTTCTCTTAATCCTTCCGCCTCCCCCTATCACAGGGAGGCGGAGGAGGGCTGGGCCGCTCCTCGCGTAAAGATGGACAAGGTGATTTGAAGGAGGGGGCGGCGTATTTGAAGACGAAGATGGTGGAACTGGTTGGTGGAGATCGTGGGTTTTGAGGGATGTGTGGAACGAGTGGGAAGACGACGGGGGTCGTGGAATGATGCGCGAGCAGGAGGGATGATCGGAGAATGTCGTGGGGTAGTTGGCGAGTGGAGGTGGTGGCTGGTGAGGGCGAGAAAATGGAAAGGGGAAGCGAGGTACGCAAACTGGAGAACGTGGGGCGAGTGGAGAACTGGAGGTTGACGATGACAGACGGCCGTTGGATCTGGAGATCCAACGGCTAACGATTAGGCGCTGAAGGATGGGTGCAATTAAACCCAAGATGCGGTGATCAAAGGGCATTAAATGCGCCACGTGTCAAGCTGCGGGCGAAGCGCCATCGGGCGGTTTGGATCCCCTCTGGAAGATGATCGGATGGCTGAGGCACGGGTTAGGAAGAAGCGGCTGAGATGGAGGATCAGGAGCACGATCGAAAGGCACCAGTCGTGCCACGTGGCAAGTCTGGTGAGAGCGCTTACGTGCGGTGCAGATTAAGGGCGGGGATGATCAAACAGCTGAGGAAAATGGGCGTGCTTGGAGATTGCTTAGCCGTTGGATCAAGAGATGATCCAACGACCCTGGTCAAGGGCGGATGAGGCAAGGGCGGAGGGCCACGTGGCGCACCCAGAAAGGGCTACGTGGCCCAATCAGATTATTGCAAGCTTCAAGTTGAAATATGAAGATCAAGATGGTCAAATTTGAGAAAACTCAAAACATGAAAGTTGTAGATCTCGATGAGACTACAAGTTTCATGTTGACCAAAACTGGAGAAGAGATCATCTGTAGACTCGAAAGATTTTTAAGGGTATTTTTAAGGTTAAAAAATACCACAGATTTTGGTTTTGCCATTTTTTTGTGGTTTTTAATTTATTAAGGACTCTGATAATTACAGGACATTACCTGGGTTTTATTGACAAAACTTTAAGCAAGGAGGTTAATAATAGAACATTAAGATGATGAAATTGAGTTTCATCATTGGGTTACCCGATATTTTCTCAACCGACTATCCCATACAGAAATAGCCGGTAGTCAATCGAGAAGAATATCGGAGGGCTCTACCTAGTGTTCGGGGTCACTCTCTCATGCAAGGGAACCAGACAATGAGTGGGTTACTCTCCCCAAGACAAATTTTTAAGTGAGGTGTCTTTTAGGGTCGATAGAGTTAGCAGTCCCAAATTTTATTGTTTTTCATTTTAGGTATTTTTCAATAAAAAGAAAATCGCCTAACGAATTTTTCGGTTCTCCTGGTTATTAAGTCCAAAACAGGGGGAGAAGATGAAAAAGCCGATGCGCGATGAAATCAATGATGCATGCAGAGTAAGAAATACGTACCTGACTCCAGCAGTCTACATGCAAGATGATCCGTGCAGAATTGAAAGACAAAAAATAAACTACCTAAATGGTGCAAACGGAAAAACCGAGTCCCTAAACAGGCAATTCTACTTGAAAGAACAACTATCTGATCACCATCCTCCGATCCAAAGGGTCCAATCTCGGTCCACCACTCCTCCTCCCGACAAATCGGGTTCAGGAGTAGCGCTTGGCAGGGCGGGCTGCGGCACGTAGGCTCGAAGGAAGCGAGTCAACTATTTTATTAATCTTTTATTGTAGGTCCAATTATCGAACTATAGGAACAAACAAATGTATTAGGGTGTTTGGATCCTATGCATTAAGTCACAATCAAACAGAAATTCCTAAGGCTAGGGGCTCGAGAAAACCGCGAGAAATCGGAAAAGGCAGTAAAGAAAACAAATAGCCGTGAAGAAAACCGAACAAGCTAAGGGGTCCCCCGAGGACACCGGTGCTCGGCGAAACAGACCCTGAAAGTGTCTAAGTCGAAGTAAGCTGTCCCTGTATTATTACAACAATTCAAATGAGCTGGAAATAAACCTAACTACACTAATTCCTCTCTCATTCAGCTGCTTCCTCACGCACTCCTGCGGCTCGGTGTAGACGGGAGCCGCCTCCGATCACCGCGGTTGCACCGGCTACTCTAGAGTTGCCGCCTCGGTCCTCGGGCCCTCGCAAGAATACAACCAAGTGTCACAGACCAGATAAAATAAAGTGAATAAAGCATGTAAAGCAAGTGAAATGAAGCAGGGATATATGTGCAAAAATTTAAAATAAAAATAAACAAAAAAATAAAAGAAAAGAAAATAAAAAGAAAATAAAATAAAAAAAATAAAAGGAAAATAAAAGCCGCGAAAAGCCGCGAACTCAGAAAGAGCCGTGAAAAGCCGCGAAAAGAAAACAAAATAAAAAAGAAAATCAAAACTGACTACTAAGCCGTGCTTCCCAGCAACGGCGCCATTCTGATGAACGAAAAATCACCAAGACTCGGGTGAATAAAATAGATCAAGGGTCGTTGCGACCCGGATCTCGAAGATAATTCAGTCAATCAAGAAAATAAGAGAACAAACCACTAAAACAAGATAAAAATCAAAGAAAACAATAGTGGCCCTGGCTATTGGATTAGCCTGGTATAGCGACCAGGGTCGGACTCAAGGAGCACGGGTTGGCCTCACGGCCTACGAAGTAGTCAAAAATAAAAACAAATAAAAGAAAATTATTTTTGGTGGATTTTTAATATTTTTATATTTTTTGGATTTTCGAATAATAAAGAAAATAATAAAATCAAGAAAACAAGCAACTTCACACAATTATTTATTTACTCAAAGTTTATACAAAAATTCAAACAAAAATCTTTTTATGTTTTTTATATTTTTTACTGTTTTTGGTTAATTTTTGGTGTTTTTCAGATTTTTAGGGAATTTTATAAAAATAAAAGAAGACTGAAAACCAAAGACATTGTCCAGTCAGGCTTCTACAACCATTTAAAAATGCTAAATGTTTGTTTCAAGGCCTGGAGGTAATTTTCCTGTAAAGTATGTACTACAAAGAAAAATTAGGAACTGGATTTATTATGTTTGGAGTTTTCAATTATTTATTAGAATTTTTATGCGTTTTTTGGGCTTTTCAATTTTTATAAATTTTATAAATCCAAAAATGACCAAACTTGGTCAGAAAATCAAACACACTAAAATAAACATAATCTAATTTTTTTAGAATTTTTAGAGATGTTTTAATATTTTTAGTAAATTTTATAACTGGACAGTAAGAAAAATGAGTGTTTTTGAATTTTTTAAAAATAACAAAATGCTCAGAAATGTAGCCAAAAATTAGAGAAAATTTTACATAGTGGCAGGAGCCACATGTCCATTTTTCATCAAATTTGGGTTAAATTTGCTATTTTATTAAAATTAAAAATCAGCAAACAGTGCACAAGGACCTATCTGCAATTAAAACAAAATTCTGGGCCAAACTGTAACACAGCTGAAAACCTTGGGCCCTTAAATACAAAATTCCCACTGACTCACGCGCTAGGCATGTGGTCCAGGCTTAGAGGGACCAAAGTGTCATTCCTATTTTAAAAGATACAAACAGTAACACACAAAGAACACAGGGTAAAACGTGCAATTTCACCAAAACTCACATGTTGACGCACGTGTCCATCATGTACAGGGGTAAAAATGCAAATAAGACAAACAACAGGGTCCTCTATGCAAAATAACCAAAATAAAAACAACTACGAAACGTATTTACAGGACTAAATATTAAATGTAGAAAAGGAGAAGGGCCTACAGGGTAATTTACCCTTTATTTAAGCGGATGGCTGGGATGGCTCCACGTGCTGGATCAGACGGTGGTGGATGGTGGCGCCTCTCCAGCTGATGGATGCTCCAGATGAGCTCCGATCGTGAATCTCATGGCTGATGAACGCTTGGGGGCTCGCCACGTGTCAATCAAACGTCAGCTGTCGGTGACGAAACCCTGGGCTCGATCGGATGGCTCCTATCAAGTCTGGAGCTGCTCAGGGAGGATGGACGGTCGGGGAGGATCCATGAAGAATAGGTGCCAGGCGAACTTCGCCGGCCTAGTACGCGCACGGTGGTCTTCCTCGGGGGCTACTGAAGATCGGAGAAGAAGCGCTGAAGCTCCCCGTGTCTGAAGAGGGCCTCCGATGAAGCTGGAGGTGTCGGAGATGGTCCGGCGACCAAGGCAGAGCTGGAGCTGCTGCTCCTGAACGTTCAAGCCCTTAGATGGGCTTGTCTTGACCTGCAAAGTGGCGCAACAGACTCCTGGGTCGAAGGCAAAGTGCCTCGACCCGGTTAGAGGGGATGGGGATGGTCGGTGCGTCGAGATGGGCGAGCTCCGGCGAAGCGATGACGGAGAAGCTCGATTCCCAGTTCCTGTGCGAACTGGGGTGAACAGATGGGCGAAGAAGGTGCGGGGGAGTGAGGCGAAGGTGAGGGTGTCGTCCGATGATCGAAATGGTGAGGGAGGTGGTCGGAATCGACGGTCGACGACGGAGGCGCGATTTGGGGGTAACTCGAAATTAGCAAAAAATAGAAGGAACGAAGGCTAACTGATGGTCGATGTCGACTGGGGACGAGCCGAAGAAGCTCTAGGTCCTAGCCTCGAGGGCCGTCGATGCCCGAGGCTCGAGCACCATGCTGGTGGCGGCGCACGGCATCGCTATGTCGCCGGATCGATGGTCCGGTCACTCCCTCCTCGCTGCAACACGGCCAAACGTGAGCTGTCACTCAGGCGGGAGCAATGGAGGTCCTGGGGTGGAATGAGCTGAGCCAAAGATACCAGAATCGTGCGGCGGAGCTGGGCATTTAAGTGGCTAGGGGTCCGAGAAGATGGGAGTCGGGTAACTCGATCAGCGCGTGTATCTCCAAAACCCCGCTCGGGCGTGGATCAGGGAGGAACGTAGATGGATTCTGACCCGTGATTTATGGATTTGGATCTCGGATCAAGTGGCTATAATTCGGAGAAATCGGGTCAGGGCACTGGATCCGCGGGTCTGTGGTCCAGGGGGGAGTTGACCGGGGGATCAACATCCCCCGTGGACCAGTGGAATGCAGCCACGTGGAAATGATTTGGAAATTCAAATAAAATAAGAAAATGGCCGAATTAATAAAAACTCAAAACATACAAAATGTTTCTTTTATTTGAAACTATTTTTTGTGATTTTTAATTATTATTTTGAAATATAAATTAGGTATTTACAATATAGTGCTATGTATATGTATTATAAAATATTAAATTTTTAATTTTTGATTTTTAATTAATTATTTTTGTGCATTTTTATTCCAATTTTATATTTTATTTATTTACAAGATGAAATTTGGAATATTTTGGCAAAGGTTTTGTATCTAAAATAAAAGAATAAAGAGTGATGAATGGGTATTCATCACCATGCACCATCTTTCTGCCACCGAGAAAATGCCACTGCCTGATTCATAAAAGGGGGAATAACATGAGTTGCTCCAGATTGGAGCACAACTGTCACTCGGGCTATGATCGAACGACCTTCATCCAATCACACATCAGCGCCAGATCGTTTGCCGACCCATTCGCTTAATCCATTCACGTGCGCCTCATTCACACATGAGATTTTTTGCATAAATTACAATTTATTCCCCCTATATTTATGCTTATTGCAAACAGATCGGTTACTGAACAATCACATGCGCCACACATGATCTTTGGTATAATTGCATATTTTGCTCTGAACTAATTCCAACTGTTAGTAAATGCTCTAATACTATCTAACTTTGCAAACCAGTCCTCTTAAGCATAAATCACATGCTTATCCACATGTATTTTGTCCTATTTGTAAGATTAATCCTATTATTTCTTATAGTTACATACAAGTCCGTATATTGTTGATTTTCCTTTATTTTTATTTTCCTTGAAATAAATAGTCAAATTAATCCCAAAATTTCATAAAAATTTATGATAACTCCTGCTCAGGTGCTTTATCTCCTCTAATTTTTATTTTGGAAATTAATAAAGTTTTATTATTTCTTAAAAATACAAAATCAACTTATTTTTTACTTTTTGACAATGCAAAATTCTTAAAAGTTTGAAAAATGATTTGAATCAAAAAAATACTGTAGATATCTTTTAATTATTTTTATTTTATGTGTAAATTTTGTTTGCAAATTCTTTATAAACACATAAATATTTAAAAACACTCAAAAATAAAAATATCATATAAAATCAGAAAAATAATTTGTTGGTCTTGTTCAAAAGCTCAATAAAAACTCTCTTTTTAAAATTTGTTTGTAGTATTTTTGAATGTATTTTATATTTTAAAAACACCCAAAACAATAGCTCAACTTATTTTGGAAATTGTTCCGATTTTTATTCTTTTTAAAAATCCTTTAAAAAATTAAAAATAATTAAATAAATAAATTTCAAAACACAAAATCATTTTTGGTTAATTTTTTTGCAATTTTTTCCTTTTTCTGAAAATCCAAAAAGTGTTTGTTCCTTTATTTTTTATTTTCTTTTATTTGTTTTATTTTAAAATTTAAAAAATATAAAAATTTGCAAAACTAAAAATCACTAAAAATTGAAAATCAGAAAACATAAAAAATTATACAAATACAAAATAAAAAATATAAAAAAGATAAAAAGATATAAAAATAAGAAAAGTGAAAAAGAAGAAAAAGTGCATTTCAATAATTTCTTTAATTAATAACGCTCATTTTTTACAGCTGCCTCTCTGAGTTCGTCCCTCGGAGTTTTACCATGTTAATAAATAACAGTCTGTTTCTTTTATTTCTTTAGTTGGATAAATAATTTTTTGATTGTTTTGGGAATCTGGTAGGTAAAAACAACACATTGATTACATTTTTCATCTGAAATAAAATAACCTGCATCGAATCTCATGAACCTCAAAATGCGCCATTGCTGGGGAGACACGATGAGGGTAGTTTGGTCTTCTTTTGCCTCTACTCTTGGTGTTTGTATATATATTCCATTCTATTTCATTTGTCTTTTTATTCGTTTCATTTCTGCTTCATTTTATTTCTCTAAATTTTTCGTAAATTGTTTCTAACATATCTCTTGTTTCCTCTTTTCAGTGAGGGCTCGAAGAGTAAGAGAGGAGTTCATAGGAACATCGATGCACCCGAGTGAAGCAGGGGCCGATAGTTTCTTCACCAATCGATAGGAGAGAGCAGCCTAGGAGGAGAAAGAGGAGCAGAAGATTGTTTTTCTTTTTCGTTTTCTTTTTCAGTCATTTTATTTCCATTTTTGTAAATAATTTGTAATAATTTTTGCACTTGGCCTGTTTTTATAGAGATTTTGGACAGTCTCTGTATTTGTAGGAGCATGTTTCGTTGACACAGGTGCCCGGGGCTTGATTTTTTTTCATAGTTTTTCATCACCTTTTTTATTTCCCACGGTTTTCTAAGTGCTTGTTAGGTTTTATATTCCTTGCTTGTGCATATTCGTAGGTTAATTAGACTCAAGGCCGAATAACTTAGTCAAATAATTTGCTCTTCCCTGTTAGAAGTTAATCACTCTTTTTAGGTTTTGGCTTTCTCTATCGCATTTCATTCATGTAGATTAGTTTTATTTTTATGTGTGGATCATATTGCATGTATACTATTGGAACAAGGTACGTGACTCTATCTCATGCATGCATTCATAGATTTCACGCACATCGGATTTTCCGTCTTCCCCCCTCTATTTTCTTAGAATTAGGAATAAAAAGATAATCAAAAAATTTGTTAAACATTGTTTGCTTCAAATCAAAAAAATCCAAAAAAAAGTGAAAATAAAAAATTGGGACTACTAATACCACTTGACCCTTAAAATCAAACATAACTGATTCAATTCATTGATTAGGGGAAAGTAACCCCTTCATTGGGCGCAGGTACTCTCCAGACACAGTGAGGCACATACACTTAAGGATTAGAGCTCAAAGCCCTGGACTTGTTCCCTAAGCACTTGAATTGACTTTTGGGTCGTGTTATTGCTGCAAGAACTTGCCTCTGACTTTTGTAGAAGTAGTCATGTTTAAGTCGGTGTAATCTGCCGACTCAAACACGAACTACCCTAGGCGATTGCACCTGTGAGCTTGTGATTATAAATTTTTTGGTAACCTAACTCTAAAATTGAGAAGATTAATGACTGATCCTTTATGATCTTCATTGAGTTGAATAGGTGAATTGGGGGGTTGCTGTGTGTTTGTCTGTGGATGTTGTTGAGTAGGTTATTTTCTTCTTCTCTGGGTCATTAGAATTCACCCTCTAGTTTCTTTTCTTTTATCAGTCCCTCCCACCCTTATCTATTTTCTTCTCACGTCATTCCTATTATTTTTCTTGAGTCTTGATGATGTATCGATATTTGCTTCAGCCGGATCTTGTAGCTCTGTTTTTCATCATCATCATCATCATCATCATCATCATCATCATCATCATCATCATCATCATCATCATCGTCGTCGTCGTCATCGTCATCGTCGTCGTCCACCATGTCTTGAGGTTGGAATTTCGACCAACCTATCATCCTTGTTCCTTTCATCATCTTCTCTTTCTCTTTCTTTGTCCTTGCCTTCTTTGTTCCCTCTCGTTCCACTTCTTAATTCTTTTGGGAATGCTAAGATAGGAGTTGAGGCTTGTCGAGATGACTTTGAGCAGATGCAAGACATGGGCGACTTTTATGTTGGGATGATGGTGTATTCCTTAGGAGATGACACTTAGTAGATGCGAGATCTAGATGACTTTTATGATGGGATGATGGTGCATTCATAAGTAGATATTGGCCAGCAGCCAGATTCAGGAGCGCAATCAGTTTTTACATTGAGTCCCTTCATTTTGGACGTAGAGTTCATTCAGATTCAGTGAAGTTTTCAAGGTAAGCGCATGAGAAACCTTATTTTTCATCTCTATGAGTTTGAGGAGTTTTGTGATTCTCGAGCATATACAGACATCACTTTTGAGGAGTTGAAGCCGATGACCTTCCCTTTCGCACTAAATGGTAGATCTATAAGATTGAACAAATGGTTCAGAGGAAGTTTCCTACATGAGGTGACCTGCGAGTATTGTTCTCGTAGAGATTTTACCCAGTCGTAGAGTAGTTTTGATGTGGTATATTAACTGATATTTTACACATGAACCATAGGAGCCATTGCATGATCCATGGCTAAGGTTTCTTGACCTCTGGAGGAGATTTTCGGATCACGGAATCTTGAAGTCTGACCTTATACAAATTTTCTATAGGGGGATGACCGTCAATCATCAGACACTAATCGATGTCTCGTGTGGTGGTTCACACCACAGTTTTGATGTTGATCCACTTTGGATTATCTTTTGAGAGATTTCTGACATCTCGTTGACTTCCCAATCTTCACGAGATGATTTAGTCAGGACAACACACGCGGGAGATGTAGAACCAGCCATGTGTGAGAGACTTCTTGATGATTTAGAGCATACACACCACCCAGTGGACATGGATACTGATGCCACACAGACAATGGATGATGAGACAATCACTGAGTCTTTGATACCAACTATTCTGATTTTCCAAGAGCTAGAGCAGGAGCCCATGCCATTTCAGTCGTTCTTTCAGCCATTCTAGTTCCCATGTCAGGACCCGCCATCTTTCATTCCTAAGAGGCACTTCTCAGATTTTTTATAGACGTTTTGGACCATTTCAGCAGCTAGAGCTAGAGGAGGGACACTGTTTTGATTTGTTAGACGTTGATTGTCCCACATGTGAGCCTTTCATCCTCCTACGTGATGTGATCAATATAGATTCTGCGGACCATACGATTGTCAGCATTTCCCCAGCTCAGATCCCTTCATTTTGGTAGATCAATGATCTCTTTTATCTTGACCTGGGTTTCTTTGACCAAGCACTTTCTAATATGTTGGACGATTTTTCTCTGACTTCGAGAGATAACCTATTATCAGTTTTATTATTCATTTTCTTCCTCGAGTCAATCTGATTTTGAACATCTCTCCGAGGGTTATCTGTAGGAGAAATGTTTTGTGTACTCGATTTCATTTCCTAGGAGTACATCTGATCTATCGGATCACGAGACCGAGCCATCTATTTCTGAGTCTGAGTTGTCTCTCGTCGACAACCAACACGAGGATGAGACATGTCTTGAGATATTCGATGATTTATATTATTTCTATACAGTATGTGCATCAGATATGAATTTTCCTAGTGGGTCTCTAGATCTTAACCATCCATGCCTTTTTGATAATGTGATTGACATGGAGGATTCCATTACTTATCGTTCTTTCTCCACATCTAATTTTCTCGGCTCTACCCTTTCTCTCTATTCTAATCTTGAGACGATGATTTCATTTGTGCTATCAGTTCTTGATTTTATTTTCTCCTCTATTTACCCAATAGCAGACACCCACTTGACTGCTTATTTGGGTGTCATCGTTTACACTGTTGACTTCATTGTTGTTCTCACATAGAGATGACAACGATAGTATGACATTTGCCTTCCTAAAACCTCTATACTATTTTGTCCTAGTCTTTCCACCCAGACGCCAGTGCTTGTTAAGATCCACCTCGGCATTTTCTACTTTGTATATGTGTGTTTTGTCTTGATTTGTTCCTTGTTTCTTCTTTTTTTTACACCTCATGTCTCATTTAGGATTGTTGTCACTATAGTTAGTATATACTTACCCTAAGTATAGGGGGTGCAGACATCGAGTTGTTCTTTTTCGTTCTATTTCATTACTCTTGTTGTTGCATATACTTGGGGATCTTTTACCCTAAGTATAGAGGGAGTGATGTTGTTCATTTTATCTTATTGTCATCATCTTAGTTTCTTCTATTCTCTCACTTGTCCCTCAACTGTTGATATTCTTTTCTATATTTAGGGATAACTTTACCCTAATTATGAGGGGGAAAGGTTGAGTCATTGATTTCATGTGCATTATCTTCCTCAGTTTTTCCCATTTGTGCAATCTTCTAAACTTAGGATTTTTTATCATAAGTATAGGGGGAATCACTGACTTTTATTCATTTTATTATTTCATTCTTTGAGTCGTTGTAGCATAGAATTCTCTTCACTTTTCAATACTTACCCTAAGTCATTTCTTCCTTTGTCGCTTCTTGGTCACTATGAGGACATAGTTCGATCTAAGTATAAGGTGGTATCGTATATATTGTATATATACTTTACCCATAACTCATACTTTCGTGTTTTTATAATATGGCCAATAAAATTGGAATAAAAATGGTTTGAAAAAATATTTGTAAAGTGTTTTGTAAAATTATTTGTAAACTCTTTTGTAAAATATTTTATAAAACATTTTGTAAAATTATTTGTATATATGTTTATAAAATTCTTTGTAAAACATTTGTAAAAAACTTTGTAAATTATATGTGTAAAAAATGTTGTTTTTTTTTATAAAATTGTTTTGTTTGTAAAATGTTTGTAAATATTTTTATATCAACATTATTTATATTGTAAAAATGTTTGTAAAAATGTTTGAAAATAAAAATGATTTCAAAAATCTGTTTGTAAACTTGTTTGTAAAATATTTGTAAAAAGTTGGTAAAATAAATTTGAAAATCATTTGTAAAAAAGTTTGTAATTTTTTTCTAAATTATTTGTAAAATGTTTTGTAAGCTTTTGTAATTTTTTTGTAACCTTTTTGTCATGAGAGATATAAATTAAGGGTATATAAATAGATTATAAACTTGTTGTAAAATTCTTGTATAAAAGTGATAATTCTAATTTCTGTAAATTAAATTTTGTTGTAAATAAAATCGTGGTAATTGTTGTAATTTAAAAATGTATATGCAATCCTTTAATATAAGTTGTATATATAATCCTTTTGTTAAATTTCTACTTAAAATAATTAAATAAAAATTCTTCTTGTAAATAAAAATCTTGTATAAATCTTGTACTAATCTTGTATTTATTTTTGTATAAAAGCCTTCGTAAAATTTGTATAAAATTCAGGTAAATCCTTGTAAATACTTCTAATTATCTAACACTATTAAAATGCAAAAAATTTGAAAAAGATAAAATCCAAAAAAATTGCAAAATTTCTCTAAAAGCCATTAAAAAAATTTATTCTTTTTTTCTTTTCTTTAAGAAAGGTGTGTTTTCTTGCATTTGCATTTTCAGAATGAAATTGATGCGTAAACTAGTCTAGAATAAAATCAAAGAATGGAGCTTGGTTAAGATCTTAATCCATTTAATTTTAGATGAACCTTATTGGAACTTGAGTTGAGACTTCTCATGCCATAGAGACTTAATTTTTTGAGTCCGTACTATTCACATAATCTTGATTGGTTTAAGTAGAATATTTCATACACATGCATGATCGTTTTAAACAGTGCCCTAACATGGACAAGCGCCTTGCACGTATCTCAATATAGATGAGGTGGTGGGGGCAGAATCCTCTTATAAGAGATGTACACGAATGGAATCATATGCAGTCACTTCGAGTGGCCAGTGCGCCCCAACCTTGTCTAGTGGCATGGACGTCTAAAGAAGGGAGTTGTGGGTTGAAATAAAACTTCAGATGGGGGATGGTCTACTGGAACAATTTTTTATAAGACCCTAAAACATGGGCAGATGTGCAAGCCTAGAATAGAAGGGAGCCAGGTGAGGAATCCTTTCGACGTGCGATGGTAGCGAGGGATCATATTTCGTGATGATCTAGCCACGAAAGGTGGCCCACTACCTCATTTCCACCAGAACAAGCAAGCGTCAGGTTCACTATCTCATAAGAGTGGAGTCTATCATGAAAAAAGTGGCCTGAGATTAGAGAAATTCGGTGATGAGACGACCAGGAGGACTATTGCTTGCTTCTTTCAGGCCAAGTCCTCCCTTTATAAGTCATGAGGTCTGCTTAGATTGTGAGTACTCCAGTTTCAGAGAACCTACATACGGTAGTGGAGACTTGGCTACACTGGTTGGCTTCACATGGAGATGTGGCTACACTGGCCACACTCTAATTCTCTTCTTATTCTTCTATCTCCCCCCCCTTTCGATTGTGGACACATATGTACTTGACCTTAGAAGTAAATTCCCTGATCCTCGAGGAAAAAGTATTTATACTGAGGTACTAGGGCCACCTTGCTAAGAGAAGGATGTTCTTTTTCCTTTCAGATGTGGGGTGCTATATTTTACTTACATAGGTAAGATTCATTGTCATAAGACTTTGTGTATGAGGACTTCTTCTGACCTGACTGTCGAGGAGAACGAAATAGATACTTGTGGAACTTAAAGGTTGTTGAGTATTAAATCCTATTCCCAATATGGTTCTGCCAAACTAATTATCCAACGGTCTTACCAAGCTCCATACATTGATTTTATGAAGATAAGTTTAAAAATCAAAATTGTTCAAAGTTCTTTTCTTTTTCTTTCTTATTTTGTTTTTCACTTATTTTTAAAATAAGTGTTTGCTAATGGAATAACAAAGGTAAAGTATAGGGGAATGATGAATACATGATTCAACATCTTTATTCTTTTATTTAATCTTAAATTCCTTGAAAAAACACATGTTAATAATAACTAATTTCAATTAATTTATAGTTAATAGTGTATATTTATAAATTATTTACAAAAAAATAAAAGAATAGAGAAGAAAAGAAAAAGAAAAAAGGTTGTATATATGAAATAAATACATACTGACGCGAACCTCAAGACAAGGCCAAGCATTAGGATGGTCGATAAGGAAAACATAGGGGGAGATAGGGTCCATAACTTATAATAATTCCATAAAACCAATTCCATAATGTACATAAACATCATTTTCACCTTATACATATTTTCACCAATTTTATTTATCATTTGGATAATCTTAAATAAAAATATTTCCAACATCAAAGATGTTTGTAATAATATTTATTAATTTATAAAATTATTAGAAAATTAGTTATTTAATAAGTAATTACGATGAACTGAAAAAACTGTAAAATCCAACTTCCAAGATTCATAACTATTTATAGAAAACTCCAAATTGACCAAACTCACTTTTAAACTTTGTTTTTAACTGATACTATTTATTAAAAATACCAAAAAACCATAGAATAAATAGTAGGAATTTTGGCATTTGGACCCCTTTGTATATATGTACTATATGTATTTAAAAGTTCTTTATTTTTTTAAAAAATTCTTACTATTTATGACTAACTTAAGTCATTTTTCTAAATTGTTTATAAAAATCAGTAAAAAAATATAAAAATATAACTTAAAAATAATTGTGAATAATAACTAATAAATCTTAAAACCAAAAAGCAGTAAACTCTAACTTCCTAACCTCATAACTCGGTCATATAAACTATGAATTGGGTATACTCACTTTTAAAGTTTATTTTTTTAAAATTATCTATCAAATAAAAGTGATTTCACTAAAATTAGAGTTAATATGGAAAAAGTAGTTTTTGGGCCCCATTAATATACTTATACACATGTATATATTTTTATATATTATATTTATTTATTTGTATTTTTCCACATATTGTATTTTTAATTTTTACATATATTGTTTTTTATTTGAATGAAATGCAAATAAAAATAAAAATTAATTAATAAATAAAAATAAAATATTGTATTTATTATATAGGTATCATGTACCTATATTGTACACACATTATTTCATTAAATTAATAAATTAACTCACAAAAATAAAATAAAAATATATTTAGCAATTAATATATAAATAATTGTTTGTTGTATATATAGGTATATTTACCTATAAGTAAAAGTTTTTATTTAATTATACATATTTATTTAACTTATTTAGTTTATTAAAAATCGCAAAAAAATAGTTTATGAAATTATTAACGTTGTTTATTTTAATAATTTTTTAATTTAAAATAATTTTATAATTTATTTCTATTTAATTCTATTTAAATCTGATATTTTGTCTTTTAGCATATTTTATATTTTTCCCAGTACGAAATTGATTGGACCATTCATTTTCTTGACCACTTGGTCAACTACCCCCCTCCTCTCAGCCTGAATAAATCAGCATGAACCTGTTTTTTCGCCCTATTTTATAGATCAGATCCGACCTCTTTTTAACCCGATTCCATGCCCATTTATCCACCTTACATCCATGATCCACACCCAACAATTTTTTGCCTCGACCCACCCAATTTTGCATGCTTATTTTCATTTGAAATTTCAATTTTCACTCGCTTATATATTCTTCAGGAGCCCCCTTCTTCCATATTTGGCTTCTTCTACCTCAGCACAGAGAGCTCTGAGAGTTGATGGGTGTGACAAGCCTTGTTGAGCAGCGATGAAATGAGGACAGGTGCAATTAGACCTCAGATCTGGTAAAAAATCATCATGCTTCGCTCCAGCAATATCTGGAAAGAAATCATCTGTTCAATTTATCTTGGCATGACCCGATGGTTCATCACCTCCAACCCAGGCAACCTCCTTCCATCAGGTAATGATAGATTTAGTGTTCTTACATTTATTCGATTTGATTTCATATCTATGTGCAGACATCATATCAGACCAATGATCCTCACTATCAGAGGTCTTTTTCCTTCATTTTCACCAGATTCAATCATCACATTCACCTCATGAATTCGATCCACTTCTCCATCTCCTCTCCCAGACCTGACCACCTCAGATCTTCATGGATCTGAGTTTAGATCCTCCTCCTCCTCCACATCCAACAACGGATCCTCACCCTCTTCTATTTCATTGATTTCTATTATACTTGGACCTAGCCTTGTGCTAGAGTTGATTTGTGTAATTGCATATACATGTTTGATTTGGGAAATTAGAGGTTTATTCCACAATCAAAGCATCATCTTGAAAATAAGATCAACCACCACCATCGACTATTCGAGTCGAGTGTCGATTTGATATGAACTGAAGTAAGCATTGAATCGGAGGTCAAGGATCATCAAGAACCTATGGGAGTTTGAGATAAATGTTCAAGCAACACCTATAGAACTAGAATGGTCATCATCTCTAAAACCAAACTGAGCACAAATTAATCTGAAGTTGTTGCAAATTGATTGACAAACAAAAGCTGGTGATTGTAGCTATCATCACCTAGAGGCCAAACAAAATATCCGCACAAAGATCTGTAGCAACACCATCAACTCTGATTCAAAATTCCTGCATTTGAAGCTATGAAGCTCTACCGCTTGCAACTGTGAACGGAGATCGATCACAGCTTAGAGCTTTAACACGGAGAACGCCAAGCACCGTCACTCTGCCACCTAGAAAATGCTGACTCCTGATTAATAAAATGTGGAAGAACATAAGTCATCCTAGATTGAAGCACAAACATCGATCGGGTTGTGATCAAACAACCCTCGTCCAACCATGTATCAGCACTAGATCCTTCGTTGACCCCATCTCTTAAGCCAGTCACTTGCGCCTCACACACGGGAGATTCTTTTGGGAAAATTATTGTTTAGTCCACTAACATTTATGCTTATTGGAAATAGGTTCGCTTACTAAACAATCACATGCATCACACATGATCTTCGGTATAATTCTAGATTCTGCTTTGAACTTATTCCAACTATTAACAATTGCTCTAATACTTTTCTAACATTGCAAACCGATCATCATAAGTACAGATCACGTGCTTATCCACGTGTGTTTTGTCCTATTTACAAGATTAATCTCACTATTTCTTATATTTGCATACAAGTCCCTATATTGCTGATTTTATTTTATTGCTTATTTTGCTTGAAATAAATTGACAAATTAATCCCAAAATTCCATAAAATTTATTATCAACTCCTACTAAGTTGCTTTATCACCTCTATTTTAGTTTTGAAATTAATTAGTTTTATTTTTTAAAAATACAAAAACAACTTATTTTAACTATTTGAAATTATAATATTCATAAAAGTTTAAAAATGATTTAAAATTCCAAAAAAATTACTGTAGATGTCTTTAATTAGTTTGATTTTATGTATAAATGTTGTTTGAAAGTTCTTTATAAAAACCATACAAATTCAAAAATTCGAAAACTTAAATTTTTTTTTATAAAATCAGAAATATACATTTTTGATCTTGTTATAAAGCTTAATAAAAACTCTCTATTTTAAATTTGTTTGCAGTATTTTTATCTTCATTTTATATTTCAAAAACATCCAAAAAAGTAGCTGAACTTGTTTTTAATTTTTTCTATTTTTATTCTTTTTGAAAATCTTAAAAAAATAAAAAAATCCACAAAAATTACAAAAACAATAAAAAATCTAAAACATAAAAGCATTTCTGGTTTCATTTTTGCATAAATATACCTTTTTCTGAAAATCCAAAAAATGTTATTTATTTAGTTTTAAAAATTAAAAATAAAAAACTACAAAATTAAAAATCATTAAAATTTGAAAATCAGAAAACATAAAAAATAATAAAATATAGAAATCCATAAAAAATATAAAAAAAACAAAATAAGATAAAACAAGAAAAAGAAGAAAAAAGAGCCCTTCATTAATTTCGTTAATTAATAACCCTCATTTTCACAATTGTCTCCTTGAGTTCAACCATGGGAGCTATACCAGGTTAATAAATATCATTACATTTCTTTTGTTTATTTAGTTGGATAATGTATTTTTTGATTGTTTTGGAAATATTATAGGTCACAACGACACATTGATTACATTTTTCATCTGAAATAAATTAACCCGTTTCGAATCTCTCGAGCATCACTCAAACATTTGGAGTTGGACATAGGATAAATAAACCTTACTTTACACCACTTCATGATTTCCTTCACTATAACATCTTGAAGATTAGGATTTAATCTTCTCTGAAATTTTAGGGATGGTTTGTTGTTATCTTCGAGATAGATGTGGTGTGAACATAAAGCCACATTTATCATGCTGAGATAAGATAATTTCCAACCAATTGCCTTGCAGTTCTTATTTAGAACCTCAAGAACTCCGAATTCGTGATCCGGGGTCAGCTTGCTGTTGATGATGATCGAATACATGTTCTTCATCTACAAGGAAAGCGTATTTAAACATGTCGAGAGCTGTTTGAGTTCTGGTAATTATTGAGCTTGTTCCGTGGTAACTTCAGAAATCATGTTGGTAGATGGTTGTTCTACTAAATTCAATGAGGTGTTGTCTACCTCTATCACTGCTGGCTCTGAAATAAATGTGTCGAACATATCTACGATGAAATCTTCTTGTTGGGTCTGGCATGAATCTTCTTCAAACTTGTTGATTAGTGACCCTGATTCTAACTCCCAATTGGCAAGGAAGCTTGTACTAATTGTGCTATCTAGGTCCTCCTCTGAGGAGATGATTTCTGTGAAAATGTCATTCAGAGAAATTGATGGATCTTTGATATCCACGAGATCACAGTCTTCAGTAGATGATTTTGGCTTCACTCCATCAAGTGCAGCATTCAACTCGCTAACCATACATTGTGACTTTCTCAATATTGGAGCGGAAGGTGATCTTCCCAGACCCATAGTCAACAACCGTCTCAACAGTGCGATAGAATGATCGACCAAGAATTATGGGAGTCTAGAGTAATGGTGAAGGAGAGTCCACATCTAGGACAACAAAATCCTTGATGAATTGCATGTTTGCACGGTCACGATAACGTCTTCCAATAGACCTCTATGGTGTCTTAACGGATAGATCTAAAAATTACAACATCATTCTTGTTGGCTTAAGCGGTCCAAGCCCAAATTCTTATAGTAGTGAGGATGGCATTAGGTTTATTGAAGACCCACTATCAAGCAATGTGCTCTCAAAAACTTATTAAAAATCTAGCATCTAATGTTCTGTGCTCCCTTGTATTTCTTTTTCTAAGGGAGATCACTAATAGCATTGATAGTGGCCATGGTCAAGATGTGTTTTTATCCTCTGATGCATCTATTCTTGTGGCTCTAATGCTTCAAGGTACATGCCTGTTTCAATTCACTCTTCACAGCTGGCATATATTCCTTGGCCTTCATGATTGACATTTTTAATACAAGGTTTTCAATAATCTCAACAAGACCAGGGTTGTACAATGCATTTTTTAAATATTTTTTTGTCATTTTTCATTGCATCAAGAAATGGAATATTCAAAGAAGAAAATTTTGATTTCTTAATAACAGAATTTTTACATAAGTTTGTCTAGAAGATGGTCCACAATGCAAAACATGCAAAAATATATCTGCATTTTCTTCAACTTCGTCGAATGGCTCGAGAAGTGCAGTTGTTAATGGATCCTCCTTGGATGGTTTTTCTCGAATTCAACTCTTCTTTTCTTTTTGTAAAATATGTTTGGTGATTTTTTTGTAAATCTTTCTCTTGAAGGTGGTGGTGATGGTGGGTGGGTGGTGCTGGTGCTGCTCCTCCATCGTCTTCTTCCTCACCCGGCTCGGTTGCTAGACTGACTGATGTAGAAGATGGCTCACTAGAAGACACTTTATTCTTCCTCTTGTCAGGGTCTGATGGTTGCAATACTCTATCATTCCTGAAAGTCACAACAATAGACAACATATAATCTGAAATACCTGAATCGGTTCGATTGGCAGAGATATCACAAACTACCTACTCATTCTGTTTCAAATTGTTGGGGATTGCCTCAACCTGCGTAGGAATAGGGGTTTTGGTGGCAATGAGGTCGTGAAGCTTCTAGGACATCTCTGCTAGGCCTTTGACAATTTGGGCAAGGCATTTGAGAGTTGGGTACACTAGAGCTCCCTCCGATGATTAAGAATGCTAACCATGATGAGAGTGATATGGAAAAGTCTGGGACAATTGAGCGTTATTGTGTGGAGGGAGTTGTTGTTGTTGAAATTGTGGAGGAGGAGGATACTGCTTATGAGAAGCTGTTGTGTATTTTTGGTACAATTGGTATTGGCAGTACGCGGGCTACTAGTATTGTCGATTCTGCCTCCAATTATTATGGTAGGATGGAGGCTGATGATGTAGAGGTTGGTGTGATCCCTGGACAAACCTCCCACTGGAGGGTTGGTGATACATCACGTGTACAGAAGATTGTCTCTATTGTTGTCTGCCTAGATAGGCCAAATGGGCATCGTTATTATGGATTCCATTCACCTCTTGAATGACCGATGGTGGTGGGAGAAATGGATCTTCATTAGAAGGGGATAGGGCTCTGGCTAATATATTACAATCTGCTGAGATGATAGTGGCGGCAACTGGTCAGGCGCCTTCACATAGTATATATGTTTTGGAAATGTGATTGACCTATACTAGGCTGAGGTTGATGTAGATATGATGGTTCTTTCTACTTAGAGGGAGTAATATCTACCGGACTCGCAGAATGTACGATATTGATGGTGCTCACAAGTACCTCCAGCTACTTTGAAATCTGATCTAGCTTATCCAGGTGTATGGTCCTTTGTTCAATCATAGTTAACTTCTCCAAGTTCTATGATCTCTTCTCAATAATATTTACATTGGACAGATGGTTCCCAATAATGCTGAGGTTGGAGCTCTTGTCCCTTCTGCTTTACTGGATGTTGATATGTTGATAGCTTGTGGTGGATCTACGGTTGTCGATGATATGCACGAGATGAGGATAGATCGGCCTTTCCTTCGACCAACTCTTCAAATATATACCAAACGATATCCTTATCCTTATTAAAATGAGACCCACTACAAGAGGCATAAACAAGCCTCTGACTTTCTAGAGTAAGACCCCCGAAGAATTATTGGAGCAGGCTGGTTCGATGAATGTCGTGGTGGGGGAACTTCTCTTGTAGATCTATTAATTCCTCCTAGGCTTCATGGATAGACTCGTGCGTTACCTGGGAGAAGTTATTGATTCGTGCTTGAATCTAATAGAGACGACACAATGGATAATATTTTTAAAGGAATGCAGACTTCAGTTCCTCCTAAGTCGTCACAACCTTCCCAGATGGTTGATCCAATAAATAGCATTGTCTTGAAGGCTGTTGGGGAACCAGTCATCATGACTATGCCGAACGGAATGTTGGGGTAGTGAGTAGTATGCTAGTTGTGAGAGAACTATTGAAGAAGGATATAAGGCTCTTCTTTTATGTTCACGTAGAATGAGGGCAGAAGTGCCAGAAAATGTGCTTTCAATTTGAAATTTCTGTGGATTACATGGATATGTATCCATCGGTCATTTGGACAGTGCAAGAATTGTATGTTTCTTTAAGGGTGGGCTTGGGACCCTCTCTCCTAGTCTCAATAGTAGGCTCTCCACAATGTCCATCTTCTTCTTCTTCATCACCTCCTCTTCCTCCTATTATGTTCTCTCTCTCTCCTCAAATCATTCGGCATTTCTTGGAGAGTGACCTAGGAAAGAGCTTGGTATGTCAGCTACTATTAGATGGACTGGATGGATGTGAACAACTATGTATTCACGGTGTTATGATCTGATTGTCCCTGATCTGGCTAGTTTGGACCCTTCCCCTTCCCTTGAGGAGCCATATCTGATTCAGATTTAGAGAAATTGATTTGCATGAGGTCCTGTGTTGCCTCTTGATCTGCATCATGAAATGTACACCGATCAGGGTGGAAAACTGTGGCTTTAGGTGAAGTGGAAGATCTAAAATTAGGGTCAATTCTAGATGTATGTGAATGGAGCATTTGATATTGACTGAAATCAATCTCCAAACATAAGGGGTGAATGGTAGGATAAGAGTGATCCTGATTTATCTGAATAAAAGATGAAGTCAAGGAGTCTGGATATTGGTTCATAAGATCGAAATCAGGTTCTCTGGAATCACCTCAAATTTCTGAAGATTTGATCTCATAGAATCGATGTGGGTATCGACGGGGTCTTGACACCATCCATGGGTCGACATCATAGATAGAAGCGGAGTAGATGAGGAATGGAATACGGTGATGAACAATTGATGAAGAGGGAAATAGTGGAAGGCTCACAATGAGCAGGGAAATAGATGAAAACATATGAAAATGAAAAATGGCGCAAGTGCGTAAGACTGGATCTTTGACCCAAGTCTAATTCAAACAAACACAATACAAGTATGGATTCACCAATCCAACATAATGTGAAGCCATGAGAGTTCAACTTTTTATCTTTTCAAATTTATTGGTATTTTTAGCCAATCTTTGAACAAGTCCTTAGAGGCTAACCCTACAGGAGAGCGAATATTGCCAAAAAAGTATTTAACACTTTCCACTTCCATTGTAACATGTAGCCTACACTTTTTCAAGATAATCCCTAATATTGGGTCTAGATCCCCTAATCAACCAAAGTTAAGAGGAGAAAGCCAATTGGAGAAACCAATACTTACCCTACAAATGAGGTACTCGGACGCAAGACGATGAGACAGATACACCCGTAAGGGCATGGCCTAAGCTTAATACTTCAAACCGCGAATGTTCTACACACGGCAATATCACCGTCGTCGACAAGGCCCTACTCACCTACATAAGATAAAAACGACAATACTTCATGAACCCATTTAATAACAAGGCAGTATTCAGGATGGGTTGTGGGCTCTAACCCTTATGGGTCGTGCCTCACTTAGTATAGATAGTACCTGAAAATAATGTAGGCTTTTTGAACCATGGACAATGGTGGTTCCTTATGAATTTTAATCTAAGGTCAAATTTTATTAGACAACCCCCTTGTTTTAATTTTTGGTTTTCACTTTTTTTTAGTGCTTTCAAATAATTCGCTTTATGATTTTTTTAGTATTTTCCTTTAATTTCCTCAGTGATACAGGACTAGGAGAGAAGACGAAAAAGTTGTGCAAGTTGACACTGAGGTGGACATCTCACCTTAGTATCTAATGATGCATTCAAAATAAGAGGACCTACAGTGCTTCCCAGCTCTCTCCATGCAGTATGCAAACCAAAAATTTTAACTTCACAATACATGAAATGCAAGCCAATGAAATTATCCTAAGAAAGAGTTGTTATTATCATGTAGACCTTGATCAATTTAAGCTAAGTCCAAACGTACATCTATGGGAGTATGCAAATATTAAGTGTTTGTACCTAATTTACATGGCCAAGCAAGTCCTAAAATCTAAGGCATCAATCACAGAAAACAAATAAAAAGAAGATAAAAACTCAAATCATGGAAAACAAATAAAAACAAAGGGAAAATAGGGAACAATCACTCGGGAAAAATAGAGAATGCAGGTAAAATGTGGAAAAACCGATGAGGCCCCCAAGTGAACAATCACTCGGGAAATGGACCTCGGAGAGTGTGAAGTGTCCAAAATGTCAAAGTACCGGTATTATTACACATTGTTTATGCAAAATAAAAAAGTGTCTCTCTTACAAATTTAAAAGAAAAAGCTGCACTAATATCTACTCTTCACTCTCTATATCTCTTTGTCTATCTCACTCTTGCTCTCTCCAATTGGCTCAAAAGAAGAATGAGCCAATCTCATCGCAGCATGAGTGCACCAACTTCCTAAGAAGTCGACTTCACCATATGGTCCCTCACAAGTAGTTCAAAAATTGAAGTTGTTAGATATAGATTAATAATTATTGAAGAAGAAATAAAAGAGAGATAATCGTGCAAGTAAAGATGTTCACTAAATTACTATCCTAAGTGTTTGTCCTCGACAATGGCACCATTTGATAATCTGAATGGGAAGAGAATCCTAATCCTGGTCTTGGAGTGCCTATGGTGCCCGACAAGTCGGTCGAGAAATCGTTGTGATGACCACTCTCGTAGTACTCAGATCCCAAACCGCTCAAATAAATAAACAATAAACCCACAATCTAAGATAAATGCATGAAAATGCATGTCAAAATTTCTTGTTATTTTAACTCTACAACTTATGTGTATAGTGAATAAGTGTAGAGTGTCGAACCACAGAGAGCTACGAGGATATGCAAATAACTATTGTCTACAAAAAAATAACAACTGCACTTCTTCTACTTTTTTTTATTTTTGTGGGTTTTAAATTATATTTTTTAAGGATTTATAATTTTGTATTTTTTTGTTTTTAATTATATAGTTTTTTTCTATTTATATGATTCTAATTACTAGTTTCTTTTCCTTTTAATATGTAATAAATATATATCTATATTATACTATGTATAATATAAGTACTATATATGATATATATATATATAAGAAATATGTAAAAAATCAGGAAATTTATACATATATAGTCCTTTTTTGTTTTTTCAAGATTTTGAAAATTTTTAAAGGTATTTATAATAATATTATTAATATTATTAAGTATATAAGAATATATATGTATATATAGTCAATATAGAGTTTTATTTTTATAAATATAGCTATAAATACTCATTGTATTTTGGTACACTCCAAACAGAGTGAGGCACGCCCCATAAGGAATAGAGCCAAAAACCCAATCTGTGGTTGCCTTAATTACCACCTGGGGTCGGCGAAGTATTGGTGCTTCTATCGTACGTGATCGAGAAGGGCTCTATTGACGACGGTGTTCCCACCTTGTGTGGAGCATCTGACTTGGCCTAAAGTATTGAGGTTAGACCACACCCTCACGTGTGTCTCTATCTTATCAGTTTGCATTCGAGTACCCCACTTGTGGGGGAAATAGTGGTTTCATTTATCAGCATCCGCTCTCTTTTCTTCGTTGAGTAGGCATCCATGACCAGTAAGGACCTCAAAAAGTGCAAATCAAAGGATACCAAGGAGGTTGAAAAACTATAGGGATACTTTCCTAGCAGTATATGCTCTCCTCTAGGGCTAGCCGTTAAAGACTCATGACATTTTTTTCCTGAATCACAACTCTAAAATTGAAAAGATAAAAAAAACCGAACCTTTATGGCTTCACATTTGTTGAGTTGGTGTTTATTTGCTTAGAATTAGGTCCAAAGATCAATTCACGCTCACTTGCACAATTTTGTTATTTCTTCGCTTTTGCATACTTCCTCTTGACCCTTGTTTATTGTGAGCCTTCTACTATTTTATGATCCTTTTATTTCTCGTTCATCACAGTATCCTTTATCATTCATCGATATTCCTTTTTACATTCACGATGTCAACCCCTAGATGGTCTCGTCGGGACTCCGCCAACAATTACATCGATTCCTTGGGTTCTACATCTACCATAATATGGGGTGATCTAAGAAGTCAGGACAGACCCTACGAACATTTCCTTGGATTCCCATATTTTCACTTATTTAGAGTACCGAGAAGACCCTTGTCTTGGTCTCCTTCCTTCTACCAACTTTCTTTCTCCAGTAAATCCCTTGTTCGAGATAGACTCTCATCTCAAACTTGTTCCATCATTTTTGAGAATTGATCGAGTAATATTTCCCAATGAGGATTGACAACCTGATCAGGAGCCCAAGCACGATTGCATTTCTGAGATGGATCCCCACGGTAGAGGAAAGTACTATATATTCCATAGCCTCATAGCAGTAAGAAGAAACAAGAGCAGGACATGAGTCAAAATGAAGTCAATAATCAGCTACTGGCCTCCATTCATGCGATCTAGCAACACCTGACTAACCAATCATTTGCCCAGCTCGCTTTCCAAGAGATGTTGAATGATCTGTGGATAAGTTTATAAGAGGGAGAAGGAAACCCTGTAGGGGGTGATGATGATATTCCTGATGATGAAGATTACCACTCTATAGGTAGACGTCGTGGAGGCAAGGGAGAAGTCAAGATATCATGACCCAAGCCCACTCTAAAGCAGACATAAAATCCTAGGGCCAGTCGCATCACTGAGTGGATGCAGATTCCACGGATCCTTGGATATTTTGAGCTAAAACTTCGACTCCTTTCTATGCGCCCTAGCTTCCATGAGAACCTGACCGAGGAACCCTACGTCCATCTACAATAGTTTGGACACATCTGTAGCACCTCTCATTACCCCAATATCCTGTTGGGTGTAATCAAGATGACCTCTTTCCCCATCAGCCTCCAAGGCAAAGCTCTGCACCAGATCAACCACATGAGGAAAGTGGTGACGACTTGGGAGGACCTACAATCAACATTTCTACACAAGTATTATCCTCTCCGTCACCTCAATCTTATGCACTTCAAGATAACAAGCATCTTCTAGGGACCCCAAGTGTCCATTCACACTCTTCAGTGGTCTCACTGAAAATCATCAATATATGGTTGACGCCACTTGAATAGGTTCTCATTTAATAAGGATGGGGATGCAGTATGGTAGATCTTCGAGGAAATGGTCGTAGGAAAGGTCGTAGTTTCCTCCTCATTCCTTCCACAAACACAGATCCTTGGACCCAAGAACTGGACATATGTGAGAACTCTAACCTATGCATTATAGGGAGTAACCTATCCAAAATGGACATTATTGAGAAGAGGTCACAAGACCTAGAGAAGCTTGCTGGGATCGAGCAACACATGAAGGGCCTAGACAAGCTCGACATCATCACTTAGAAATTGGAGCTACCAATGAACACTATAAGTGCCTACAACACATTGATAGCCACACTTGATCCTCTAGTTGAGAAGAAGGAAACATACACAGCCACATTTGCCTCTGCCGAGCCCTAGTCAGCCCTTGGTCCAGCACATATACTATGTGAAGGCTCCCAAGCTACATTAGTTACAACCGCAGCCACAGATGGTCATTTACCAGC
The DNA here is from genome assembly GCA_037367405.1 of Ottelia alismoides. Taxonomy (NCBI): domain Eukaryota; kingdom Viridiplantae; phylum Streptophyta; class Magnoliopsida; order Alismatales; family Hydrocharitaceae; genus Ottelia; species Ottelia alismoides. The sequence continues at coordinate 14,141 of JAZKJV010006958.1, read as the reverse complement.
CATCTGAGTTCCAGGCTCAGTACATCAAGCCTTGTTCCCCACCTCTATTACTCATCCAGGATGTGAATGGAGTTTGGAGAAAAGAATGGCAGCTTACCCATCCTCAGGGACAACCACAGGGTCATAACCATGCCAACCGACCACTTGGCCATCAACAAGGAGGGTGTACCAATCAACCCAACCAAGCCCAGCAGCAACCTCTGGAATAAGGATACACCTTGAGGCAGAGCTAACAGTAGCAGTCCAGATACCGCCAGCAAAATTATCAGCAGCCAAAACCCTATCAACATCACTATTCCTCCCAGTAATACCAATAAAAATATCCTTCTTTTCCTCCTCCTCTTCTACATTCTAAGGGTTACCAGCATCCTCCCCCTCATTACTAGAAAAGTCAATAGTCTCATCAGACCGATCTTCTTAGTCAACAGTCTCACTATTTGGCCTAGCTCATCAAGAACATGGATGAGATGAGTCAACAGATCGACAACCTGATGGTGGTAGAGACTGTCATCTCAGTCCAGGTTGAAGCAAATCTAATTAATTTCTGTCACAAGGAGCATGTAGTTTGTAGTATTCGACCTAAATCAGGTTGAAATGATATTGTTTTATCTAATGTTGTAACTCCCATGAGTGGTAGGACACTCAAGTCATCTATAACTGTGAAGGGAAATAATAAAGCATCCTATGGCAAATCTTTAGCTAATCCAACCAATCAAGCAAGAGATATTTTGGATAGAGCAGCGCCACTCACACCAAAAAGACAAAAAATGAAGAAAATTTGAAAATACAAAAAGATAGCCACAATCAAGGTGAAGCGGCACCAACGATGGAGAAGACAACCTCAATAGTGCGATACCAGTCGACACCATTTTTTTGTCCACAACATGTAGATGATTTGATTATTTTTGCCATCTACTTGTAAACAAAGATATGAACACATTATTGCCAAAGTAAGTTTATTCTGATGTAAATATGCTTTTTTCGCAAGTAATTAAGCAACAAAACTGTAAAAAAAACTTAAAAATACTTTATCTAATCTCGAGATTGTCTAAATTTTTCAAAACATTATTCTAGATTTTCCATTGTCAAAAGCCATGGAATATATGACTATAGTGAAACAAGGATTTAAAGAGGCATGTACAACAAAGTGTTTGACCCACAAGAAGAGAAAACCAGAGACGCACATCCTGACCATAGCTATTGTAAACACCATCAACAATCTTCTACATAAACAGAAAGACAAGGGAGCACCTCTCGTGCGATGCCAAATTTTTGACCACGAGTTCGATCGAACATTGCTTGATAGTGTATCATCGATCAATCGATTGCCTTCTTCCCTACTTAAGAAATTTGGATTAGGATCGCTCAAGCCTACAAAGATGATTCTGCAATTTGCAGACATATCTGTTAAGTAGCCTAAAGGAATATTAGAGGACGTCATCATTACCATCCAAGGATGCAGTTCCTTGTGGATTTCATTGTCCCTAATATGGACACCTCTGCACCTCTGCTCCACACTCCAATCCTCCTCAGTGAGCCATTCCTTCGAACGGCTAAGGCATTAGTAGACTATGGCACTGAGAGATTACATTCCGCTACAGCAGCGACAAAGTGATGATCGAGATGGTCCCCGAAGAAAAATCGGTGGAAGTTGCATCTATCACGAGAGTGCTTGGTCCAAATGACAATGAAGAGTGTGATTTTCTGGCTAAATATGAGATACTAGTTTGTTCATGGATAATAATTATACACAAGCGTTCCTCTCTCCTGAGGAGGGTCTGCAAAGCACAATCAAACTTGTTAACATTTTTTATCACGAGGTGTTTGTTGATGGTTATTCAAAGATTCCTGAATATCCATACTTTTTATATCATGATGAAATTGTTATAGGTATGTGTAATATTCTTAATTCTGAGTTTTAATGCATAGTGTGGACAATATACAGTCGAAAGAGAAGATACATGCCTCAATTTTTGAAGTCACCACAAAGCTGGCTCCTTTCCCCCCAGAGTTGAAATCTCTACCTTCCAACATGAAGTATGCCTTCCTTGCAGGTGAGAAAGACATGCACTCGGACATCATCAGTTCACATTTGATCGAAGAATAAGAATCACTTCTGCTTGAGGTTCTTATAGATACCGCAAGGCTATTAGTTGGAATATTACGGATCTTCATGGGATAAATCCCCCACTATGCTTGCATCACATCTATCTTGAAGAAAATAGAAAACCCTCCCATGAATTTTAGAGAAAGTTAAATCCAAATCTGCAGGAAGTGGTCATGAAAGAAATCATGAAATGATGTGATGCAGACAGTAAATGGGTGAGTCCCTTACATGTAGTGCCCAAGAAATCAAGGATCACCAAAATCACAAATGAAAAAGGAGAGGAGATTCTGACCTGAATGTCAACCTCATGGTGCGCCTGTGTGGACTATAGATGCTTAAATCTTGCAACCAAGAAGGACCACTTCACATTTCCCTTCATCTACTAGATAGTCAAAAGACTGGCCGTGAAGGAATTTTTTTGCTTCTTAAGTGGCTACTCTGGGTATAATCAAGTCACCATTATGTCAGAAGATCAAGAGAAGACTACATTCACCTACACATTCAGAACGTATACCGTCCGACTTATGCCCTTTGGTTTGTTCAATGCACTAACTACTTTACAAAGGTGCATGTTAGCGGTTTTTGTTGATATGAAAGGTAGTTTTCTCAAAGTATTCATGGACGAATTCGTGGTCTATGGACATAGTTTTAATGAATGCTGTGGATATTTAGACCGAGTGTTGAAAATATGTTGTGAGGTGAACCTTGTACTATCATGGGAGAAGAGTCACTTCATGGTGACCGAAGGAATCGTGTTGGGTCACATCATCTCCATGCGTGGCATGGATGTTGATTCATGCAAGGTGGATGTTATATCCAAACTTGAGCCACCCACAAATCTCAAGTAGGTTGGTCGTTTTTGGGGCACATCGATTTCTATCGCAGATTCATTAAAGAATTCAACCAGACAGCCTGACCGTCAGCCAGGAGGTCGATTTGTGGTCGATGACCGGGTCCTCCAATCCTTCAATCTCTTGAAGGATTTGATCACACATGCTCACGTTCTACAGTGGTAGGATTGGTCTTGACCCTTTGAGATCATGACAAACGCATCAGACTTCGCAATTGGTGCTATTTTAGGACAACGACGAGATGGGCTACCATTTGCAAATCATTACGCTAGCAGAACCCTATATGAAGCCCAGAACAATTACACCATAATAGAGAAAGAGTTGTTAGTCGTAGTGTTTGTGATGGAGAAGATCATATCACATCTCCTCACATCAAGGGAGATTATATACACTGACGATTCTTCCATCAAAAAACTACAAAGGAAGAAAGACGCCAAGCTTTATCTGATTGGTTGGATTCTTCTACTCCAAGAGTTTGACCTGGAAATCTGTGAGAAACCAAGCATCGAGAATGTGGGGCAAATCATCGTTCCAGAATTATTAAAATAGAGCCTCCTGAGCAGACTCCATTCCTATAATAGAGACCTTTCTAGATGAGGCAATCTTGTCTATATCCTGTCGGATTGGCCAAAGATATTATGAATTATCTTGTTTCAAAGAAGACCCTGTCGGATTGGCCAAAGATCAAAAATGATAAGTTCCTGGCAGACATTCACATCTACCAGTGGGAGGATCCACATTTATTCAGAAAGGCTACAGATTTCATCTAGAGGAGGTGAAAATCTTAGGAGGAGATAATGGGTGTCCTAGACCACCATCACAAGCTTGAAGCTGATGGACACCATTCTAGAAAGAGGATGATAGTGAAAGTGCTTCAATGTGGCCTTTGGTCGCCTACTCTGTTTAAGGATGCAATAGATTACGTGAAGAAGTGTACTGACTATCAGCGAATGGCTGGAAACATCTGTATGTGATATATAATGCCTTTGAAATACATTGAGATATCCGACATCTTCGATGCTTGGGGCATTGACTTCATGGATCCATTCCATATCACCCATTGTTTTGAGTACATCATGCTCACCGTCGATTATGTCAGCAGATGGGTGGAGGCGATCCCTGCCTGAACTGCAGACAACAGAACAGTCTATTGCTTCTAGAAAGATAACATCATTTCGTGGTTCAAGATACCAAAGATGCTAATTTCTGATGGGTGAGACACTTTATCAACAAAGAGGTCAAGAAGCTAACCAAAGAATACAACATAGAACATCATGTTACAACGTCGTACCAACCTCAGTCAAATGGCTTGGCAGAATGCTTGAAAAGGGGGATCAAAACATATTACAGAAGCTTGAATGTTCGGATCGTACGAATTGGTCATAGCTACTTGATTCAATTCTTTAGTCATACTGCGTAGCATAGAAGTCTCCTCTCGACATGTCTCCCTACCGCCTTATGTTTGGTGAGCCTTGCCACCTGCCCATGGAACTAATTCACAAATCCTTGTGGGCATCAAACATGTGCAACCTTTATTTGGAGCGAACTTGAAAGAACCGTAAAGTTGATCTGAATAATTTGCTAGAGTTTTAGACTACGCATACGATAACAACCTTATGTACAAAGAGGAAGTCGATAAATGGTATAATAAACATATCCGCAGGAAGACTTTCAAACCTGGATAGAAGGTGTTGTTATTTAATGCAAAGTTGAAGATTTTCCCAAGCAAACTGAGGAGCAAGTGGACTGGGCCATTCAAAGTGAAAACTATGCGTGACAACGGGAGCTTATTGATATCTGAATTGTCACCTGACGAATAATCATTTGTAGTCAATAGATAGTAGCTGAAGCCATACTTCAACAAACACACAAAGTTGAAGGATCAAACACATAAAGCTGAAAATCATAAAAATAATTTGTGTTTCTTCTTTTCTTCTTTTCCTTTTCATTTTTCTAATTCGTACAAAAAGATTCTCACGCCTTTCATTAGTGTTATACTTAAGATATACTTTGTCCTAATTATAGGGGTTGAGCACCTAGAATTATACAGTTCTTTAATCGCCCACCTATTCCCTCAACTATTGATATTCTATCTATACTTAGGGATATTTTACTTTAAGTATAGGGGGAAGATCTAGCCAATGGTTTTGTATATTCCCTCCCTTGACCCTCCCTGCCTTGTGTACAGTCTGCTATACTTAGGATTATTTCATCATAAGTATAGCGAGGATAAACAACCTCTTATTTCTTCTTTCTTAAGCCGTTGTACTATAGACTTTTCTATACTTAGTACAAGTTATGTATTCCTTTTTTCTCTCTGATTTATGAGGACATAGCTCAGTCTAAGTACGGGGTGTTGTATATACAATGTATATACTGTAGCCACAACTCGTATTTTCATATTTTCAATAATATATCTAATTAATAAAACACACCAAAAATTCTTTGTACATATAAGTGATAAATTGGATTAAAATGTTTTGCAAAATGGTTTGAAAATACTTGGAAAATTATTTGAACTATCTTTTAAAAATTATTTGGAAAACTTTTTCAAAATACTTTCAAACCATGGTAAAAATATTTTATTTGCAAAAAATTCTCTTATTTATGTAAATAAAACGTTTTGAAAATCTATTTGCAAATGACTTGAAAAAAGGTTGAAAAATCTTTTGAAAAATCTATATATACTATTTGGAAAATATTTGCAAAATGATTTCCAAGGTTGGTAAATGTTTTTAAAAATGTTTGTCAAATTTTTTTACAAAAATAAGTTTTCAAATTATTTGTGAAATTATTTTCAAAAATGTTTTGAAAATCTTGTGTAAATAACAATAAAAATAAAAGGCGTCCAACAATATATAAAATATGAATTCTTTTCTAACCTTTTTATCTTTCAAATACTCACTAACACCCAGCTTGTAAAATCCCTTGTAAATGTAGATGCATTACTATGTAAATACCTACATATAATTCTTTTCTAACCTTTTTGTCTTTCAAAAATCCTCACAAATTTGCAAAATTCAAAACTCAAAAACTTTTGCAAAACCTTTTTTAAAAATCCATAAAAAGTTCAAAATTAGAAAATTGCACCACAACAAAAATGTTTTCCTTGCATAGCTTTCACATATTTCAGATTGATGATGATGATCAAACTAGTCTAAGAAAAATCTAAGGACTGGATCTTGGTTGGACCTTAATCTACTTTATCACATGAACATTTAAGGAACTAGAATTGAAATATTTCAGGTCTACTAGACTTAATTCTTTGATACCACAAGATTTGGATCAGGGTTATCTTGACTGCTTAAGTAGAATATTTCGGAACACATGCATGACTCTTGTCGACAGTGACCTAACTTGCACACATGCACCTTACACTTTGCTCACCTCAGTTGAAGTGGTAGATGGCTAGATTTGACGGCAAGAGACACAAGTCAATGGAAACATCGAAAGTCACACATTTGTGGCCATTGTTCCTCAACCGATCCATTAGCGACGAGGTATAATGATAGAAGTCTGTGGGTTGCAATAATGCTTCAAAAGAGGGATATTCTACTAGCTCAAGAGGAAACAATCCTTATGTAAATGTTATTGTATATAATATTTAAAAATTCAAAAATCAAATACTACAAAAATATACAGGAAAAATCTTAGAAAAATCAATTCTCGTCGAACCTATGTGAGCGTATAACATCGACTTGTTCTGACCTGGCTCAACCAAGCCTAATTTCCAAGAGTCTGACTGAGCTCCAAACTCTGATTTTATGATGATAAGTTTGAAAGTTAAATTCAATCCAAGTTCTTTCTTTTTATTTTCTTTATTTTCTTTTTTGCACTTATAGGCATAAGTGTTTGCTAGTTACTAGCATAGGCAAGTATGGGTGGCGATCAATCTCCATTTCATCACCTTGATTATTTCATTTTGGCCTTTAAACCTTAGCTAAATGCATGAAAATAACATTACTTTGCATAAAATACTGTATAGTATTTATTGTATAAAATATTGTATTTAAAACAAAAATAAAATAATAAATAAAAGAAAATAAAAGAAAAGAAATAAAATACCATATGCATTGAATGACCTTGAACCACGAGACCAAGGAGGACTAAAGTAGGGGGAGATAAGGACCAATAAATACACTAAACCCTAGTTTTCAATTCATCAATAAGTCCTTTTTGGGACTTATTTTATTCTTTATTATTTATACATCGAATCAATAAATGTTGTATATTAAAGTGGTGAAAATAATACATAGTGCTTTCTACACACACAATAAAAATCCAAAATTCCAAATTCACAGACCTATATCTTCTCCTTATGAATTCAAAATTCACCAAAATCATCTCTAATTGTATAATAACTTTTAATTAGCTATTTAATTAAGGTGGTTTCATTTAGTTTGGAAATAAGAGGAAAAAGTTATGTTTTGGACCCCTATTGTACATTATACATGGATAAAATATTCAATTTATTTATTCCTTATTAATTTCACACTTTTATATTTTTATTAATTTTCTAAATTTTATTTATAACATGTGTACATAAATAAGACAAAATAAACCCATTAAAAATTAGTATGTGTACTATGATAATAGATGAAATATACTTACTTATAATTAATACCTATAATTAATTAAGTATACATTTCAACTCAGAAAAATACAATAAAAATATATTTATATGTAATAAAATAAGTTATAAATATATAAATTATGAGTATAAAATAACAAAATATAAAATATAGATATGCCTATAAATGTGCAAGTAAAAAGTAACATACCATAAATCAACTTATAAAAATAAATAAAAATCACATTAAAATACTACATAAAATAATAATTTTTTTATGTTTTAACAAAAAAATAAATAAATTATTGACAATTTTATTTTCTATTTTGTGTTGTTATGGCTTATGTGTACTACTTGGGTTGCAGCCTAGGCTGACCCACTAGTCAATTGGCTCCCCTTGCAACCCTAGATCATGTAGCCTCGTGGACCACCCTTCTTCCTTGAATTTTCCCCACTACTCCTTGCATTTTTTGGGTTTATTCCATCAACGATTTTCATCCTGATCCATGCCCTTTCATGCATAATCGATACCTCAATCAATGGATTGTTGAGGTGATCAGTAACCTTGGTGAAAGTCCGCTTGTATAAAATAAGTCACCAGCCATATTTCGAATTTTGATCTCCCTTCTTATTTGAAATCCATGAGTTTTATGGCCTCCGAGATTGATGGTGACAACAACTACTTTTCCCTAGTGCTTGGCGTGGAGGAAGATGCCAGTCGAAGGAGATCAAAGCATCATCGGAGTAGCTAGCGGAGCACCACCTTGGTTCCCTCCATCTCAAGTAGAACCATAGTTTTTTATCCCTTCTATTCCTATCTAGTATATATCCTAGTTTAGAATATATCTTAGATTGATTTCACCTTTTATTCATTGAATTTTTGAAATTAAACTTCGCCTGAGCTTTTGGTCCAGCCATTATACCATCGTCATCCAACTGTTCCCCAAGTATGTGTGTGTGTGTGTGTTAAGCTTCCATGCAGGTTCTGCAGGACCTAAGACTCGTCTGGGGTCAAATTTTGGTTCGACCATGGTTCCTGGAGTTGTGTTTCTTCCTTGACTTCCAAGGCTCACTCCAGTGACCCTTAGACCTCGCTGAAGATTCCAGGAGCACCCCACGCCCTTCAGAATCATTTTGCACCTTGCTATGAGGCCGGAGACCATTGGAGTTGTGCTGGGGAGCGTATAAAAGCTCGCATGAATAGGTGTTCTTCATTGTTCTTCCTCCCCTGCTCTCCACCGTTGGATCGTCGAGGATCATCGTATCACACAACTACCATTGGATGTGTGCATTGTCATCCATCATATTAGTTGCCCAGATCTAATCTTGGTTGAACTTCATTGCTCGTCCTGTGCGCGCCATGCGGATTAGTGAAGTCCATCCGGTTGTCGATTAGCGCCATGAGGGGTCAATTTCGACCTATACCCCTACCTTTTTGTATTTTATTTTTAATCCATAAAAATTCATCAGTTGTGTAAAAATTTGTGATTTTTTTGCAAGTAGACCCCTGTATTGTTTGTATTTGCACTTAGGTCCTTTGCCACATCACCTCACATGCCCATACATGTGAGGTGGTGGTCTTTTTCTAAGGACACCCATGTGCTTGTGAGTTATTATTTAATCTAGAAACTTTGTATTTTAGTTTAAAACTTTTTAAGATTTTTGCATGTATACCCTACCGTGTCTTGTAAATTACATTTATACACATACCAGCGTGGAATGAATTACATGTTTGTGGGAAAATTATGTAGAAGTCCTTATATTTTGGAAATTGGTTATGGATTGCATTTTTATTTATTTTTATTTGCATATTAGTCCCAACTAGTACTATATGCTTATTTTGTGTATTCTTTGCAATAAAAATACCATTTTGTGTATAAAAATTGTAAGAAATTTTTTAAGTGCTTGATGTATTATTAAATCACATATATTTTTTGCATTTTAAATTTTTTCCTATTTTTTTAAAAAAATAAAAATACTTCATTTATTCCTTGTTTGAATAAAAAATCCATAAAAATTAGAAAAACGTTTTGAAAAATTCTAAAATAATAGGGTTATTGTTATTGTATTTTACACCTATAGACTAAAAATCACTAAAAAAATCAAAAGAAAACAAAAAATAAAATCTCTCTAACCCAATAATAATTATTAAAAATCAATAAAAAATCAAAAAAACATTTTTATTTACGAAATTTCCTTATTATATTTCATACAGATTAAAATTAGCTTTGGAATTTTTTAGTTATTTAGCTATTTTTGACATCCAAAACAATTCATCCTATTAATATAAGTCATTGTTTTGACAATTTTATTCAATTAAAAATATAGAATTAGAAAAACAATTGATAAAAATATCAGAAATAGAGAAAAATATAAAAAAATCCAAAAAATATTTTCTTTTTTAAAGTATTTATAGCTTTGTATATATGTAAGAATCCATATTTAATTTTATAGTTATATTTACTTATATTATTATTGAAAATCCAAAGAATATTTACAATACCCTTTAAAAATAATAAAAAGGAATTCACTTTAGGGTGTTTTTATAATTTTCTCTCTATTTTTTATATTTGTTATCTATATCATCTATACTATATCTGTGTATTGTCTAGTTATCTTATATATATAAATATATAAAGAGAGAAAAAGAAAAATTAAAAATCAAAAAATATAAAAAGGAATATAATAATTATAAAAATTAAAAAACATAAAAAGTATTGAAACAAAAATTCCAAAAAATAAATAATTAAAATCCCACCAAAATAAAAAATCTCCATAAAACACCAAAATAATTGTTTACTTTTTTGCCAATTTTTGTTGTCTATTCCCCATGCTCCCTGTGTTCGACCTCTACACTATTCTCATTATATACATATTTTGTAGAGTTATAATAAAATTTAACTCCATAATTATTTTGCATTTCTATATCTACTTGTGGGTTAATTGTTGTCTTATTTAGGTTTTGTGAGCGGTCGCCTCAACGACTCTATATCTTCACCTTGCGAGGATATTTTAGACCCTCATAAAATATGTGTCAACAACTACATGAAGTGGTGCCACCCACTTGGAGTTAGAGATTGGATATATACACCGCAAATTACACAATTTCTCTATTTCTTTCTTGACCATATCACGTAAGTTTGGATTCAGCCTGTGTTGGACCTCACGATGTTGGAACTCACGAGAGGGTCTAACACCTTCCTCAAGGTAAATATGATGTGAGCACAAAGTGGGCTTAATTTTGTAGAGATCAAACATGCTCAAACCTATGGCCTTGCATTTCTTTTGTAAAATCTCTAGCAAGCAAGATTCTTTTTCTCCGGTCAGTCTAGCATTGATGATGAATAGGAACTTTTGAGGTGGGCCCTCAAGGATGGCATACTTCAATGTAGTGGGTAGATGTTTGAGATCGGGTATGGTATGACCATTGGGAAGATCTGGCTCAACTGTCTCTGAATCCGGTTCTGTGGCGGATGTGGCTATATTTGTTGTGATCGTAGCCACCAACTGATTCTACTCAGGAGTCAGATAGTCAAAGCTTTTCAAGCTATCAACAAAAGTCGCATTCGATTTGTCATCCTTGTCCTCTTATTGACATGAAGGAAACATGTCTGACAAGCCGAAGTCGGCTTTTGAATAATCGAGGACACAGAGAGATGCATCAAAAAAATCTCATGTGATTATGGTCTGATTCTGTATAATATGTTCAACTACCTCATCTACATTATCTCTCCTGATGAGAGGGACTCGTCAACCCAAGTTGACTGTTGTTGCTAGTGATTAACGGTGCCAACTCTATAGCACCTGGCTTTCGATGAGAGATACACAATACTGCTCTCCGAATCAAGTCTGTCTCATTTTGTTTGCTGCATCTCCAACTCTACACTTTCATTGTGTGCATGAAAGCATATCTTTCCAATAGTGTTATCAAATATGGCTCAAACTATCCTCATACAATGGCATCAAAGGATAATTTGTGAATCTTTTCATCTTCGAGGACATTCCATATATAGGACTATGAAGTCCACCTTGTAATGCTTCCCCTCGTTATCAAGGATAACATAAACATCCCTAAACATTCCCTTAGGCCTCTTAATAGATGGGTCTGCAAATTATAGGTGTACCTCGATCTCCTTAGAAGATCTGATCCTAGATGATATAGGAAGGAATATGGCAACAAATTGATGGAGGAATCGTTATCAATTAGAGTGAGAGAAAATGACGTGTCGGCTATCTGACTGGTGACTAAGTGAGAACCTAGATCTCTCTTCCTCATTTTAATCTCATTGCAGATGGAATAGGTAGTGGTTATGGATAACACATGTTTAATTGTATGAGTGTTCTTTCTCCTACTAGTCCTAACGGTTGTGCATCTCACCTTTAGGTGCTTCTTGAATGCATGAACCATATCCACTAATTGGAGTAAATGGATCTCAACGATAACATTCTCACGGTACATCCTTGCCATCTCCAAAGCATCATGATCATTTTTTTGAGAATTTTTCTCCATTCCCTTAGATAGAGCCTAAGGAAAAGGAATTATTAGGGGCTTAGGATGTGAAATAGAAACGTCATCATCTGAGTTCTTATTTGAATCAAAATGCAACTGTACATGACTCTAACTCTGATCTAACATGGACTCTATATAGGACTTGACTGACATGCATGAAAAGGAACTGAAACTAAAATAGAAGGAAAAGTTGTTGGTGTTGCATCCATGGTGATCTTCATATCTCTTTAAGACCCAATTCTCGCGATCATGTGGTTTTTTGATTTTTTTATTTTTAGGGATTCAAATCCCCTTGTGGTCCTCATGGTGGTGCTTCTACTGGTGATCCTCCTTTGAGCTCTCCATAGGGGTTGGCTCATCGGTATCCTCCGCTCCACTCCGTCGTGCCATATCAGGGATCTACATGGTTCAACCACTACTGAGAGAGATGGTGAAAATCATATAGTCAAATCTCATTATCTGATTCAAGGAAATAAAATAGTATACATGATCCTTCTGGCGACTCTGTCATTGGTTCAGGTTGTTGGGGTTAACCTGAACCTGTGTTGGGATGGAGGTCCTGGGGCATAATGCCAATGTGAAAGCCTATTGATGTCGTCTATCTATTCGTGATGCTCATTATGAATGAGTTTGAGTTCATCTTCGTGATCCTACCTCTAGGAAGGTTGTTGCTGTCCCTGATGATGAATATCCATCACCTTTATTCTTTCATTTTGTCCTTTAAACCCTAGCTAAATGCAAGTAAATAACATTATTTTGTATAAATTAACATTCATTATTGTATTGTATAAATAATGTATAAAATACACTGTTTAAAGACAAAATAAAAGAATAAAGAAAAGAATTAAAGCCAAAGGTATTTTATGATCCAAAACCCCGAGACCTAGGCATCTCGATGACTAGGTTGACAAGGAATAAAGTAGGGGGAGATTAGGGTAAAAAACACAATAAAAATACTAATTTTTACCCTCCAATACTGAATTTTTGGGACACATTTTATTCTTTATGTATACCTCAAATAAAGAAACTTTGTACATGAACTTTATAGATAAAAATACAGAATAATACAAAATTAATTTCACACAAAAATAATATACAGTATATATTTTATGTCTGGAATAAAAAGCTAAAACCCAAACTTCCCAGACCCATATCTTCTCCATATGAACTCAAAATATAGCAAAATCACCTTCAATTGTATATAACTTTTAAGAAGATATTTAATGAAGGTGGTTTCATTTAATTTAGAGTTAAGATGCAAAAGTTAGGTTTTTGGATCACAATTATATAGTTTACCTAAATAAAATATTCACTTTATGTATTCTTTATAATTTTATATTTTTATAATTTTTAAATATTACTTATAATATATTTACATATTTAGAATAGAAAAAGACCAATATGAAAAAACAAAAATAAAATAGTCTATAAAAATACATAGATGAATATACTTATACCTATATAAAATATACATCTATTTATTTAAGTGTACAAAACCAAAAAAGAAAAATACAATAAAAATATATTTATGTATATTTAAATAAGTTACAAATAAATAAATTATGTACATAAAATAATAATATAAGAAAACAAAATAGAAATAAAATATGTAAAACATAAGTAAATATATCTAGAAATAAAACCCTAAAAAGTAACTTGTAAAAAAACAACTCATAAAAATAAATACAAATCATATTAAAATACTATATAATATAATAAATATTTGACATGTTTTAACCAAAAAATAAATAAATCATTTATTAATTTATTTTTAATTATTTCCAATTTATTACTTTGTTTTGTCTTTTTATAGGTGACATGGACCAATCAGGTCTACCTGTTGACCTGGGTCCACTCCCTGACCCAAGCACTAGACCTGTCAAACCTCGCATTTGACCTCATTTCTCCTTTTTTTTCTCTAATTGATGCAATCATCGATAAGGACAGATTCCTTCATCGCTTTTTCTCCTCGATCTATGACCCATCATATGCGTTTGATTCTTGGAGGAATGCCCCTCAGAATCGAGCTGGTCACCTCGATATTCAACCCCTACTCATCACAAGTACAAAAGCTCCACCCCATTCTTTCTCGAATTTTTGAAA